>JAKLNT010000016.1:0-494228 GCA_022814375.1 Aspergillus quadricinctus | reverse complement strand
TATTAGACTAGATATAACTTTATTATTTATACTAAGCTTAATAGATCTTAATGATATTATTATATATCTATTAGATTATATTATAAATAATCTAATTAGTTATTTTATAGATAAGTCCTATAAAATAATCCTAGACTTAGATATAGATCCTTTTAAGATTACTACTATTATTAGTAGATTAGGTTTGAGAGGTCTCTATATCTAAAGATATAGTTTCATTATCTATTATAATTAGAGGATGAGAATTAGATTAATCTTAATTTTAAATTAAAGCTAAGAATTTAACTTATAATTATTAATAATTTTTTAAACTTAGTAAAATAATTTTAATAGCTCTAATTTATCCTATTCTTAGAGTCTAACTATCTATAATATTATTAGTTACTTTTTAAAAGATTCTATAATCCTTATCTTCACACTGTAATATTACTATAGAGAAAGAGCTAAAAGATTCTATAATAAATCCTTTACTACTATAAAGTGTTCTAGATTAGTCTAAAGAGGTTAATTAAACTATAAGATATTTAATCTTACTTTTAAGATATTTAATCTAAAAAATATTTAAGTAAGGTATTTTCCTCTGGCTAAGATAATCTATATAAAATATTTTATTAAGATTAGAGTTAATACTTTCTTAGTAGCTTTAAACTATAGTTTTATCTATTATAATTATATACTAGTTTATATCTATAAAGAGTAATTAAACCTTCTTAAATATTAAATATTATAACTTTACTTAATCTAGATATACTACTAGATAGAATAATATTTATTATAGTAGAGGTAGAGCCTTTAAATTATATAAGGATAGGGGGTAGACTAGTAGCTACCCTAAATATACTTTATTAATATTAATAAGATTCTACCTTCTATTTATACTTCTATCTAAGCTATTAAAGATTATAGAGTTAGAACTAACTAACTGGATATTAAATATATATATAGTCATACTCTATACAATCCCAATCATAGGTCTACTGAAGCCATATGTTCACCAATGATATCACACAGTACATTTACAAATCGATCCGTTCTCATCATGTCTATTTATTCACTCATATTATGCTGACATTATCTTCGACATCTCGCAATATGTCCTAAACGACGGATGTAAAACCGCCGCCCCAAACCTACACTGCCACCTGGGGAGTGGACCACAGACAAGGCTCTCCGTTGATTTCCAACAGATTCAGCGACCATGGACCTGGGCAACAAGGCCTGTGGTATAAATAGCCTTCGGATTGCGAAAAGTCGGCTCCACCTATGGTTATCTGAGTTGACAAAAGGAACCTGCCCATGCCTTGTCTGGGCCTCATGAGCTTGTGAGACTACCTTGCTTCTGGGACCTTTGTTGACGGTGTTGAGCGATACGCAGGGTATTCGAGTATTAGTGCGCCTAGTCCTTGCTGACAGGCAACACTTGATACAAGAACTTTGCCTGCCAACCACGGCGACTCCGTGACCAATGGTGCTGCCAGTTGGCTTCAACGCCAGGTACTTTGGTCATAGTCGGTAGTGAAGCTAGATTCAGTACCTTTGTCAGTGAATATTCTGTCTACTGTTGGCTCAATGGCCCAAGTCAACCTGTTGCCCCTGTCGGTATCTGCAATGGAACATTATCGTTTTCTTTAGCGATAGGGTTATTCTCAATTCGACCGGCTGGTTCGTTTTCACAGGTCTGCAGCACAACCGACAGACACATTTCTAATCGAACCAAACGAGGCTCAGTCGCTATATCCGACCAAGCATCATGCTTCTTTGCGATAGAGACCCATATGAATGCATCTGGACCTCTATGTCAAAGTTGATCTTTTTGTGATATAGAACGGACCAGCCTAAGTTTGCTGTTGACTAGTCAGAGCATCTAGAAGGCGATCTGGCACTTTCAGAGCGATCCTCATCACCTCGCTCCAGATACACCTATCTCCTGGTCCTCAGTTCAGCACAGCGAGACATACTGAATCCCCCGGCCACACCTGGTCAGGTACGGATCAAGGACTATGGACGGTCAATCAAGCACAACGGCGTGATTAGATTCCGCTCGTACCGGTCCGAGGATGAGAGAGACAAGCGGATGAGACTGTGGTGTGTCTTTCTGCCTTCGTACATGAGGAAGCAGTAAACAATGTTTCCACAGATTGCCTGATTATCTGCCACTACAAAGTTGCCCTCGGTAAGCTGCAGGATCACAGTATTAAGTGTCCTTTGGGATAGCAATCGTTCCATATCTGCCTGGTTGGGTGTTTCGGGGGCGTTTGTGCCGCCCCTAGTCGAAGCTTTTGTTCGCTAGAACCAGTAGACAATAGATTCTTCAATCACAGCCAGAGGCCTTTGATCAATGAGTACGAAATAAGAGAATTGCTCCAATATCATGTGTGTATCAGAAGGATAATTCGTAGTCATCCTCAGGCAGAAAACTAAAGATGCCCGGCCCGACATTTCTCCGCTTTCACATCCCGAAGATCTTTGTCCCGTAATATCAGTTCAACGTGGAAGTGGAAATCACAATCACCAGTTTCCCACAGATACAATGCGACCCAGTCTACAGATGCTGCCATTGAGGTGGCAACAGATTTTGTCAAAACCAGCTGTGTCCTCAGCATCGCCGCTGTCATTCCTCCTACCGCAATTCCAACAGCAGAGCCGCAATGCACACATTCTAGCGTCGTTGTCCGATACTCCGGGAGCATACAATAAGAGAATTAGAAGAGGTCGTGGTCCGGCGTCCGGTAAGGGAAAGACCTCTGGACGTGGTCACAAGGGTCAAAAGCAGCATGGGAAGGTCCCCGCCGGGTTCAATGGTGGTCAGACGCCGGAGATTGTGGTGCACGGTGAGCGTGGGTTCAACAACGTGTATGTTCCGGCCTTGCAAGGAAAATCAGCGCAGAGAGAAGATGATGGAGATCCCCTAACATCCAACAATGCAGTTTCGCCCTCGACCTCGCACCCGCCAACCTCGACCGCATCCAGGAATGGATTGACCAAGGCCGCATCGACCCAACCCGCCCCATCACCATTCGCGAACTGGCGAAATCCCGCTGCATCCACCAGACCAAGGACGGCGTGAAGCTTCTCGGCCGCGGCGCATCAGCAGAAGGCAACGTCCTCAAGCAACCCATTCACATCGTCGTCTCGCGCGCCTCCGCCAGTGCCATCGCTGCCGTCGAGGCCGCCGGCGGCTCCGTGACCACAAGATTCTACACCCGCTCCGCCATCGCCCGCATCATGAAGCGTGAGACGCACCCGTTCATCTCCACCGCGTGGTCGCCCGAAAGCGCCAGCGACGCCCTTCTTAAGGCCGCCGGCCTCGAGGCCCAGGATCTGACCGAGTCAAACGTCATGCGTGAATTGGGCTACAAGTACCGTCTTCCTGACCCGACCAAGCGTCGCGATATCGAGTACTACCGTGACCCAGCCCACCGGGGGTATCTGAGCCATCTGCTCAAACCTTCAGAGGGACCCAGTTTGTTCTTCCGCTCGCCGGCGGAGCGCAAGTCTTCTGCTGGCGTCAAGAAGGAGAAGGTGCTACCCGAGAACAGACTTTGGTAGTGAGGAAACGGAACCTACCGTGTCTAGCTCTGTGTTTTTGACTTGTATTTCTGGTACAACTAGCCTGTCTTCTTCGTTTATATTCTGTCTTGCTGGCTTCCGATTTTCCTGTAGGGATACGTGTATAAATACTTTGCATGAATGGAATGTTAAATCTTGGTCGTGTTGCTCTTATTCCTACCGTACCGACCTCTGCTTTTTGTAACCGAGACGGCGCTTAGCCCGATATTTAGGCGGGATCAATCTACGAGAACTAAAGACCGAGAAGTTCATAATCCAAAACAATGCCTTGCAATTACTGGAAATGGCTTCATAATTGGGATACTATGCCGTGCAGGTCACTGTAAAACGAATCACTGAGACAGGTGAATGCTAGACTTCAAACTAAATTAGCACGCTATGAGCAGAGAGTCATTTGGAGAGATATGTACATCATGCAAAGACCGTTGATGAAGAACGCATAGAGGACCAGCCACGAATAACGCCATGCTCGCTAACACGGTGTGACTTTTCCCATTCGTCGTGCGAAAGCGCCCGAGTATACCATAAATGAGCCGAGAACAACCCAGAAAAAAAAAAAACATGGGATATCCATCCCTCCATATATAAGGTCATAGCAACAAAACTTGTCGAGGAGAAGAAAGGGTATCACAGATGATCAACAATTCCGAAACACCAGCTCTCGTGCCGTCATAGAGAGCGCCAGTGATGACCATCAAACCAAAGCATACATAAATCATAAATTTCATGTCAATCTTTAGCACTCAAGAGGTGTAAAGAATATCAAGAAGCGCTGGCAATTCTGCCGCCTCAAGAAGACGCACTCAAAGCTTCCAGATTGAGTCGCTGGTACCGTCCTGCGTATTTTCAGAAAAGCCCTGCAACCAACGCGACGACAATGCATCACGAATAGTCCAGCGCCTTTTAGCGTCCATGTCTAGGCAACCTTGAATTAACTCAAGCGCAGCTTCTCTGTCCTTTCCATCTTGCGGGTTGCTTGCGTCGCCCAGGACGGCCTGTCGGTTCCAGGTTCCGTTGAGAATGTTCGACTGTATACGAGGGGTAAAGGAATCCTGGAAAGGCCGTGATCCAACGACGACAGTGTAGACAATCACACCGAATGCCCAGATGTCAACTGAAGGATCAATCACGCCATTGTCTGAAAGAAGCAACTCTGGGGAGGCATATTCCAAGCTTCCCGCAACGCTAGTACTGGATCCGGCCGGGCCGATGTTCCTCGGCGGTGGACGGTCCGCCGCATCGTCGTAAGGGCCTGGGGAGTCTCCTTCATTATCCGTGTTCAGCCATTCAGCCATACCAAAATCGCAGAGGACGAGAGTAGACGACCGTTTACCATCCTGGGACTTGTCAGGGTCTAGCAGACAGTTCTCAAGCTTGATATCTCTGTGCACAACGCGGGCGTCCTCATGCAGATATCGCAGGGCGCATGCTAGCTGGTAGGTATACTTCTTGGCAAGCTTGATATCCAAGCCTTGACGGTTCTGGCGAACAAGATCGAACAGTGTACCACCAATAGCCAGCTTCGTGAAGCAGAAAGTGGCATAGTCTGTCTCGTACACCGCATCCAGTGTCAAAATATTTGGGTGGTTGAGGTATCGCCAGACTCGGACCTCGTGATCAAATTCAGCTTGAACCATGTCATTTTCCTTCTCGCTCTTCCCAGAGACTTGCTTCCGGACGATCTTGACAGCGAGACGCCGGGTTTCACCACTCTCTTCGACTTTATATGCTTCCTTTACTGTGCTGAAACCACCAAAGCCAATCTGTTTTCCGAGCACATACTCCGTACCAACCATTTGGCCCTCATCATCTGGCTGTGGAGTGGGCTCTTCACGGCCATTCCCATTCCACATGGACAAAAACGTGCTGGCTGGGGACTTGCCGCTCGAAAGAGTAGACCGGCGAGAGCTTTGACGCGTAGAGCCTCGAAGTCCCCTTGGCTTGCTACCGAAAGGTGTTATGACACCTGTAGACCAAGAACTGCGGTCATCGAGCGAAGCGAATGTTTGTACTGGTGACGCCATGTAGATGGGCGATAAGAGATCTCTGGAACTTTCCGGGGGGGTTCGAACCTCATCGTTGATAGGGGATACGGTCGAAACCGAAGTCAAAGACGTTGGACGGTCGAGTTCAGAGCTCATAGGCATCTCTTCCTCGGGACTTGTCGGGAAACTCCCGCGATATCCAGTGGGGAAGACACGCTGGTTACGGTATCTTCTGGGACTAGCATTGTAGTCGATCTGCTTCACATCGGGCGCCCCATCGTCTTCTTGGGACAAAGCATTCCTTAAGCCTGAACTTCTTGATTGATACTTGAAGAGACCTCGATCTTTCGGATCTCCCTTTGCAAGTGGCTCTTCAAGAGGCTGCTGATGGCCAGAATCTAGAGTGACGTTAGGATCAAAACTGATGGAAGGGCGTCGATTCTGGATGTAGCTCTCAAGCGGAGAGGCTGAGACCTCTTCTGGCTTGTGAGGATAGCTAACATCGGACGTGTGACGGTCATCGTGACGAGGTACCGAGATCGGAGGAGTCGCTGAATGAAGACCACTCAGTATACTGTTGTCTTGATCAGTACCGCAACCGCGCGCGCGAGAATCGTGAAAGATGTTGGTACGGTCGCCCTCGATGCCACTGCCATCATCCGTCGCTCCCCGGCCACCTTCAGGCCGCTGCCACTGATGTCGCTGAAAGGAAGTTTCGATCTTCAAGCCTGCCAATCCGTTCCTCTCTTTATGAGCCATGCCCTCAAAGAGGACAACTCCGTAATGCGTGGAAAAACTGAAATGGTGATGAGGTTACCGAATTTCGCGATGATACGCTGAGGCGACTACATGGGGGGTTCGACGGAGGTCCGTTGTGTTTTAACTCTGGCGATTATTGCGGGCAACCATAAAGAAAAAAGGTGGTACGATTCAAACGGAAGAGGCACCACTTGCAGATGGATGAGATTCAGTGAGAGAGGAGTTAGATTAGATGATGAGTCATCTGTTCATAGAGATTTGGATGAAAAGATTGTTGAAATGTCGAATCTGAGATGAAAGTGGTGGGCAAGGATGGGTTTATCGGGTGATGACGGAACGAAAAGTGAGCAGGGAGCGGGGGTGGCAGATCGACACTAATTTGCTCGCCATCCAATAAACAGTCTTATAAATTCCTACAGACCCCCAGTGGGCCCCCTCGTCGACCCTTTGCCCTAGGGCCAAACAAGCACGAGCTAACCCTATCATGGTTAAACCATTCTGGCTATAGGCCAATCCCAATAAGCGCGCGCAAGGGGCGCTTGTTTTGGAGATTCTGGACACCTCCTTTTGGACGTTGTCTCGATAGTCCGGGGAACACGTTGGGCTACCCGGTCATTTACACGGCCACGGGCGTTGCATATCTCTTCTTTCCTTCCTAGTTTTGTCTGTTCTTGTCAGGAATCGCTCTGGAAGTATTTCTTTCGTCTTGCGGGCCATATTGCCATTGTTTGACCGTCTCTCCTTGATACCTTCAGCCAATGCTATCTGCGGAATTGGCCGAGTCTCGCTGGCGCTGTCACTTTGATTACCGTCAGACACTTTGACACTTATCCTTGCGTCTTTAATTGACAAGAGTCTCCTTATCAATTCGAGCATTTTGTTCTGTTTTGTTTTGTTTTTTTTTTTCGTTTTACCCCACACCAATCGGTATTGGGTGGAATCTTGTTTCGCCCTCTCTTGCAACATCGATGACGCCTGATTTCTCAGTCGCTCCTCAGTCTTCAGTTCTCGCGCTCCAATAGAATTTCCTCGCTCTCTTAAAGATCAAACATCCGAGAATTATCGAAGATGACAAGACCTCGAATTGTCCGAGCTGGTATGTGCCTGAAACAGTCACTTCGCACTGGCAAAGTCCCTGAGCTGTGCCGTTGAGATTCTGACTCTCCCGCGTTAGACACGCTCGACCTTCAAGATCACCATGCTCCCTCGGCTAAAGACCATTCAAAGCATTCCTTCAATACAGACAGCGGCCTTGCACCCCATCAGGAACATACGCTTCGCCATGCGGATCAAGATGCAAGAAATGAAATGATACACGGCCCCAATCTCGACGAGAGCCACCTGAACGCAGATCGCTACCATGATGGAATGGATATTCATGACGATATGGACGTTGCAGACGCAGGATTAGGCCATCATGGAGGAGAAGAAGGCGATCTCGCAGATGAAGAAAGTGACGATCTGTTGGATGATGATTTGCTGGACAAAATCTCAAGTTCGCCGTCAATTGACGATGGTAAGCATCAGGCCTTGGGACTCTGATATTTGCGGGATGGGTTCATTGCGCTGCACTTCTTGTTGTCGTGCAATGTCCCCTGCGCCTCGTACTTTAAATTCCCAGATGCATGTGGCTTACATCGAGTAGAAGATATTGATTTCGAATTCGTCTACGCTCTTCACAATTTTGTCGCCACGGTTGATGGACAAGCCAACGCAGCAAAAGGAGATACAATGGTCCTTCTCGACGATAGCAACAGCTACTGGTGGCTTGTTCGAATCGTGAAGGATGGCAGCATTGGTAAAATTCCTTCTTCGCCCTTCCCAAAATGGTTCCCTGACGGTTTATAGGGTATCTGCCGGCTGAGCATATAGAAACACCCACAGAACGACTTGCAAGACTGAACAAGCATCGGAACGTTGACGTAGGTGACTCCCGCTGAGTACTAGGACTCTCTAACAGAAGCAGCTGTCAGCAACGATGCTGGGTGACAATTCGGAGAAATCCAAAAATCCGTTAAAGAAAGCAATGCGCCGCAGGAATGCAAAAAACGTCACCTTCACCGCTCCGACCTACATTGAAGCGTCCGATATTGATTGGTCGACCGAGGATGAAATCGACGACGGAGACTCTCTTATCGACGCCGGAGAGATCATGCGTGATGACGATGATATGCAGGATGATCGCAATGATGATATTGTTGTCGAGCCGCTCAGACCGAAGTCAAATCGCGACAAGGTCACCGAGGACTCGGAAAACACGGACGAAACTCAGCAGTCTGGCTCTACGAGTCCCGAGAAGCAACGCTCTAGCCAGGAGTTGTTTGAGGCAGCAAGTAAGCGAATTTTGCTTTGTTTTGCTGGACCAGACCGGATCCGTGCTGATCGACATTCTAGGCGAACCTACTGTCAGCAGATCTCGGAATGGTACCGTGAGGAACACGGATTCGTTCTTCAAAGACGACACGGTTGAGACTAAGAAGATATCTCTGACGCCGAATTTGCTTCGTGACGAAGTGACCAGTGGAGGGCTCTCAAGCGAGACAAAGGAGGTATGTATAGATCCGTCGATTTAGGGAGAAATTGTGCGCGTAAATAATGCTAACCGCGCTGGGTTTGTCTCAAGGGCCGTGGAAGCTTTGACAACATTGACAGAGCATTGGGTGCAAACGACAAAGGCAAGGATGACAAGAAAAGAAAGGACAAGAAGCCAGGGATGCTGAGTGGGCTGTTCAAGCGGAAGGATAAAAAGAGCAAATCTACCGAAGATGAATATGAGGAGCCAGAAAAGGTCTCAGGCGAATTATCTCGAACGTCGCCCACACCTAAGACGTCTTCTGAGTCCGTGACGCCCCCTGAGTCACGGGTCGCGAAGGGAACCCCGGCACAAAAGCAGACGACTAAGCCCCAGAAGCAAACTCCGCCTGTCGTCTCGCCCGCTAAGCAATCGTTTCAGCATGGGTCGAATGTGCCTGTTGCCGTCGAAAGTGAAAAGGTGCTTACGAAGGCAAAACAAAAGACTGATACAATCCGGCAAGTGGTCTCTGAGAATGACGACGTTATTCCTCAGCCCACACGTTCAAGGGCTTCCGAGGACGCGGGAGAAGGCATACTGTCTCCTGTTGACACGATAGATTCTTCCGCAAAGCGGGAACCTGAGGAGGAAATCGTAACGGATGCTACGGTCGACCACTCTGAGTTCCACCACGAAGAAAGACAAAGTCCGTACGATCGTATGGTGACACTCGAACCCTCTGTGACATCTCAGCCGCAGAGATCTCCGCAGAAACAGGACAGCTCTTATCATGATCGAAGACCAGAGTCGCCTGTGAGTGTGTCACCAGTCGAGGCGGGTGCGCCACCTGGCCTTCAAACGGATTTGTCTTCTCCAAACGATTATTCTGTCTCCCCAATCTCGCCACCGATTTCCCCAATCGAAAACGCCGGCGAGAGCAAGGGCATCGACACAGTCGCCTCTCCAATGGAGCGGCTTTCTGCGGTAACCCCGACTTGGAGCGACGCTAGTCTGCGGTCATACTTGGACGACGAGAACGACATCCGCGATTTGTACATTATCGTGCACGATAGCTCGAACATTCCTCCTGCTGGTCCTGAGCACCCGATCACAGGAAGCCTTTTCAAGGAGGAAAGCAGGAGATTGAAGGAAATGAGCAGCCAGTTGGACATGATGCTAGCTGACTGGGTCAGTCGACGCATGCGGTATGCAACTGCCACAAAGACAGTAAGCGTCACAGCGTCGTGACTGCTCCCTTGGTATAATAGTTGAGGTCATGCAAATACCGTCGAATTTTTTTATCGGAGTTCTTCTGATAGCCAGATGCTCAATTGTGCTGGGCGCATTACATGTTATACTTCACACTGGATCGATTCTATTTTCTACACTCTTTTCTTTCATTACTCTTTTCCCCTCGTTTCTTCGACTCAAAGTGACTCTGGTGTGAATCCCATTCCAGAGACCATGAAAGCCCCTTGCTGCTGGTTTGTTCGTTTCATTTTTTTTGTTACCGTCGTTGAACAACCAAGTCAATTACAAGCCACCTTGGGTTTGCTGGAATGTCGTCGTTCTTTCTCTACTTGCTCGATTTTTCTTTTGTTGCTTTACCTATTGGGATACCCCGAGGCATCTATGGGCTTGTTCGACTGTTGCATGCTTCCTCTCCTCTACAGCCAAGTTAACATCTCTTACCAGATATCTTATCAATCAAGAAACCAACCTGTCCTACAGAACACTCTGTAGCATGCGCTCTGCACCCGTCGATAAATATGGTAGATCGTAAACAAAGCCTTGCTGACCTGCTACCAGTCTATGGCTGCGCTTATTCTTGATAGCGGCATTTTTAATTTTCTGGACTTTGTCACTTCGATGCCCTTATCTAACACATGGGCATTCGATGCTGGAATACCCTAGTACCGTGACCGGATGAAGTCGCGCGCCAAAGGTCATCTGGTGCCCAGACGCAGTCATTCGGCTTACACCCCAGCCGCACGGGACGGCTGATCCGATGGGATCTTTCGTTATAAGGCATGGACTGACATCATTCAGCCCGTTTCTTTTTAAATTGCAATTACTCCTACTCTAGACGGAGCCATTTGTCTTTCGCAAGTCTTCAACTCTTCGAAGA
Source organism: Aspergillus quadricinctus (assembly GCA_022814375.1). Taxonomy (NCBI): domain Eukaryota; kingdom Fungi; phylum Ascomycota; class Eurotiomycetes; order Eurotiales; family Aspergillaceae; genus Aspergillus; species Aspergillus quadricinctus. The sequence goes on along the minus strand of JAKLNT010000016.1, from coordinate 483,274 downwards.
TGTCGGACCCATATGGCCAGTATCCACCCTATAACGCTCCAGCTCGAGACCCTAGCGGCGGGGCATACTATGCGACCCAGGACACCACGCATGATTATGGGCCAGAGTCTCAGCAACCATATGGGCAGCACGGGCAGCTTGAACAGTATACGGGTGCCTACAATTCCCAGCATGATTTGAGCCAGCAAGCGCATCAGTATCAGCAGCCGCCGCAGAGGGATTTTCTGAGCCCGTCTGATGCGCTGGGGTACCAGCATGCGCCCGGAAACCACGAAGGTAGTGGTCGCCAGGGCAGCAACGCTGAGTATTAGTATGACACCTTCCTCGTCATATGATTCTATCTTCGACTAATGCCTTGCAGCAACCAGCATATCGACGAGCATAGAGACGTTTCCCGATCCCGCCGCAGCCGATCCCGCGCGTCCAGTAGCGCGGTGAAGGCCAGATCTAGATCGCGGTCTAAGTCTAGATCTGGGTCATCTGGGAAAGATCGAGACCTTGCGGGAACGTTGCTGGGGGGTGCGTCTGGATACTATCTGGGACATAAGAAGGATCATGGTCTCCTTGGTGCTTTGGGTGGTGCGCTATTAGGGAATTTTCTGGGGGATCAGGTCAAGGAACACAGGGAGCATGGAGAGGATCATCATAAGCGCCATCGCCATCGTCACCATCATCATGATCATGAGCATGAGCATGAGCATGGACATCACAGTCATCACCACCATGGCCATCGGCATCATCGGAGCCACTCGAGACATAGTACACACAGTGGTGGTTCCTGATGCTTGCGTTCCCTGTGGGGAGTGGTAAGCCTGGCGCGAGGTGAAGCACATGGTTTTCAATATTCTGCGATTAAGAATGGTCTTCGTTAGTTGCAACTACTTTCCAACATGTCCTTGCTTGCGCTTTCGGTTCGCTCATGTTGTCTATGCAGTAGCATATGGATTGTTTATTCTGCTCTCGAGTGATTAACTGTGCAGTCATGCCCCCCTTTTTGGAACGCGCTCTGTGCTTGATGAATGGCTGCTTGATATGCCTGGCAGACCATGGGTAACTGCAGATATTGCCTTCGATCGCTCCAGGCTCCCAATCGCAAGTGACAAAAAGACCGTCGGTGTTGAAGAGCTTTTCCCATTTTGAGTAGATCCTTCAGTCAACTCTAGAGATATTCGAGGTTCAACGTCGTTTCCTGATGGTTCTCGAAAGCTATGCTGAGGCCATATACTTGATAGTTGTGGCGGCTTGAGCATCTCTGAGACAATACGGAGTATTGGCGTTGAAATGGATATAATTTCGGGGACGCAGAAGAATGACCCGGTACGAGTGCTACGATGACCCTATCTTGATGTCATGAATTGAGCCTTGATAAACAGACACGACAGGGTCGTACCTGACTAACCAGACTCTTATCAACAGGAGGATGACGATGTAGTATCGAGGAATGTCACGTGAGGACTTATCTTACGAACGGGTGTTAGTCACCCTGGTCCAGTTGATCCCGTTCTAGTCCGAATGCGGCGGCGGATACAGGTGAAGCAGCCAATGGTATCAGCAGGATAGGCCGATAGAGATCAGGAATTATCTATCTGCTGAAGGATCGACTAGACTATCTGCTAAGGTAGTTATCAGCCCGCGGAGTGTGATTATTCATTTCCGTTCTGTATCAGTGCAAGTGGTCGATCTCTCTCAGCTGAGCCCACAATGACTGGCTCGTGACCCATATCGAAGAGGGAGTGTGACTCCCCCAAACGGATGGACTGACAACACAGCCCTTACTGACTCCTTGGATTCCTTCACTCCTTCAATCGACAATATCCTTTCTATCCATCTTGAATCTTTTCTTGTGTCAATATAACTCTTCGTTTTTTCATGCTGTTGAAAGACGTCTTTCCCGCTCCGCTTTACCCATTTCCGTGTACTTCCCCAGAATCTCCCCACATTCATTTGGGACGCAGCAGGTACCCTGCGCCAGTTACAGCAAGAGGGTATTTGTGAGTTTGATAGAGTCACTCAGTATGCCTCCTCCGTTGTTATACGATGTCTTGCCAGCCGCTCTTCCAGCACACTGTGAGCCCTCGTCACCATTCCTAGCCGCCGTTTCCTCCCACTTGCATGTCTGCCTTCCCACGCCTCTTGCGCTCTTATCTTCGATCCTCGGAACGCTCAGCATCATATCATGGCTTTTTGCACAGCTTCCTCAAATATACAAGAACTACCAGTTGCAGTCAACGTCCGGCCTGTCCCTGTCCTTTCTCGTCGTCTGGTGTCTTGGTGATACGGGTAATCTTGTGGGTGCTCTTCTTACCCGGCAGGCAACCTGGCAAGTGATCATAGCCGCCTATTACGTCTTGGTGGACGTGACTCTAGTGTTCCAGTTCTTTTGGTATACACACTACAAAAGCCGAAGGGTCGTGTATCGTGCCTACTCTCACTCCCACCATGGCGAAGACACCGGATCGTTCCTTGAGGGAGTGCCATTGTCAGAGGAGGATTCGATCAATGATGTTCCAACACAAAAGCCCGCAACGGAAGGCTCAGCCATTAAGGATGTGGATCTCCTCAAGGAGTCGTCGCCCATTGCGATGGACCGCCAGCCGCTCCCATACACTAACGAGAAGCTGAGCTCGTCTCGTCGCACGATCACCAGATCAGCCAGTGGTCCGAGCCTGCCACTCGCCTCCACACGCACTCTGCTTCTGGCATCGATGCTTTGCGCCGTTGTAGCCAACGCACAGCCCACCGAACACGAATTTTCGCCCGCTGCTTCACAGCAGACCATCCTCGAGCTGATCGGCCGAATCGCCTCCTGGACCTCAACGGTCCTCTACCTCGGCTCACGTCCCCCTCAACTCATCAAGAACTACCGCCGCAAAAGCACCGCAGGGCTTTCCCCCTTACTCTTCATGGCCGCCTTTTGCGGTAACCTCTTCTACTCCGCCTCGCTTGCAACCAACCCTAACGCATGGTACGACTTCCCGCCCTGGGGAGGCCGCGGATGGGCAGGTGCAGACGGCAACGACCGCCTGGAATGGGTGGGCCTCTCCATCCCTTTCTTCCTCGGCGCCTTTGGCGTCCTCTTTCTCGACGGCTGCATGGGCCTGCAGTTCCTCATGTACGGCGCTCATGACGAAGAACAGGTTGTTCCCGTCATGGACCCGGAAAGAGGGAGTAGGTGGACCCGCGTCCGGGGCTGGATGAGGGGCTGGATCCCCTCCGTCTCCCCTCACCGCGAATTCCACGATACCTCTGTGCAGGAAAGCCAGGCGCTCCTGCGCGGAGAGCGAGGGAGATACGGCACTGTTTAGATATTTGCACTCTCCCTCTGCTTCATGTTATCGATATCTTATTCCCTTTCTGTTATGACAGAGCGTGCATGTTTCAACGCCTTGATGACCATTTTGCTTCCTGGAGGAGTACACATCAACTGTTTCCTTGTGTTCCGCATTTTCCTCCCTGCCTTGTCTTCGGCGTTGCATTTTGGGCTTGGGGTTGGTCTTTTTTCCCGACGTACACGAATAGATGGATCATCGTCATGACTGGCCGTTTCTGACGGCATGATGCATGTGCATACACTCTGTTTCCATTTCTGTTATTTTGCAATGGCGTATCCTCATCGTTACCTACTATTCAAGCTAGGCGACTTCGACGTTTTGTTTAGATATTCCCTGTGCTATCAGCACATTCCTGCGGTCCAGTCATGTTTGTATATCATGCTATGCATAGTACACTGTGCTGTGATGTACCGTCGTTAGACTATTCATTGAGGCAATAGATCCTGACATTTCTAATGATGCGGCTTTAGGGGTGCTGGCTGGCAGAACCGCCTTCACTCGTGCACATATCGCCATTGTGTAGAAAAGAATATATTAACAGGCATTTAACTATAAACATTTAGGTACACTTCCGCCCAAAGAAATCTCTCTCAGCAAGTCCGCTTTCATCAACCTGATCAAGGTTCAAGCCCTGGGCCGCAAAATCATGCACAATTAAGAGCCGGCCCCTATTCGAACCCTCCAGCACTTGGTGGGGAAGACCGGAAATATTGGTATGTGGTCTAAAAAGGTCGAGCAATGAAAGGATGGAAGTTAGAAAAATAATGATTAAAAGCAAGCGGCGGTGGTCTCCATGTCGTCCATCATTGGGAACGTCAAAGATATTCGCCGAAGAAGGTAGAAGAAGTTGCTAGGTCATCGGAGGTTCCCCAAAGGCGTATTCGTTCATTGTTCAGATACTCATGACTTTGTTTTCAAACCAGACACTCTTCGTGGACAGAGCAAAACACCAACAGACGATTGAGGTGCACCGTCTTAATGTTACAGGGCAAGAAGTGCTGAAAAACCTTGCGACGCGGCATGACCAGCATCACCGAATCTGGGTTATTGACGGCGGCTCATCCCACGCACGATTCGACAATACCGCATGATCAAAATGACATGCTTTTATCTCGCGTGGGAAAGGAAGCCAGAATAGGCCCAATTTGCCCTTGAACTTCGTGACTCGCCATGAAGGCAGTTAGTACAGTGGCGATTGGACGTCTTGTACACCCCGTCTGATGACATCCTCAATACGCCAACGAGGAGGCACAATCTTCGGCGACCGCTTGCGCCGTAATTCTATCTCCTTCTCAGGAGGATGGCCCATAGCTTCATCGGGGGGTAGAGCGCCTCCGGCAATTCCGGTAGAAAACTTCAGTTGCAGGACATTGCCGATCTCGTCACATGCAGCCAGGACGCGGTCAAGATCTTCCTTGGTATGCGCGGCAGAAACGCAGAAACGAGCCCGAGAGGATACCAGAGGGGTGGCGGGGTATCCGACGACGACGACGGAGATCTTTCTTCTAAGCATCTCGTGGGAGAAGGCGGGCATCTTGGCAGGGTTGAAAAGAAGGACAGGAATAATTGGCGAATCGTCGTGACCGTACACTATAAAGCCAAGACGCTTCAATCCGAGGCGAAGATACCGAGAGTTGAAGGCCAAACGCTGCAACCTCTCTTCACCCTGGCCCGGAACAATCTCCCCGTTGATGATGCGGAAGGCGGAGGAGATCTGTGCCAGAATAGCAGGAGCTGGCGCCTCGCCGTAGAAAATACCGGAATTCGTCGCACGGAGCTTGTCAATCATCGCCTTATCAGCGGCAATGTAGCCCCCATTGGCGCCAAATGACTTGGTAAGGGTCCCCATCAGAATGTCTACCTCCTTCGTGTCGATGCTAAAATAGTCACAAACACCACGTCCCTTGGGACCTATGGCTCCAATTGAGTGCGCCTCATCTATAAAAAGATGAAACTTGTAGCGATGCTTCAGAGCAACGAGGCCTGGAAGATTGCACATGGATCCTTCCATGGAGTACAGTCCTTCGACAACGACCAGAATTTTCTTCCATGGGCGATGAGTACGTGGCTGGCCCTGAGAGATGGCCTCACGCAGCTTTGCCTCCAGGTCCTTCATGTCGTTGTGCTTGAACATGCCAATTGATGCACCCGAGAGACGGGCGCCAAAGCGAATTGATGCGTGATTCAATTCATCGGAGATAATCAGGCAGGCTTTGCTCACCAACGCTGGGAAGACGGTTGCATTTGTACCAAATCCCATTGAGAAGACCATCGAGGCTTCCTTGCCGACAAAGCTGGCAACAAGACTCTCAACTTCGGCATGAAGATCTTGCGTTCCCACCTCAGCGCGAGTGCTAGGAGTACTGATCCCGTACTTCCTCAGAGTATCCTCGACGTGATCGGCGCAGGGACCTTCGGACTGGGCAAATCCGAGATAGTTGTAGGAGCTGAGGTTCAAGGTATCCGTAGTGGTTCCGGTGAGATAGAAGTGTTTGTTGTGGTCATCGGTGGCCCGGTCGATCAAAGTGATGTATCTTCCAGGAACGCCGGTCACGGGGCGTTCGAAACAATCGTTAATACGCAGCTTGAGACGACGCACGTAAAAATTGTCGAAATCACTGTTGAGAGCACCGTATCCATTGCGAGGCTTCAGGTGCCGATAATTCTCCTCGCGGAAGCGCTTCCCGAAGAAATCGCGGACGTGTCCGAAAGCAATCAGAATCAAGTAGCTGATATATGTAGTAAGAAGATAATAATAGGGCGGTTCATCCATCACTGGCTCGGGGAAGACACCACCAGGGTGTCTACTCGAGTACCGGTGGCTTGGATGGCCAATGGGGCCGAATTGGGCATGCTGCTTGGCCAGGCGACGGGCCTCTTCGGGCGACGGAGGCTGGAAAAGTGTGGTCGGAGGCTCGTCCATGTTGGGATTGCCCGCAGTGGCTGTCGATAAAGAAATGGTCGGTAGGGACAGTGATGCCGAACTGATCGGCGCAGCGACGGGGCCGGGTTGGAAACTCCCACTCGCTGCCTGGAGAGCGGACTGTGCGGATTGAGGTTCGGATTTGGACTTAGGGGAGGTTGAGAAGAGCTGGGTGAAGCGATTCGGTTTGGACGTAGAGGGTTTGATGGCGATACCGCCCTTTCCCGAAGTAGAGGAAAAAGAGGGTGAGTTGGAAGAGTCGTTGGCGAAAGAAGGGGAAGTAGCAGATCGGCGAGGCATCGCAGGAAAGGACTAGGCAGAATCGAAGACCGAAAGTCGTTCAGGAGTCGTCGTGATGGAAAAGGGAAAAATTGAGTTGTAGAAGCGGCAGTTCTCAGATGGTGATTGTGGCAGGAGATACGGAGTACGCTGGGAGGCAACAACGTAGATACCTATATGGAGTATGATGCGTGTATATCCCTCCTGCACCGAGAGTTTTTAAGAGAGCAGGCGTTGGGAAAACAACGCCAATGCACTGCGAACCTGGGTCAACCACAACAGATCAATTTGAATTCGAATTATTTTTTATCCAGGTTTCAACGTTTCAGAAGATGTAGATAGATGAGCAATTGTTGATGGTTTGATGGAAATTCGGCGGGGTGGAAGGGGCATCGATGCAGGAATTCAGGGTGACCCGGATGCACAACGTACCACCAAGTAAGATCGATCACTCGAGGCAGAAATCCAAGCCGAAGAACCCGGATGGATCTCTCTGCTTCTCGCACGTGGAGGGCTCGGAGCCCTGATGCAGATGGAGAATAATTCGTACTGTACTCCAATCTCTGGAGATCAAATGGAATACAGAAGATGCCTTAGAAGAACATTGTCAAGCTCATCAAGATCAAGACAAGCGTTAGAATCCAGAAGTACCAGGGGAAAAAAGGAAGAAAAGAAGGTTTTTTTGCTTATGAAGCTACCTTACAGCTTAACCGTACCTTACCAGAGATACCAGGAGCCTGTTCCACGGATTACCAGACTGGTACTCGTAGGTACACAGTTTGATTACCATTTATTACCATATGCAGGGGGGGGGCATTGCCTGCAGATTGAGCCTGCTCGTCATGTAGATAGTGTGTAATATTACGGTATGGTACAATGCCCACCAGCCCCTGGACTACCTTTAGTGCACACTACTTATGATGACTATGCAGGGCTCCCAATCATAATAATAATGCAGGTGATCAATTCATGGAGTCGAGGTCTCGAGGAAAGGGGCAATGCAAGGAAACTGCCTCATCTTGAAATCATGCTCAAACAACTTCTGCTTCGTGGTCTGATTTGTAATTATTTGTTAAAGATATTACCTTAACTACTTCAGCCCTTCAAACAATGTGTCCAGACTCCAGAGCATGATTAAAGTACCTGCCTTAGGCACAAGCTAACCTACGCTTGAATGCGCATGCTGTCTTAACCACGTTGAAGCTACCTTAGTGCTTGTCATGGAATTTCATTTTAAGCTGTGCTTGAACAGTCTATCACTATCTAGCTATCAGATCTGTGTCTTTATATTAGTCTACCTTGTGCACCATCTACATCTAACAGATACTCTATATAGTAGCACAAAAGCCAAGGCCCGCGGACAGTACCAACATTGGGGCGGGAGACTCTCCCCTTACCCGCTCCCCATCCGATGTTTTCCGCCCCCGCGATTCCCCAATCTCTGGCTCAACCTGTCGACTGGTGTCTGATCGTATAATTTCGAGATGGCAGATCTTAGACTAGATCTTCATTCTATTTTCAAGGAATGATTCTGTGATCCGTTTTGACAGCATTATCAGTTGCCATCCCTGGGTAGTGTTCCCGCCAGTCATACTCGACGGAAACGGAAGGCCGCCACGCTACAAGATCTTCCTCCCTCAAATAGGGCTCGTCGTAATTTTTTTTACCCTTTCTCTTGTCTATACATCACAGGAGTTCCCAAAAAAGTTTCTCATCTATCAGCAACCAAGCAAGCATGACGGTCAACGGATCTGCCCAGCCTCAGGCGTCCACGGGGGCGAAAGAACTATGGCGGCACTCAGATCCGCATAGTACCCAGATACATGATTTCATGCAGAGCTTGAATCAGAAGTACCAACTATCTCTTCAGAGCTACAATGACCTCTGGCAGTGGAGTATATCTAAGCCTTCCGAGTTCTGGGAGGAGATTTGGCACTATACCAATGTCAAAGCGCACAAACCGTATGAGCGGGTGAGTAGCTCTACTCCGAGGTACCTTGATAGGCCTCAGCTCCATATTCGAAGGATTGTACTCGTATCAAGGAACGGAAATACTAATCTCGGCCAGGTCATGTCTTCTGAGAAAGTACTCTTTCCCAGGCCTCACTTCTTTGAGGGAAGCAACCTAAACTTTGCGGAAAACCTGCTGTACCCGGCAAGCTCACCAGCCGAAGATACCACCGCAGTGATTTCCGCCACAGAATCTGATAGAGAATTCGTTTCCTGGAAAGACCTGCGGGAGCGCGTTCGCAAGTGTGCCAATTCCCTCAAGGAGGCAGGCTTGCAAGCAGGTGATCGTGTGGCAGGCTTCCTCGGCAATCATGCTAACACGGTTGTTGCAATGCTGGCGACGACATCAATAGGTGCCTTCTGGACCGGCGTGTCTCCTGATACAGGGGTCCACGCGGTTCTGGAGCGCCTGAGACAGATCGAACCGAAGGTTTTATTTGCCGATAACGCCTCCTTATATAACGGCAAAGTGCATAGTGCCCATGAAAAGATCCGTCAGATTGTCCCGGAGCTGCCAGAGCTTCAGCTGCTGGTAGTCTTCGAGACCGTCAAGTCAGTTCAATTCAACATCGATGAAGTAAAGCCAACCCAAGGAAAAGTGTGTACCTACGAGACATTCTTGGCTTCTGTTTCAAATGCGTCAGCCGCCCTTGAGTTTGCGAGCCTTGATCCTGATCACCCTGTTTATATACTTTACTCGTCTGGCACCACCGGTGCGCCCAAGCCCATTGTCCATGGAGCGCTGGGAACGTTGCTGCAGCATAAGAAGGAGCACATGCTCCATTGCGATATTCGTCCCGGAGACCGCTTGTTCTACTTCACGACCACGACATGGATGATGTGGCATTGGTTGGTGTCTGGTCTTGCCAGCGGTGCCACCATCGTCCTCTATGATGGTTCTCCTTTCCGACCCTTGGACCCAGAAGGAGGGATCGGGGAGATGGCCATGCCGCGTCTGATCGATGAGCTGAGGATTACACATTTTGGGACATCTGCAAAATACCTTTCCATCTTAGAGCAGGCCTCGTTGAAACCAACACGGCACCCTCACCGGCCAGTGACTTTGAAAACACTGAAGGCTATTTTCAGCACTGGTTCTCCTCTGGCACCCTCTACGTTCGAATATGTGTACTCTTCCATTCATCCTGATATTATGCTGGGTTCCATCACTGGCGGTACCGATATCCTCTCACTGTTCTGTGCGTGTTGCCCCATTCTACCTGTTTACAAAGGCGAAATTCAATGCCGCTGTCTCGGAATGGCGGTATCGGCATACGATTACTCTGGGAATGATATCAGCGCCACGAATGAGCCCGGCGATCTCGTGTGCACAAAACCGTTTCCCGCCCAACCGGTGATGTTCTGGCCACCGGGCCCAGTTGGCGCGGAAAAATACCGCAAGAGTTATTTTGACGTCTTCGGCCCATGCATTTGGCATCATGGCGACTTTGTTCGCATAAACCCACAAACTGGAGGAGTGCACATGCTTGGTCGAAGCGATGGCGTCCTGAAACCGGCAGGTGTTCGATTCGGAAGTGCAGAAATCTACAACATCCTCCTGAAACACTTTGCTGAGGAAATCGAAGATTCTTTGTGCGTAGGACGCAGACGAGAGGGCATCGATACTGACGAGACTGTCGTACTATTTGTGAAGCTCGCCTCGCAGGGCAAGACGCCCACAACTATGCCTGCGGACCTCGCGGCGCGAATTCAAGCCACTATCCGCAAAGAGCTCAGTCCTCGCCACGTCCCGGGTATAGTGGATGTTTGTCCTGAAATTCCGGTGACATCCAACGGCAAAAAGGTCGAAAATGCGGTGAAGCAGATCCTTTGCGGACTGAATATTAAAATCGGTGCGAGTGTTGCGAATGCTGGTTGCCTGGACTGGTATAGGAACTGGGCTGCTGAGCATCCATAGACAGAGCCTGCTTGAAAAACCGTGATAGATACATGGCACAAGGAGATAATGAAATAGACCAAAAAGCCAGTAATGCAATCTCAGCCCGCAATCTGCGATCTTTCGTATTGAGCAAGTTCCTCAAGATTGAAGCAACACATGTTTTGGGATTTCCTCCTCGTTAACAGCCAATAGTATGTCGATGTTGCCAACTCGGAAATAGGAGCCGTGTGCCTAAACTGGACGCCTGCTGTGATGTTCCAAAACGTTCGTCAAGTCACTTTTTCAGCCTTCTATGTTGATATAAATTCGTATTGGACGTTGCAAGCGTAGTTTGGTAATGCTTATTCTATGGTATAGTGTCGCAAACTGGGGAGGAAAATATCATCGCATTTAGAGGATGAACCTAAAGGTACCAAAGCTGATGAGCGAGGATGACTCATGTTCGCTCATCCAGACGAATTACTTTTGTCTATGCTCCTATAAATCCATGCAAGGTGCCAGGATGAACAGCAATGCGACAATAGAAAACAATCCAAACCACCATGCTAGTCACAACAACTACAATATCCAACCAGGATGACCTCGCCGTGGATATCCTCGCAAATCAGCCGTTACTAAAGCTCTACACCCAAATATGCCTCTGCTATCCCGTGGCGGATGCTTCCTCATACCCGGCAATCATCAACACATTAACAGGGGCCCTGGAACGACTTTCTGCAAGCTTTCCCTGGGTGGCTGGTCAAATCGTTAATGAGGGCGCAAGCGAAGGCAATACAGGCGTCTTCAAGATCAAGCCATTGGACAGAGTGCCTCGCCTGGTTGTCAAAGATCTCAGAGATGACCCTTCAATACCAACAATGGACGCTCTTCGACAGTCTAATTTTCCCAGTAGCATGCTGGATGAGAGCGTTGTCGCCCCCCGCAAGACCATCCCGCTCCCCGATGAGCCTAATGACTCGGATCCGGTCTTCATCATGCAAGCGACCTTCATTACTGGTGGTCTGTTGCTGGCTTTTGTCGGCCACCATATGGCAATGGATATGACAGGCCAGGGGCATCTTATGAGGTTGCTGTCAAAGGCCTGCCACAATGAGCCTTTTTCCGAGCAGGAACTTTCGACTGTCAATCTTGCCAGACACAATCTTATTCCTTTGCTAGATGACTCTTACCAGCCAGGTCCCGAGGTTGCGCGGCAGATTCTGAAGCCTCTCCCAGCTCCGACTACCTGCAATGACAACTCAGACGAGGGAGGACATCCTCCTCGTAAATGCACCTGGACATTATTCAGTTTCTCACCTAGCGTTCTCGCCGAATTGAAGTCCCTTTGTATAAAGACGGCCACCTCAGACTTCGTCTCAACAGACGACGCTATTTGCGCCTTCATATGGCAAGCTGTTGCCCGCGCACGTCTTCCACGCCTAGACTCCAGAGCCGAATCAACATTCGGTCGCGCAGTCGACGTACGCAGCTATTTGAACGTGCCAAAGACATACCCCGGCTTGTTTCAGAATATGACGTACAACACCTTAACGCTTCAGAAACTCATCGAGGAGCCACTGGGCGTGATCGCATCTCAGCTCCGGTCTTCTTTGGATCCTGAAGCGTTGGCGTATCACACCCGTGCCCTGGCGACTTGTTTCGCTCGAACACCTGATAAGAGCATTTTCTCTTTTGGGGCGTCGTTCGACCCGTCAAGGGATATGATGCTTAGTTCTTGGGCGAAGGTCAATTGCTACGAGCTGGATTTCAATCTTGGACTGGGCACGCCTGAGTGTGTGCGCAGACCACGGTTCGTGCCTGTTGAGGGCTTGATGTATCTTCTGCCTAAGGCGTTTGATGGTGGGATTGCTCTCATGGTATGTCTTAGGGATGAAGATTTGGAGAGGCTGAAGTCGGATGAGGAGTTTGTCAAGCTTGGGAAGCATATCGGATAGTTATTATTTATGAGCCTATAAAACGCATCTAGATATCAAGAACGATATGCTGAAATGAATACCGTCATGCTGCAGAAATATGTAACCAAATTAATAACAGACTTTCATCGCTTCCAGTGAAATGCCGCGCTTCTGGACCAGGAGAACAGAATCGGGTAATCCTAAATCTTTTCAGAACCCTCAACGCCCACAGAGAAGAATATGGCGAGTTGAGATACTGGTCATAATTATCATTAATCATCATCATTGTCTGGAGTGATTGATTAGATAAGCCATCGATCGGGGCAAGTCTCCGGTCCCAAATCCTTGCCGTCGCCGCCGCCGTTACGAAAGACCTTCATAAAGCCACGCCGAGCGGAGAAAAGAACAATTAGATATATTCTAATTGTTTCAAACAAAATCATATCCTTAGCGACAGAAGATGCGTCGCTCCGTCTTGCGCGCCGTTGAGTCCGCGAAGCCTGTGGCTCGCGTGTCTCGTTCGGCCTGCAGAAGCTTTGCTACGCTCAACGATTCCAAGGTAAGAGCTGCATGGAATTGCTTTTCCGCAACGGCCGAGTCCGTGGTCTAAGGCTAATTTTCGCCGTTTATAGGACCCAGCAGAGCTCGACCAAATTACGACATTGCCTAATGGAATCCGCGTCGCTACAGAATCCTTACCCGGACCCTTTGCCGGCGTTGGCGTCTACGTCGATGCGGGATCCCGGTACGAAGACGAGAGCCTGCGAGGCGTGAGCCACATTATGGACCGACTGGCCTTTAAATCGACCAAGTCCCGAACAAGCGACGAGATGCTGGAGACGCTGGAGAGCCTGGGAGGAAATATTCAGTGCGCTTCGTCTCGCGAGTCGTTGATGTACCAGTCGGCCAGCTTCAACTCGGCTGTCCCGGCGACACTGGGGCTTCTGGCGGAGACCATCCGCGACCCTCTGATCACTGATGAGGAAGTGCTGCAGCAGTTGGCGACGGCAGAGTACGAGATCAATGAGATTTGGGCCAAGCCTGAGCTTATCCTGCCCGAGCTGGTCCATATGGCGGCCTACAAGGATAACACATTGGGGAACCCGCTACTCTGTCCTCGTGAGAGATTGGAAGAGATCAATAAGGCGGTCGTTGAGAGATACAGGGAGATCTTTTTCAATCCGGATAGAATGGTTGTTGCCTTTGCCGGTGTGCCGCACGAGGAGGCTGTTAAGCTAACAGAGCAATACTTTGGCGATATGAAGTCCAGAAATCCGAGCAAAGGGCCCGTATTATCCGGGACTGGAATCGAGACGACCCTGTCTGATTCAGAGACAGCCGCTCGGGAGGGACAGGTGCCGACTGTCCCTCAATTTACACCATCGTCAACAACCTCCACAACCCCAACCTCAAAAACTCAATCTGTCCTCTCCAGGCTTCCTTTCCTGAAGAACCTCTCTACCACCGCGAATAAGTCTGCATCTGTGTCCCCCCTTGATCCTTCGTTGGTGCAGCCATCATCGTTGGACTTGACAAGACCTTCTCACTACACTGGTGGATTCCTCTCTCTTCCCCCGATTCCCCCACCAGCCAACCCCATGCTTCCTAGGCTGAGCTACATACATCTCGCCTTTGAAGCTCTCCCGGTCTCCAGCCCTGACATTTACGCCCTCGCTACCCTTCAGACTCTGCTCGGAGGCGGCGGGTCTTTCTCCGCGGGCGGTCCCGGCAAGGGTATGTATTCTCGTCTCTATACAAATGTGCTGAACCAGCACGGATGGGTGGAAAGTTGCATAGCTTTCAACCACAGCTACACAGACAGCGGAATCTTCGGTATCTCCGCCTCGTGCAGTCCCACCCGTACTACCGAGATGCTTGAGGTCATGTGCCGCGAACTGCAGGCACTGACTCTCGACACAGGCTACAGCGCCTTGCAGCCACAGGAGGTCAACCGCGCGAAGAACCAACTCCGCTCCTCACTGCTGATGAACTTGGAATCCCGCATGGTGGAGCTGGAGGACCTTGGCCGTCAAGTCCAGGTACACGGTCACAAGGTCAGCGTCAAGGAGATGTGCGACCGTATCGAGGCTCTGACCGTGGATGATCTCCGTCGCGTGGCCCGCCATGTGTTCGGCGGCCATGTCCAGAACAAGGGGCAGGGCACCGGTATTCCGACGGTGGTCTTGCAGGAGGGTGAGCTGGAAGGGTACAAACTTCGTCCTTTCCCATGGGAGGAAATTCAAGAACGGATTGCAAGATGGAAGCTGGGAAGAAGATAGATCTGTACGATCCTGCATAGCGCAGCTCATGGATTCCCACTGATTTCAGGACCTGGTCTGGGTGTACTATATAGAGTGGTGGATGACGGCTTTTACTTCTTCACTCCGCATTTTTGCATGAGATTTGGTGTGCCATATGTATCTAAGGATGGCATCAATAATCCACTTGTACAATATCTAATCCTACTGAGGCAGTAAGTTTACGATTGGTCCGTAATGTCCATAAAAGCATTCCATTGAACCATCACGTTGGAGCTGCATGCCGCTTTAGGGCCGTCTGGTTCGGGAAAAAAGTTGGAGCGGACCACTTCAAGTCCGCAGTCCTCCAACAATCTCCGTCACCTTCAGCATCATATTTCCCAGCCATCACAAAAGTCATTTGACCACTACTTCTTTCTCGCAACCTTTCTCATACCGATTTAGTTCATCACCGACACAATGGTCAAGCTCACCGAGGTTGAGGACGAGCACTTTGCTCAAGAGAAGCCCATGGCCACCAAGAACAATGTTCTTCTTGCCACGGACGACGAGGATGAAGATTACACTGACACGGGTGAGTGACCTCTACTAACGGTCGCTCATTCTCTATGGGCTTCTGTTCGATATACATACCGCTCCCCGATTGCATATCGCTCCCTTCATCCAGCGTCATCTCGCTCCATTGCCGGAGGATGATTCTTCTCAGCCGGAAACATAACCAGCATGCATTTCCACACTGACAAGCTCACGAAACAACATATCTAACCATTCAATTTAATCCCAGAATCTGAAATCTCCGTTGAATCCGACCTTGATCTCGAAAGCGAGACCCTGTACGAGCGTGTGGCCGCTCTGAAAGATATCGTCCCCCCGTCAGCCCGGCGCCAGATCTCCTCCACCGTTTCCACACTCACCTCGTTCACAAAGTCCAGCATCTCCTTCAGCGGAAAGGCGCTCTGGATCCTCAGCACCAGTGCTTTCCTCCTTGGCGTTCCATGGGCGCTTGCGTACGCCGAAGAGGAGCAGTACGTCCAGATGGAGCGTGAGCAGGGAATGATCAAGGGTGCTAACGAGGTATGTTAACGGACGTTTTTCGTCTTAAGTCATTCCACCAGATTGTCTCGACTCGGTTCTTTCGGATCCGTCCGGGTCTTTGAGGACCGGTGATGCCGTGAAAACTCTTTCTTGTTGACTTGTTCTGCCAAGAAAGCGAAGCACACGCGATGTGACTTGTATCTTTGCATTTGCATGCTTACGAGCTGTTTGAGCGTTTTGATTGAAGCATGCTGACAATGGTTCTCCTACAGATGCTCACACCCGGCGCTCTCCCCGCTGAGAACAAGCCTGCCCAACCTACTCTGTAAATGAACACCTCGACCCGATGGTGAAAATACAACAGGTGTATTGGACTCTACAATTGCGATGATCCAGCTGAGACGCCTGTTGTTTGGTCCTTCGCTTTGTTCCATGATTATCGGCCTGCTGGGGCTGAGTTCGCTATCAACCGCGGCTAGTACTCGAACAACTCACCAAGCGAAGCGACAGAGAACCTCTCGAAATTAAATATGGGAGCAGTGCAAAACAAAACATGATTCGGGGAGGTGTTGGAGCTGGTTTTCTCTTCACATATTCCTTTCTTCTGTTGGTTTGCATACTGGGCTGGCGCGATCACAGAAAAATTTTTAACGTCGTTTCCATCACGGTTCAACTCCTCATTTCCCTTCACCTGTTGTATTCGAAGCCTTTAGTCTATCCCGTCCGTGTTTCCCCCCGACATCTTCTTCGGGTTCTATATGTACTTGTATAACAAATTTTTCATGTTCATTTCTTGTTATGTCTATTTCTCTCTGTTTGTTGATGTACGTTGCTAGATAATGGAACGTGGATGAACCTAAGTGCATGAGTTATGGATTTTGATTTACGTCCGCTAAGCGCTCGCCTAAGTACATTTTGAGGCAACTGTTGGTCATTCAATCAGGTTTAAGAGTATTGGGTATCATCGCGAAAACAAGGAAGAGTCAAAGATGGCAGGTTATGTAGAAGTGCCTCGTCGAGTTTGTCGACGGCTGTGCTGATAAGTATGTGCAAAAGAAAGAGCAAGGAAAAGCAACACGGCTGTATGATCGATGGACGAACATCACGAGAGTGTCTGGACGCAGATTAGTATGTGTTGCATAGTTGTAGAGAAATTCAACGTACGGTTGTCTCTCTCGCTGATTTCAGGGTAGTATGGAAGTCACGCCAAAGCTTCTGGACCTCACCACTGTCGACCATTGAGCCCATCACCTCTGAAGCATACCGGGCTCTCTGTTTATGACTCCAATGGCTGCGCTCAAGAACCTTGTCGTCCTCCAAGTAACCCATGTGTTCGAGGTAGTCGACAACCCATTCATTGAGGTGAAATCGCCAGTGGGTGAGGGTGTGGGCTAGCGAGGCTTTGTTTTTGCAATGGCTATCAAAGAGTCAACATGGAAATACGAACACGAAAGGTAAACGGGGACAAACCGTCCAAGGTAGAACCGCGTGTCCTCATCTGGTAAGCTGTAACCGTCTCTGTCCCTTTCCGGACCCTCTTCCTCATCGTCCTCGTCGCTATCGTCATCCGACAATGGTTCGAGTGTCTCCAAAGAATAAGCCTTGCCGTATAACTTCATATCAAACGAAGCAGGATGGTTAGACCTGTTGCATGCGTCACAAGGATGATTGTCTGTGATCGGATATAGAGTGATTTCGGCATGAGGTCTTGCCAGGAGTGCTCGGCGGAATTTGGTGTTCCAGACGGAAGATACCAGCTGAGAACCAGTGCGTCCCTTGACCTCGACTTCAAGTTTGGTGAACGCAACTCCATACACCGGGTCGGAACGAGGGAAGGCAGGGTTGATCTGGTTATTTACCATCCATTCAACTGCATCTTGGAAGTATTCTTTCAGCTGCTTGTAGGCATGCCGGGAAAACTCAAACGGCAAATCGTCTAAAGCGGATGGCACTCCCAGTTCGCCATTATCGTCCTCTAATACGAAATCGTCCTCGTACTGGTCGAGGTCTTCATTGTCTGCAATAGATGATTCGACATCGCTCTCTTCCTGGCGGCGAAACTGGGGCTGACGAATTTGGCTTGCGGCTTCACTCTCGGACTCGTTGTCAGAGTCAGCTTCATCCGAGTGCTCGGCGTCTGAGTCTTGTTCCGGCTCCGCTTCGTCCTCCTCTTTCCCACCTGCCCTCCGGCGTCTTAGGGCTTCTAGATGACGTTGGCGTTGAGCTCTTGCCGAATTGGCTAGACGTCCTCGGGTCCGCGTATTCTTGACAACTACATGAACGGATAAAGTTAGTAAGAAGGTCCTCACAAAAATTGTATCTTCCATCAAGATATCCTACCAGAGTCCTGCAAGACCTCTAGATCCTCTTCGAGATCTAACTTCTCCTGCTCTGAGTGCCGCCGCGGAGTTTGGGGGGGATCTGAGGTTATATTTCGCTTCCTTCTCTTGACTGGTGAGGAGCGGACAGGCTCATCGGAGTCCTCAGAATCCTCTTCGACGACAATAGGCTTTACGTTGGCGGTGCCACGTCTTAACCTTCGGCGGGGCTGTATGACCATGTCCTCATCGCTCTGATCCGACACCAGAATCGGACGTTCATTCGCAGAAGTCTTCGACGGCTTTGGTAAGGAAGGAGACCTCTTCCGCTTTCCCGATCGTAGCCGCATAGATTTGCGCGCGCTGCGCTGAAGCTCCGAAGTACTATCGCTGCTCTCGTCAACAGCAATTGCGTCCATGACAGGTAACCTTGTTGGCGACTGGTCTTCATAAACCTATGAGCGACAGATGCATAGATGAGTGAAGAAGACCAAACCTTCTTTCGGTCTCTGAGGGGTTTGTGCTGGCTCTGAGGACGGCGTTCCCTCTGATGACTCCTCTCGGCGGGTCAGGTGCTTGCCCCGTTGTAAAGGATTTAGGCGAAGGGAAGGTAAGGAGGGATGATCATATCGTAGGGTAGCTAGACGATCTTTCTGACTTCTCGTGCTCCTGTCACTACCTGGCGGCGAAGATGATAGTGGAGCGAAAGAAAGTCGCGTCTGTTTCCCTTTGCCATAAGTGCGGGGCATCAGGAATGGTATTGAAACAGTTGCAGCAGCAATAGCCGTGAGGCTTAATATACAATAGATGAAATCTGACTGAGAAATATGAGACTTGATAGATGAGAACAAAATGACAATAAAGTGAGGCCAAAAGGATGGTTTAGTGAGACCGCGATGGCACCGCGTCACTAATTCACGAGAGCACGTGACTCATTTTACCAAATTAGTCATGACAGAAATGAACAGAGCCACGACACCATGAGGAACTACAGATGACTGGAGAAAAATGTGAGTAGCGACATCCCTACAGTCTGAACCCAGTATGTGTCTCCTAATAGCGAGAAGTCCGTCTCCGGAGCATTCTACTACAAGACATATGATGAGCTGGACATCACGTACATTTGAGTTGCTTGACAGATAGATGGTCTATCTACGCACTCAAGTGTTCTTGCTACTTTCAGATGTTATCCACCCGCTTGTTATGGCCACCTGAAGTGGTTGAAGAGATGAGGTGTAGCTTCCGTGAGTGACATCTTGTTCCTTCCTGACTTTGCAAGACTTCGGCGATGCGGTGTAGTCGAGCTCTCGCACTCTCCAAGATGCACCAATTCTGGTCTTGACATGAGAGCTTGCAGTTTTGGTATTTTGTATCATCAATCTGAGCTATTATTGCTCCAATCCAATGCATTGTCAACAGCATTTTATCGCTCTCCTTTACGCTTTCCTTGAGCCTTCTGTCAACGAGGCAGAAAATCTGGGATCGGCTCAAACCTACAAGCTCGAAAATTGCAATCAGGCAGTGGTCACCTTTAGTGGGCTCAGCTTGTCGGATGCTGAAGTCGAGAAGCTAGGATATGCAGTTTCCCTGGGTCGGCGAGTGTATTTGACTGACGCGGGAGCAATACCTGGCCAAAATATCTCAATACACCCGAGAAGCTCAGAGGACGAGGCTCAATCAGTTCTGAATCTGACGGTGACTCTGACCATTCCAGGGGGACGAGAAGCGAGCATGCGACGGTGGGAGCGGTTATTGACGCGACCTCATGACACCCCAGAAGCTCCCATAACGCTCGGGGAAATCATAATACTCGATTCTCGCCTGGAGCACAGCGATCCGCAGTGGGAAAGTCTCAGCAAAATCTGGAACGGTCAACTGCAGGCAGCTTCGGGATCGGAGTCGGAGTCAGCATCTCAATGTGGAAAGGTACGAACTGAGAGACGAAAATCAGAAGATACCCTTGGCTTCGAGAGTGGCTCAGATGGCCGTGTTCACCTTCATGATAACAATGACCCCGTCCGGAAAAATTCCTACAGTCGTCGCAGTATATGTGTGGATACTTTTTGCGAAGGGTTCGATTTGAAGAAGACTTGTGCATCAGAGGGTAAAACTCCGAGTAAAGAGATCTGTGCACTATGTTATCCAGAAAGAAACCTTGCAGTCATTGAGAAACACTGCTCGAAGCAGGAGGTTAGAGGACGCCAAGCCTTCTACAGTGTTTGCGTGTTGCTCGGCTGCTTTATTGTGGTAGCTGCTCTTCTGTATCTGCTACGCAGCTTCTGCAGACGAGTGCAGAGGCGATACCGGATATTTCGGGGTCTATGTGGTTCGCAGATTTCTCGAAGTCCTGCCACGAAATCGAGGTCTTCCTCGGGCTTCCAAGTCGACTCTCTACCGGCTCTCTTCCCTGGATTTTCCTTTCCAACGAAGCTAGAAGTATTGCGGAGGGAAAACGAGACTGGAGCGGACGATGCCAGTGACCCCACGTCGCCTTTCGACACACTGAAACAGAAATGGCGTCAATTCGGTGCGTTTCGAAGAGACTTTCGCGGAAGAATTCAAGATGTCTTCGACATAGAGTCACTCGATACCAAACACGCGAAAGGCGTACAATCCGCTCATAAAATTCCAGTCCTCCCTCGAGCACCTAATGCAAGTATCCGAAGGCACTTTAGAGAGGTAAAGTCCAAGGCACCACCAGACATCCTCAGTGGCGACGGGACCGAGATCAGGAACGATGGGTCAGCCGTCTTTCATCCCACAAGTCTTTGTCAGAAAGCCACAGGAGGTTGAGAGATTTCTTGACCAGACTGCCTTTTGAATAATCATCCCATCACAATTTTTACTCCCTCTCCTTGTTCCAAGCCTTCGAGTTTTGGTATGAGGGCAGTACTGTTCAGAGTTTAGCATGTTGGTATTCCGTAGGTCGTTATATCAATCTTTGAATCTTATGGCCGTCTTGCGTTAATGTAATGTGCCCAACAACCGTCTTTCTGAACAATGATTATATGGTGTGAAGTCATAGAATTCGGTCGATACTAAGACTCGATCAACCGGAGTGGGTAAGGTAGTCTGCCCGGCAACCCCAGATTATTCTATCCAGTTACTGCGGTCAGTCTCGAAAAGTCAGCAACTTGCAGGAATGCCAGGAAAGCTGGACGGGGGCAAATGAATCTTGGCCAACCAGCCAAGAGTCAAATTGCCTAAATGTATTAAAGCTTGTGACTGCTTGTCGAGTTGACAGGGATTCATCCGGGGATAATTGGGGCAGCCCTAACTATTCCATATCTGGCAGCTTTCACGTTGGACTCGTGACCACTGTCTGTCTATGTCTTCTCCACGTCCACCGACTGACTCCAACGTATCATCATTGTCCCCGGATTTCCATCGTAAGCCAACACAGAGCTTTGGTTCGAACCTTTTTTCTCCATGGGGACAAGAACTGTATTCTTGGGTCGAGTGCAGTCGTTTCCATTGGTGGACTCGATTTCCCCCAAGACCCCTGAACCCAGCCGGTTGTCGATTCGTGGAAATATTCTTAAGACATGCGCTATCACCGGGCCAGAATTTCCTCAAATCGCCGTCCGGGGTTCTACTATGGCCACGCCCAACGGTCCTGGCACCGGGCCAGATCAGAGTCTCCGTAGTCGGTCCACCCCAGATACCCCACCACTAGAAACGTGGAGTTGAGACCTGGACATCCTTGAGCCACTTGGGACAGACAAGTTCTTCAATGCTGATTGGACTGTTTACTGGAGCTTTTTCTCTAGTGTTCATGGGGATGCAGCCCTGGGCTTGAGGGTCCCATGGTCTAATATTAATATAATGGGCTGATTCTTGCTTGTTTCTATCGCATCGAACGCTCTCTCCTCCTCAATCCTTCACGGGCGCCTATATATCTATCTCTTGGCCCCTCTGGGCAGAGCTTGTGTTTCAGTATCCTCGTCTTGTACAATAGGACAAGCACCCTACGACAGCCTAGCGCTTGGCTGACAGGGACGAAAGACTCTGCGATTGGGCACCTTGTGTATACTTCTATCATAATTTTTTTTCTGGTTCTTTACAAAGCCGTGTTACACGAATCATCCGCCAAGATGATGGAAAAAATCCTCTCCAAGAGAGGCTATAACTGGTGAGTCCTGTTTCCGACGGCTGGAACGAAGCGGATGATCGATTGACGGCAACGCTTTTCAGGTTCGTCTCTCTCGTTGCAGCAGCATGCATGGTTCTCTATGGTTACGATGCGTCCGTCTACAACTCGGTACAGGGTTCCAAGAACTGGGTCAATTACTTTAATAACCCAAATGACAACACGATTGGCGCAGTCAACACGGCCTACACCGTGGGCGCCATCTTCGGTGGTTTCTTCTTGGGTGGTCCCATTGCCGATTACCTGGGCCGCAAGATTGGAATGGCTGTAGGTTGTGTCCTTGTTATTGCATCCACCTTCATGCAGACATGGTCCCCACGTGGTAGCATTGGATGCTTTCTTGCTGGTCGCTGCATTATCGGTGTTGGACAGGGTATTGCCTTGAGTGAGTATCCTTTCTTCCAATGCAGTGTATCTCTTTTCCTTCGCTAATCGAGTATATTTGTGAAGCCGCCGGTCCCATCTATATTGGTGAGCTGGCACCACCAGAGATTCGTGGAAAAATCATGACCTTTTGGCAAATGTTCTACTCCGTTGGATCTTTCATTTGCTTCTGGGTCAACTACGGTTGCACAAAGCACAAGGCGGTTCTGGGTGAGTGGGACTGGAGGATGGTTGTCATATTCCAAATTCTCGTTCCCGCCCTGATCCTGGTTCTTCTGCCAACTATCCCCGGCTCTCCACGATGGTAAGCTGATGTAAGCCTCAATACGGTTCAAGATAACTGACAAAGGTGTCAGGTTCCTCCAGCGAGGTGACAATGTTGAGAAGGCGCGTGCCGCTCTGCGCCGAGTCCGTGAGACTGAAGAGGAAGTTGAGGAGGAAATCTTGAGAATCCGTGAAGCCCTCGAGTACGAAAAGGAAGCCATCTCCAGCAACTACAGTGCGCTCTGGAAGGACAAGTCCCTCCGCAAGCGCATGGCTCTGGCGCTCGTCATCAATGCCGGTCAACAGGTCACTGGACAAGGTTCCCTGAACTCGTACTCGACGAAGATCTACCAGAAGGTGTTTCCCAGCGCCGGAACGATCGCTCTCATCAACGCCCTCAACGCCACCTTTGGTATCATTTTCACCCTGAACGCGGTGTGGATCATTGATCGCTTCGGACGCAAGTTCCTCCTGATTATCGGTGGTATCGGCATGGGTCTCTGCATGATCGTTGTCGCCGCTGTTGAAACCGAAACACCATCGCCGAACGGGGTGAAAACGGAACCCGTCGGTATATCGATCGTGTTCTTATTATTCCTATTCATCTTCTTCTGTAAGTTATCCTGGTCGGTCAGCACTCGACCTTGCTAACATTTTTGTCTCAGACAAACCCTCTTGGGGTGCTACCGTGTGGATCTGGACGTCTGAGGTGTTCTCGATGAATGTCCGTGCCCAAGCCGTAGGTATGGCCTCGCAGACGCAGAACGTCGCCAACGCCATCTTCCAACAATTCTTCCCCATTTTCCTGAAGAACTGCGGATTCTACGCGTTCTACATGTTCGCGGGTGTCAACTTCCTGCTCGCCATCTTCGTCTGGTTTTTCATTCCTGAGACCAAGCAAGTTCCCCTTGAGGAGATTGACGCTCTCTTCGGCGGCGCCAACCATGTCACCAACGGTGAGCAGATGATGATTGGAGAGAAGCAGATGCAGTTTGAGAACCAGACCAGCGAGAAGGGTGATGCGGTGACTATTGAAAACCTCGACGCTAGACGGTAAATGTCTGCCGCTGCAGTGCCCAAGTGGCGTTGAGATTATGACCTTGCTGTATTCAGCTTTATATGTGGTCAATCTGGTATTGATAACTACGTACATGTCTCAGTAGTTGTGTTAGTTTCGCGCTTTCTGTATAATCATGGGTATACGGCTGGGCTACTTCAATGATAATGGACAAACAACCTTAATTTGTCACGGCAATTTGCACCCATTGGACCAAGGAACGACAACTGAGTCATACTCCCCCATAGAGTTCCCGCCTGTCAACTCTCCACATGAACAGAGTCAAGTCCCTCTCCTGGATTCGGACATTTGACCGATGGAGCTTGGAAGGAAACCCACCCCCACAGCACCGTTCCAACCAAGTTGGGAGATCATCACTCGAGGATCTCGTCTAGTTCACTCAAGAAAGTAAGCAATGTTTAGATCTATCCAATCCTTTCTAAATTCGAGCTGAGCGGATCCCCATTCCGCCCTGCAGGCTGCATCAACAGCCGACAGGAAAACGTCTGGATATGCCGTGGCCCGTCATCCATCCCCGCAGTGGAATCTCTCCGCACTTTGGATCTGGGGAAGCTGGGGTCGTGAAGATTCACTACAAGTCATAATAATGAGTATCACTGCTTCTCAAAGAACTAGAATACTCCGTGTATGGGTTCCGAAGTAAACCACCGTTTTGACACCATGTGTATGTGGCAAGGTGTACTGCGTTTAAATCCCTAGCCAGGATCTAGTCTGCAAAGCCCATCCTACAACTTGAACAGAATCCTCGCCTGCTGGCATCTGACCAGTTGCTCGTTGCTTGAACAGCAGGCGTTATAGTTCTATTCACCACTGGCTTAGTTCAATTTGCTGCTGTACTGGTAGGTACGTCCGGCACTAACTACGCTGTGCTGTCAAGTCAGTCACCTCGAAGTCAATCCCTGTTGAAATACTTCAGCTATGTAGTGATGTTCCCTCGGCGAGCGGAATTGCTGTGCCCGAGTACATCACTCGGCAACGCACCGCGGAATCTAGGATAAAGATCCGCAATATACGTGAGGTGGAGTGGCGGTCGTGCATTCAATTTCCTTGTCAGCGCGCCCTTGGTGGACAGAGCACCTGTTTCCTGATTGGGTAGCCTAAGCGAAATAAAAACAACTACCGCTGTATAAAGATCCGCAAGATGCGGGGTGTGCGCACGGCATATGCATTGTTGAGCCTGGGCTGCCAGGCAAGGGTCTATAAAGAGGGTGGGTATCTCGTCGATCTCATAGCGTGGTAAGATAGTACTTTTCTTGTAGGGCTATAGTCTAGTTGGTCTTGATTGCGGTAGGAGCACCATGGACGAAAAAGACGACTTCACGCACTCCGCCATCGAGGATGTCAAGGATTCTTCCTTTCCGGGGAATGAAGTCGACCAAGCAGCGGAGAAACGGCTCCTGTGGAAATGCGACTTGCACGTCATCCCCATTCTCACTGTCCTGTTCATGTTCGCCTTCCTGGACCGCATCAACATCGGGAATGCACGGTTGATGGGGCTGGAGAAGGACCTGGGGATGACCGGGCATGAGTACAACGTCGCCCTGTTTGTGTTTTTCATTCCGTATATTCTCTTCGAGGTGCCGAGTAATTTGCTCTTGAAGAAGATGAAGCCGTCGTGGTGGTTGAGCGGGATTATGTTTGCTTGGGGTTTGTTGCTCACTTCTGTGCGATTGACGAGGTGGTGAGCGATGGCTGACGGTGCGGTAGGTATTCTGACCGTCTGTCAAGGCGTCACGAAGAGTTTTCAAGGATTGGTGGTGTGTCGTGTGCTGATTGGGGTGTTTGAGGCGGGTTTCATGCCTGGTAGTTTTCTCTTTCGTCCCCGTTTCAGTTCGAATGCTAACTTTGATGAGGATCCGTCTACCTGATCAATATGTACTATCGTCGTCACGAGCTTCAATGGCGTCTCAACCTCTTCTTCAGTGCGAGTATCTGTGCTGGCGCGATTAGCGGGGTATATCCATCCTCTCCCCTTGATCAACCAGATTGCTGACTGGTCAGCTACTCGCTTACGCCATCAACAACATGGACGGCGTTGCTGGGTACAGTGGCTGGCGCTGGATCTTCATCCTCGAGGGTCTCGCCACCATTGTCGTCGCGGTCATCGCCAAGTTCATCGTCGTCGATTGGCCCGAGACCGCCACGTTCTTGACAGAGGACGAGCGAGCGCTGCTCCTCCGCCGTCTATCAGAAGACCAAGGTGAAGCGAGAATGGACCGTCTGGATAAGAAGTCGCTGCGGCGTGCCTTTTCAGACCCAAAGATCTACCTGGGGTATGTCCTCCCGTCTCCGCTGCCTGAATGAATAAAGAATAACCTCCGACGAAGACCCCTCATGTACTTCGGCATTGTCAACACCGGCTACGCAGGCTCCTTCTTTACCCCCACCATCCTCAACCAGCTGGGATGGACTGCCGTCCACGCCCAGGTCATGAGTATCCCCATCTACTGCGTCGCCACGGTCATCGCTCTCTCCGCCGCCTATGCCAGCGACCGGCTCCGCCACCGATACCTGTTCACGCTGGCGGGCTGTCTCATTGCAACCATGGGCTATGTGATACTGCTCTGCCAGGCATCCGTGCCTGTCGGGGCGCGCTATTTTGCCGTCTTCGCCATCACAGGCGGCGGATACCTGACGCAACCGATCCTCATGGGCTGGCTGAGTAATAACATGGCGGGTCATTATAAGCAGTCCATTGCGTCGGCGATGCAGATTGGGTTCGGCAATTGTGGAGGGCTGGTGGCGAGTAACATCTTCTTCAAGGAGGAGGCGCCGCGATATACTACCGGGTACGGGGTGAGCCTGGGAATGACCTGGATTTGCGGAGCGGCTTGCGCCTTGTTCCTGACTTACTTGGTGAGGGAGAATAGGTTAAGGGATGCAGGTAGAAGGGAATGGAGGCTGGAGCTGCCTCAGGAGGAGGTCGAGAATCTGGGAGATGACCATCCTGCGTTTCGATTCACTTATTAACCGGAATCGGGTCCGTCAGTGGACGTCACGTATTTTGTACACGTCTGTATAGCGTTCTACTCAAGACAACGCCGTGGTCCGGGGGCCTGCGAACAGTACATTCCCAGGATGATATGGCCACGCCATTGAATCGAAACACGTAGTCGTAGGCGCAGTTGCTGCTCCCCTGGATGCCGGTTGCGCGAATAGTGTACTCTCCCTGACTTAACTTGCTTGGCCCGTCCTGGTTCAAGATCCTTAAGCCGTACAAGAGAGCAACAGCAGTCTTATCCTGTGAGTCAACGGACCAGACCGTAATCTGCGCATCCTGAGGACTGTCTGCGACCCGGTACACAGAGCTTACAAGCTTCTGCCCACTCTCCTCGTACAGGAATTCTTTCTCATAAGCGGGGCTGGAAGGATATCGCGGGGAGAAACTGGCCGTAGAAATGCCAGATGATACACCATCTTGCTCTGATCGAGTGAAATTCCAGCTGCCGTGAAGTGCTCGAAAGATCACCATGTCCACTGTTGAACTGGCAGGTCCCCTTCTAGGTCGCAGATTCCCTTGCAGGGCGTGCAAACTCGTCTGGATATCGGCAGTCCCTGGTCCAGGAAGGGTATACCGCGCTGGAACAACAGGGCCAGGTCGTCCATTGAGCTCCGGCAAAGGAGCACGGCATATCCCTAGGTCCCGAGCAAAGGACTCCATCAGCCCAGTATAATCTCCCATAGGGAACTGTCCTCGGTGGAGATCCGGATCCACATTCCGATATTGACGAACTCTCTGTCTTTCCTGCGCTTTGGTTTCCAGCTCTTTCGCTGGGAATTGAATGCCGTGCTCTGTGTCAGCTCGAGCCCAGGTCTGCGCAAGGCTTCGGGCCTGCATTTCCATTACGCCCCAGTACGGTCCTCTATAGAAGCCGACAAAGCCCATGTCAGGGATATTGGCATTGGTAGTACCCTTTCCGTCCAGGATCAGCGGGAAGAAGGAGTCATCGGGTGAATACTCCAACGCAGAGAGAACGTCTTCAGGGAGAAAGGCGAGTGAAGGAAACGGGGTAAATCCCGTTGCCAGGACAATTGCTGCAACATCATCGAGCGACATGCTCTCTTTCCCAGGTAGCTCAATGTCAACTTTTGCCCGACCAGATGAGGAAGTATGCACGGCTGAAACGCGGCCGATGGTCGTTGTGATCGCTTTTGACCGGACGAACTCTGCGTAATCATTCCCTATAGCTACCCACGAAGGTCGCAGAGTTTCCTCTTCGCCGCCCTCTATCCCAATATCGTCAGGGCCGATGCTCGTATAGTCTCCCCCTAAAATGGATCGGAAATAATCATTCACTTTGGCGACCTGCGCTGCCGAGACAGGGCCAAATGCATACTCAACCGGTCCTGGTGGCCGACGAGCCAAATCATACATAGCCAGGTCAAGCGGGAGCAGGGATACCGTCTCCGTGCCAGTCACATTGTCCGTCTGTATGTGTGGTATATAGGTTGGCACCGTCCAGAAAGGCCGGCTGGATATGTGGTAGACTTCGGGGAAGCCACCTGTCTGCACCGATGACCCCGGCGCATACCTCAATGAAGAAACGTGAAGGGCAAGAGAGGAAGCTGCCTCAACGCCCGACATACTTCCCCCTACGACAACTAACCTTCCTCCACCAGAGCCCTTTTCAACAACCGCATTCACATCTTCAACACTGCGAAGCGCAGAGCTATGAACAGTTCTATCGGCGAAGGCAGCAAGCCCAGGGATGTCCGGGGTACACGGGCGAGAGAAGTACCCCGAAGCAACAACCAGGAAATCAAAGTATTCGGTCTCCACTGCACGATGCTCGGTATCATCTCCCCGCTCGTCATTTTCACTGTTTCGCCTATATCAGCCATGCAATGAGCGAGAAACTCGAACAAAATACCTCCTCTGCACCCACTGCACAGTCCATCGCGGCCGGCCACCCGCCACCTCCCGAACCGCACGCACAACCTCACACCCCAACCTGACCACCTCGTTAGGTAAGTACCGCTCCGCATAGGTCTCCAGGTATCTGCCCACTTGCCACGCCTGCGGGAACATGGGCACATCCACACCCCCAAGCACCGACTCCCAGGCCAGATCGGAGAAGGACACGGTGAAGCGACTGAGGTTCGTTCGCATGGACGGGTTCACTGGTCCGGCCGCGCCATGATCTTTTGAGAAGGGTGTACGGCCGGAATTGGAACATTTGCCATCGCGATGAACGGGCCACAGGCCACCTATCTCGTGGTTTTTTTCGAAGATGCTTGCGGTGAATGTGCCCTCGGGGCAATGGTGGAGCAGTGTTTTGGCCGTAACGAGACCGGACGGACCGGCGCCTATTGAATAGTGAGTTCTTCAGTGGACTTGCAAATCTCAGATATGATCTCTGATTCCATTTGGCGTGGAGGCAAGTTGATCTACCTATTATAGCGACCTTCTTTGGTCGCAACATTCCGTTGCTTGCTATCTTATCTGCTTGTGAGCCACCCCTCACTAGACGTGCCTATGGTCAGGTGCATTGATGATTTGAGAACCGCAATACTAGGGTAAAAGAGAGATCATGCTGTGTCAGTTCTCTATTCTCCTGCATGGGCAGAATGAGCGTTAGTAGTAATGAGAAAAGACTGGTGGCAGCTGTAGTCGTAGTAGTAGTTGTTGCTGCTGCGGGGGACTCGAACGGGCGGAGAAGTAAATATATGTCGACCGAGTTATGAAGCACAGCAACGAGGGGCATCCTGCATAAGATTAATTAAGTCTGAGTATCCAACCCAACCAGCTCCTCGGGCTCGAAGAATGAAAAAGCACAGAAAAGTTCTTGATTCTCACTAGACTACGGAGTAGAGGAATCCAACTGCTACTATCATTATTAAGAGGAACAGCACAGAACTGCTGTTGTTACTCAGGCAAAAACTAAAGCACCAGGCTAAGCAAGAATAACGTTGAAAAGACGGGTTCTAAACAGAGGGTATCTATCACAAAAGAAAATTTTCACCATGAAGCAAAGCGCAAAAAAAGACAAATGCCTGCCTGCTATGGCAGAAGGTAGAGGAAAAAGAATGAAAAAGAAACGGCCCGAGCCGCGGATCGAACGCGGGACCTCTCGCAGATATGCTTGGGTTTATCCCTAAGCGAGAATCATACCACTAGACCACCCGGGCGTTATTTGTTGCAACGAAATTTTGCTAATCGCTTCTCGAGCTGCCTGGGTTCCTTTGCTAGGTTGTTGCTGTTGCGTTGCGGCAGGCGGCATCGACTTGCATACTTGGCGCGGCATATCGCGAGATGGCGTTGACGCCAAGAGAAAGCGATGGAAGGAACTTGTTTCCAGTCCAAATCGACGAAATAGCAATCGTCAAGCGTTTGATGAGCCATTTTATGAGCCATTTTTCAGACTGAGTTGATGGTGCTCCAACCAGACCAGCACTCGATGTCGACGGGAAGGACAAGACTTGGGCGGGGTAGTTCCCGCTCAGCATCGGTGCAGACTCCAAAGTCAATTTGATTAATATGCCAGTCTCTCAAGCCAGGCGGATATTTGCAGCTCCGTACGCCGTTCTGGTTGGAACGAGTCCGAAAAGAGCTGGTTGGTGACCAGGGTGTCGATATTCCTTTCCGTCAGGGGAATTTTGTATCGGCTCTTCTGTTTCAGGAGTTCCCTCTCTGCTCGAGCGGAGGGTGACAGCCTGGAAAGTGTGTTGCGGATTCGTTGAATGCCACCACCGGGGAAGGAGGATATCTGTGGAGGGCCGAATGGGGTATCGACCCTCCAGGGGTCCTCTGATGCGATGGAGCGGGCGTTTTTCTTGCGTTGCGAGCGGAATCTGGACATTGTGATGGATGGGATTGAGTAGTGGGAGATTTGGAGGTGTTGAGGGTAGAAGAAGAGTTGAGATAGTTGTGATAGTTGGAGATTGATGTCGACTGAAGGAAGACGAACGGGGGGGAAGGTGGGTGGGATGGCTGTATTAAGTATCTAGGAGGGGCCTGGAGGGCAGTCAGTTAAGCAACGACTAGAGAAGACAAAGTTTGACCCACAGCTGGCCAGATAGAGACAGGCCCAGAATCCAGACAGGGTGTTAGGGGCAAAGGTAACAGTAGAAACATGAGCTAATACCCTCAAAGTCGTGCGGGGTGTTCTTTCTGGAACTCTTCGGAGGAGGCCAGAATACTAGGATTGGGAGGTCTCCCGGCAAAGACGTGCCGAGAGTGAGTGAATAATTGGGGAACTGCGACGTCAGGCTATCTTTCTTGGCAATCATCATCGAAATTCCATTTGATTGAGGCAATAATGTGAATGACTGGCTCTTATTGATCCATCGGGTGGTTTTGCACAAGACTAGAACACTTGGCAGGCATACCTACTTGATGGACAGGATGTACCTCTCTCCTGGACTTGTTATTATTGACAGGATTACTACTCAGGAAGACTGACACTTCAGAGTTTAAAGGCAGGAGTAAGTACTCCTCTACCTACGGCACTTTACTGAGAGCCACTCAACGACGTCATCCAACAGTAACAGACCGAGTTGCTCGGTGTGGTACTTACGCATCCAGATCCACAGCTATGAGAACCATGAATCACCCATTGTATCAAGCCAAGACAGTCTGAATTCCCGCTCAAATAGTTCAATCCAATATGGCAATATCTCAAAGGTGATAATTGACCGGGGCGCATACCAAGCGCTTGGCGTAGATCATTGTACTACAGAGATATGGAGTACGGTATCCTATTTCGTCTTCTGGGTACCTCCAAGTACCAGCCTACCTCACTACGGAGAACAAATAGATATTAAATACAACCGGGCGACACCCATAAGGCAACAAGAAATTGATATAATTGCTTTTCTATGGCTGATTGTACAGTATCCATAAGGCCAAAGGAATTATCCACCGAGTACTCCGTACGATGCTCCACACTCCGCATTGACTGGTGGAGCCAGCGAGTCAGGGTACATTCATCACCGCTTGGCAGAAGTCGGCGCAAAGATGAATTATTTACAAACCCTGCTGATCAACAATCCCAAGCACGCAGACCTTTACCATCTTCATGTCTCCTTCGCTCATTATCACGAGGGTATCAATAACAGGCAAAGGAATATCCAAGTGAAGACATACTGTAGAGAGGCATGTCCCAGAGATGTGTACACAGATACAAGTGACAAGACCTACTGCATGGATCCAAGCATAATGGCCTATCAAAAGAATATGCTCGCCTGCGGCGCCTATTGCGCTGAGTAGATGGAAGTCAAAGTTCACAGACGGGTCCAGCCCTGCATCGCACCCTGCTGGGAAAGCAAAAGGATTAACATAGACTCTTTGCCCAGTACCTAGACTACAACACCAACCAAGCCGAATTCCGAGAAGACGACTGGAAGGTTCGTCTGATTGGTCTGTGACCCCTCCCTCTCGCGCAGATTGTGTTTGCCACTTGAGAAGGACGCGTGAGACATCCACCATCAGCCTTCGAGTGGTGTCGAAAGAGATAATTAAGTTTTATCTCGATGCTTTCGGGCTGGGTCTTTTACTACCTAGTGAGCTGTCACTGGTGAGGGACCTAGGTTGTTCGCAAGGAATATCCCGCTGCTGACGCATTGATCGTGGGATATCTTCGCTTACGGAGTAGAAGTTTAGCATTGGGAGTTGATTCGTTGTAGTGTATTGGTTGCAGTCAGGGAATCACTCTTTGATTTCCTAAACTCCAAAGATCATCATTCATTATATACTCCGTAAAATCCCAGTAGCCATGCGCCTTCATATTAATTACCGAGGGAAAACAGAACGCCACCCAGGACCCCTTTTGAATCAGGCCAAACATCCTGTCTCCCAAACAATCGAAACACGATCTATGCAATAAGCAAGTCCTTGACACTCATTCCCATCTTCTTTTGTGACTCTTGTATCGACATTCCGCTGTTCTCCTGAGCCTCAGAACTGGAAAGACCCTCCTGCACAGAGCCGACGGTTCCACGGCGATCTCTGTTCAGCATGAGCAGGGCGGCGGAGGCCTCATGGTCAATGTCCGCGTCGGCAGACGAAGCATTGCTGGCTCGTGGCTGAATGACGGGTGAGGTGAGCGTCGATGACGGGACGGTCCATGAGCCACGTGGAGGGCGCATGGTCCCCTCGCCATAGCGGACTGGACCTAACGCCGGGCTGGGAAGGATCGCAGGCAAAAATTCGATGGCTGTCCCTATCGACGGCATCCGACTACGGGGAGAGAAAGCTGGTGAAGTGTTGTTGGTGTGAGCGCCGTTAGGCAATAGCTCTGGAGACACAGATGTTGATTGTGTTCCACTGCGAACTTCACCAAGCATCTCAGGTGACGTGGGAGAGGGAGGTGCGGGCGGCATGAACGGCGATGCCGTCGTCCGTTGACTGCCAGCAGTCTTGAGGTCTTGGATACACTTTTCCAGGTAATTGACATATTCAATGCTTGCCTGTGCGTAAAGTCAGTCATCGCTTACGGCTATTAACTGAAAAGTAGAAAGGATCGTACCTGCAAAATGGCAAGCTTGTGCATATCCTGACCCCGGCAAGCGGGAATCATGTCCTTGAGAGTTGCAAACTCCTCGTTCATCTTGGATCTCCGCCGACGCTCGATCAGACTGTGCGCCGTTTTCCTGGCGATTTTCCGACCCGCGGCGCTGGTTGCACTAGGCTGCTTTTTCTTGGAGTTGGCAGATGCTGCGGCATTTGCATTGTTGGCAGGCTGGTTCTTCCCGTTATCTTTGGTCGAAGGCTTGCTGTTTGTTGTGGCAGGCTTGGCCGGACTCTGTGTCTTGGGCTTCATTTGGATGATCTTGCGGGTCCGGGTTGGCGGAGGCGGAAGATCAAAATCCTCAAGTAACCGCTTGGTACCAGCCTGACGGGGAGGATTTGCACTGCGGCCCAGGCCTGTGAGTTCGGGCGAGGTGGGAGAAGCAGGAAAGTAAGTCGAAGACTCTGATTTGGAAGGTCTCCTGCTCGCGCTCTCGCTTTTGGCTGGACTCAGGGCAGCTGGAGGCAATGTAAAGGCGTCTGAACCGTCGACGGAGGTTTGTTCCTTGATGATGAATTCTCCAGACATTGAAGGAGTTGGAGGAAGACGTGAACGGGACATGACGGCAGGATGGGTGTATTAACCCAGCTCTTGGTCTGAGGTAGGAAAGATAGAGAACCCTGAATTAGTCGATGAAATTGCCTGGAGCAGCTAGGTAGCAAGCTGTAGGACAACAATCAGGTTACAGTGGTACAATTGACCGCAGAAGAGAGACGTGTGAGACGGGTAACAAGGGAGTGAGAGGAAGACGGAAGATGAGAAACTGGAGACAGCAGCCTCAGGTCATTAAGAACGAGTCAATTGCGTATGCAGATAAGAGAAAGTTTCCTTCTGAGGTCTGACCCCTGTCCCTGAGAGAGTAAACTCTGGACGTTATTCACCAAGTTGGAAACATGGTGGAGATGGGAATACTGTGCTGATAGCGGAAGGAAGAGGCGTGCTGCCTCTTCCTGAGAAGATGATTCGACCAGCCGGAAGACATGTGCAGAGAGGTGGGAAATGGAGTGGACGATCGACACAGTTCGCCATGTTGAGGACTTAAGGTAAAATGCCAGGCAGGACCTTTCAAACTTACAGTCGAATGGGTGTCGCACTGTCGCGTGCTTGGGGACTGCCCACGCGGTAGCTTCTCGGGCTGTGATAGGCTGATGCACCGGGTGGTCGGCGAGGCACGAGACCGGCTGCCCTGGGCTCATCTCGTCCACCAATTTGGGGCTCGTGCTGCTGTCCAAGGCTTTGATAAGTGTGTTAGTGGACTCCAGAGGGGGCACGGAATGATGAATCCGGAGAAAGCAGGGTGCACTGATCATCTTGTGGCTTTGACTCTCGGTTTGCCTACTCTGGAGGTTTACAAGGTTTATCTACACGGCGTACACGCACACCATTTCCTGATGTGTCCCTTGGTACTGGTAGCAGGAATCGCTGGAAAATAATACCTCGTCCTTGCTTACCTGGAGTACCTTACGTACCCAACTGATGATCTTGTGGCGAGGATTGACTATGAGAGTTAACCCTTGATGATCACTCAAGCTTTAACATGTTTTTCGTGTTGGCTTGATGAAGACACAGATATACCTGAGGCATGTGTGGTCATACCTAGTCAGTTCAACCAGCTGCAAAAACACCGGGAGAATTCCGAGTCCAATGAATAATGTGTCTCATCAGTACTGGCTAATTCTTCGTGCGTTTGATATCAGATATACTCCTAAGAAGAAATAGCATGTCAAGCCTCCCTTCTATTTAGCAGTCCTGTTAGCTGAATAATCCAAATTATAAGCTACTACCAAGTACTGCCCTTCTCCTGGTTGAGGCAGTATTCATCGAAGCTTAGGAACCTACCTTCGTGGTCAAAATAGCAGGGATCTGACCTTGGCAGTGGGTGCCTCGAAAAATAAAAAATGCTTGGCTGGGAGAAACTTCCTTCTCGTTTCTGCGTTTATTTCTTCAGATAATTACATCTAGTCTACTGGATATGTACTATTCTGCCAGAGATTCCCCCCTGAGTCTATTTGCTATAATGAAGGTGCATGCTTCAGTCCTAACGCGGAATCACCGAAATATCCGCTCCAATAGAATCTCGCCAAAGTTCTTCTCCGCAGGCGAACCGTCCATTCTCCAGATGCGATTTCCAGCTCTCGTGCTCAACCAATGGCCATGGTCGCTGGCGCTTTCCTCCTCCCCTTCGATGCGCTGCCGGCAGCGTCGGTCCACGATGCACGCGCCTCTCGTCCACTGGCCCGTCGTCTCAACCCGGATATCCTCAGGCGAGGCATCGGAGGGCTTCCAGCCCGCATCGTCGGCGGTCAACGCGTACCAGACACAGACGGGGTCGTGTAGGCTGAGATCGACAGCATCGCCAACCTGGTCCCGGTGAAGGCTCTCGATAGTCCGGAACGTGTGCGCCATAAAGGCCGACATCCACTCCGCGAGCGGCGAGCCGGCTTCCAGGTGGGGTGCGACGGCTTGACGAAACTGGCCGCGGGTCATGCCGTGCCGGTGCGTGATGTCCAGCGGGAAGAGGCGGAGGGTGAGCTGTTTGCTTAGTTTAGCGGGGTAGGGGGAGAGGGTGGTGCCGGATGGCATGGTGGTTCTGGGGCTGGGGGAGGTGAGAGCGAAAACGCGCGCCGCGGCGAATGCATCGGCGTATGCGTTGAACTCGGCGACGGGTGTGACCTGTCATTTGTTAGTCGAAGGACAGACGTAGAATCATAGCTGGGAGGTAAGCCTACATTGCCCGGCTCGTTGACTGCTCCTCCCATGACTACTACTTCTTTGACCCGCAGGAAAGTCTCGGGATCCTCCGCGGAAGCGAGGGCCAGATTGGTCAGAGGGCCGACGGCGACGAGGGTGACTGTGTCGGGATCGTTCTCACGTAGTACGCGGAGGATTTCCTCGTGTGCGGGCCGCTTGGAGGCAATGAAGGATCGATGCGCCAAGTCTCCAGTGCGTATGGGCTCGATGACGGTGGGGTCCGCCGAGGGATCGAACATATGCTCCCAGGTTTCCTTTGGAGTGAAGTGCGGATGCTTCGATGGTCAGCATCTGTCGGGGGATTGTCAAAAGTGTCAACGTACGCTAGCGTGAATGCCCCCCAGACCATCCGTTCCGTCTGTGCATCAACTAGTTAGCATCGAAGATGAACTTTTTTCTGATAAGGGTGCATACGAAAGTAATCGGCCAACATCTTCTGATCCTCTAGAGGGTCCTCGGCCCCAACCGCAACGACCGGTCGACAGGCGCGCAGAGCCCCGAACCCTTCGGGCCGGCCCCGTTCACGACGCCAATGCATCTCTCGCTCCAGAATGTGGAACATGGACACGACATTACGCAGGCAGCTTTCCACAATTAGCAAATGAAAACAGATGCAACTAGAAGGCTGGAAACTCACCTCCTCACTTCGATGTTGCCAAAGGTCAGCGAGATGAGCAGCACTTCGACTTCTTCAGGCTGTGCTGATAAAGCAAGAAGGAGTGCGAGGATGTCATCAATGCCCTGTTCATATGGAGTCAGTTTTCATTCATGTATTGAAGCGGGCAAAGGCATACAGGATCGGTGTCGATGATGATCTTCTTCGGCGCCATGATGCGGTGGGTCGAGGAATCAGTCTTATGAGCAGTCATTGTTTGACAAGGCTAACAAAAATGAGCGGTGCTTCCTTGGACCAAATCGTTGTAGGAGTTGATAGTTCGGAAGGCAGCAGAAAGTGGGATGGGAAATCCTATGCTCAGCCTTGGCTCTGTTATCATATTCCCCACCATGGATGTTGAGAAGTTTCTCATTACGACTAAGTGCGGAGTTCTCCGTTGTGCCTAAGGTTACATAGTGATTTTGAACACGACCTTTTTATGTAATTGACCGCGGAGTTGTAGGCGACAATTTGCTAAGAAAAACGGTGCCAAAATTCGGCCAAACTCATAGATAGGTATGGAGTGTACTTCCGGAGGGGCATTATTCTAGAAGACAGCCACATCACCATGGTTAGAATAAGGCTTATGCAGTGTTATGCACAAAAGCGATGTTCCTCTAGGCCTGAGGAATCAGGCAGCGACACCCATAGCTCCAACAAGACTGAAGAACACCTGGTCGAGATTGTTGACATTATTTACTATCGAGACAGTATGTGCGCGTCCTTGCGTTACTTTTTGATCAAACATCAATCAGATGGACATGGCTTCAAGTATACCCTCGTAGGCTCGTAGCAGCCAATGAGTCGATTGATCATCCATAACCCGTAAGAAGGGTCGAGGTACGAGTCAGGAGTTGTGAGTATTTAACAAATTTCTCTTATTAACGGAATACCTAATACTTTTGTATTAATTTGAATTGTCCGCCGGCTTTGAAGGTTCTCTCGAGTCTCGACATTGGTTCATAATAATAGCCAGATAGCTAGGTACCTTCCCTATGTACAGCAGAAATTCTTTTTGTATTTTGCTTAACTAAGCTTACTAACTAAGCCTGCTTAGCTAAGCAGGAAGGAGTTGCTTTATCACTAAATACTATCTAGAGAATTAAACCCACACTCATCACTCCTTCTAGCTATGTTAGTAGATAGCATTAGTCACCTAGCTAGGGGGCTATTATCTAGTGCTATCTATCTATTACTAACATTACTAACAGTTACCTAGTAGCCCAGAGGGCTATTCCTCCCTATTATTATTATTACTAATGCCACCCACAGAGCCTAGAGAATTATTAATATTCTAGGACACCTAAAGATAGCCTAGATATACTAGTCTACCCCAGACCCTAATTACTAGAGGGTCCTGGCCCTAGACTTCTGAGAAGACTTAACTATTATACTCCTAGGAGGTGTACCTCACTAAGATACTTAATATTTATTCAGTTATAATATATCAGTAGAGAAGCTTCTAAAGGTAGTTTTTCCCTACTTTAACCCCTTATAGATAGTAAACTAATTAGAAGCTATATAATAAATATACCTTCTAAAGACACCATATCACCATCCTATATATTATGAGCCAGCACCTTCTTATATATTAACTTTTATATAGATGGATAGCTGTAAATGTCGGCCTATGCCGGAAGGTGGTGATCTGGTCATGTGATCTCTCACTTAGTAGTAGCTTCCTATATGTACAATAGAACTCTTTATACTCCTATATACTCTACATATATAACAAATCTCATGATTATTGCTTTATATCTTCCCTAATTCTATAGGTTATAAGCCCAGAGCCTCATAAGAGCTCTAGGGAATTATTCCTAAGTTCTTTCCTTAATCTTATATGCTTTTAAAAAAAAGCTTCTTTTATGAATATCTTACCAAAAGGCATAGGCCTGGTGGATATACTACTAAAAATAGTTCCTTCAGTGCTTCTGGCGCCCTTTATAATATTTATTATACTTATAGATCCTTACAGGTGCAGACATCTGACCTAGGACTCCAGCATTTCTATTTTCCTTTTCATTTAACATATTTTGATATGTTTTAAAGGCTTTACAAAGAGACAGAAATCTTAGTAAGATACCTTAAATTAACCTTAACAAGCTACTAC
This sequence comes from Aspergillus quadricinctus, assembly GCA_022814375.1. NCBI lineage: Eukaryota > Fungi > Ascomycota > Eurotiomycetes > Eurotiales > Aspergillaceae > Aspergillus > Aspergillus quadricinctus. The sequence goes on along the minus strand of JAKLNT010000016.1, from coordinate 444,423 downwards.
TACTCACTAGCGCAGATAGCTATTAAAACTAGTCTAAAGTAGTAAAGACTTATCTATATAGCTAGAGTATCTGGCAAGTTATTAGTAGTGCTTATATAAAGCCTGCAATAATAGATTACCTAGTAACTAAATCTATAAAATCTACTAAAGCTATTAAGCAGATAGAGAAGAATAAGAAAGCTATATAAGACTAGAAGGAAGTAGATAATAAAGTGCATAGCACAATCTACTCATCTCTCTTATACTTAATTAGATATAAAGTTATTAATCTAGAATTATTAAAAATAGTTTAGGACTATCTAAATACTAAATATAATATCACTGCTAATATATAATCCTTTAAGGGTCTATAGATAGTTATAAGTACTTATTATAATAATTGCAATAGTATATAGGACTATATCTTTAAGCTCTTACTTATACTTAGTAAGTTTAAGCGCAGCCTTAAGGAAGGAGAAAAGCTTAGAGAATTAGTAAAAATTCAATTCTTACTTTACAACTTAGGGGAAATCTAGGAGATATTCTTAATATTATATCTTAATAGCTGATTTAATAAGACTACTATGATATTTAATGGCATTATGCAGATCCTAATTTAAGAGGAGATATAAATAAAGTTTAATATATCATCTATAAATATTATTAAAGCTTAGAAGGGTAAGAAGCTCTTCTAGAAAGGGAATAGTAGTAAAGACAAGCCTAAATCTAATGCTAAAGATAACAAAGATAACAAAGAATTAAATAGCAAAGTCTTATAGAAGATTAGAAAGAATTAGAAGTGTTATCATTACAGTAAGGCAGGGCATAAGAAGCCTAATTACTAGGAGCTTCACCTAAATAAGAAGCCTGATATAAAGAAGTCTACTAATTAGAATTAAAATTAGGCTTATTATTATTATTATACTTATATTACTAGTACTGACGATGTAATGCTGTATATTAATACCCTAATACTTAATAATATAATACTTTCCTTCTGTATACTTAATAATAATAAGCTCCCTTCTATAGATGATACCTTCCTTCCCTCTAATAATACTATTAATAATACTATTAATAATACCCTTCTCCTTACTAATGATAATGATATAATTAATAGAGATGGCCTCCTTATACCCTATAGTTCAGATATAATTAATAGTAACAGCATCCTTACTTCTCTAGAGATAGATTCTAATTCTGATATACTTAGTAATAATAGTGTACTTATGCCTATATTAGTTAAATAAGATTATATTAAAGATCTTAATAAAGACATGTAAATGGCTACAGTTACTATTAATCTGGCTATATACTGGCATGCCTATATAGATATCTGGATTATTAATTCTGATGTAACTAAATACTTTGTGATAACACTGCATAATTTTATTAATAGTACTAGGAAGCCTTAGAGGTGGGGAATTAAAACTACCACTAGCTAAGTCACCTATTTAGACTTGATAGGTGATATTATGCTATATTTAGCGCATCCCAGAGGCTTTGCTAGGTGTGTAATTATTATAGATATTCTATATATCCCTAATATTGCAGTCAATCTGCTTGAAACTATTAGATTAGATTATAAAGGCCTAGGAGTTAATCTTCTCCCTAACAGTATTATTATTATGTGTCTATTAGATTAAATAGTGATTGGCTATGGCAATGTCATGTAGAATACTTATATATTATATATTATAGGAAGTTATGCTACTGTTAAGGCTGATAAGGTAGTTGATTCCACTAAACCTAATACCCTATTCCAAACTTAACTAATCAGATTCCTCTGCTACCCTAAGAATAGTGAAGATCAGCTAGTTTCTTAGCATAATCTTATGCTAGAGAGAGACTATAAGTAAAATAAGTAAGCTAAGCAAGCACTAGCTGAACCTTATTCCAACATTAGTACTTATATCTAAACTAAACAGCAGTTCCCAAGCAGGCCTAGTAGCTAGTATATACTTATTTTAGAACCTATTTATAATAACTTAATAGCTATAGATACACTGAAGAAGGACAGAGTAAATTTTATAATATAATATTATTATTTTACCTATTTATCTATTCCTAATGTCATCCGCGTATTAAAAATAATTAATAAAATAGATATTAAGGGACTTCTAATTCTGAAGCATGCTTATAAATTATATATAATAGTAAATACTACTATATATAAAGATTACACCCCTTTAACTCCTATTACATAGCGCAGTGAGTGAATCTTTATTAATATAGGGGGTGGATATAATAATATACTAAATAATTTTATTACTAGAGCCCACTACTAGATAATTATTATAGATTAGTATAATAGCTAGGTTATTATACACCTGCTTAAGTTCTAGCACTAAGTATGGTATTATATTAAGCTCTTTATTAATAAGAAGGAGTGCACTAGTATTAAGATCTAAATAATCCATACTGACAGCAGTGGGGAATTTATAAAGAAAGAATTATAAGCATAGGCTAAGAGCAAGTTAATTAAATAAGAACTAATAGCTCTATATGCTCACAGTTAAAATCTAGTTATAGAGTAGTTAAATTATACTATCCTCACTAAAGTACACACTATTATTAATAATAAGACTATTCTAAAGAAGCTCTGAGAAGAAGTAATAAAAGGGGTAGTTCTAATTAAGAATATCTCTCCTATATATAGCAAAATTATTATACCTTACTAGATGCGCTTTAAGAGATGCCCTAATATTAGTTCTCTATATATCTTAGGCTTAGTAGGCTACATGACCATTGCTGATAAAGTGAGATCTAGATAAGAAGTCATTAAGATTAATCTATAAGTTATTTACTGTCGCCTAGTCAGCTATACAAGCCTAGGAAAATAATATATTATTTAGATTCTAGCTACTAATAAGGTGAAGTATGCATGCAATATAATATTCTATAAGGGTAGTAATCCTAATCTATATAGTGACCCTAACACTGACTATGGTAAATAGGTCAACCCGCTAGTAATTCCTTAGGGAGATTATAACCTAAATAAAGTCACTAGTAATATAGATTCTAATAGTAATATTGCTGATGCTTCTATGCTAAATTATAATCTAACTACTCCTAATCTACTAAGACCAGAGGATAGCATTCCAACGCCTGCTATATATATAGAAGTAAATCCTAATATTATTAAGGATATTTACTTCCTGCACGGAGGCTTATTCAGTAAGCTTATTAAAGATTTATCTAATTATCTCTAGTTAGAAGCTATGCAACTTATAGAATGGGGGGTGCAGTATATTAATAATATGACCTAGATTCACTGTCTTTCCTATTATATAGTGACTAGGTATATAAGGATTAGCAATAACTATTCTAATGTTATTAAACTATCATTATTTAATAAGGCTATCAAGTCTCCTGAATTAGAGGACTGGTGGAAGGCTATAGAAACTAAAATTACTAATCTAACTAAGTAGGGCACTTAGATTCTTGAAGATCTGCTACTTAGCTATAAGGCTATTAATAGGAGGTAGGTATATAAGATTAAGATAGATGCTAATAATTATATCTATTACTTTAAAGTAAGGTGGGTGGCTAAAGGCTTTATATAGATTCTAAATATAGATTTTAACTAGACATTCTCACCTACTGCCAAACTGGCTACTATATACCTATTTTTCATGCTTATTGCTATCCTTAGCTACTATTATATAGAAGCTAATATTAAACTAGCCTTCCTATAAGGGAAATTCTTTAATAGTGAAATTATATATATAAGATAACTGTATAGGTTTGATAATAAATTAGGCTAAGTCTACTAGCTTATACTTCCTCTCTACAGCCTTAAATAGTTAGTATAGATATAATATCTCTATTTTCAGGATAGAGCAGCTAAGATAGGCCTATAGATATCTAAGGTTAATAAATGCTTGTTCTTTAACATGCATAGAGTACTTCTTATCTTATATATAGATAATATAGAGATAGTGGCATCCTCTTAGGATATTACTAAGGGGGTGTGTAAGGCTCTTAAGGAGCTCTTTAATATATCTCTTATTAGGCCAGCCACCTATTATCTTAGGATAAAAATAGAACTTAATACTATAAATTATACTATAAAGCTATCTTAAAAGACCTACTTATAATATCTAGTAGATACTTTCAATCCTAATAGTTATAAAACTACTATAACACCTATAGAAGAAGGCGCAAAGCTTATAAAAAGTAATAAACCTATTAATCTACTGCTCAAAGAGAAATATAGCTTAGATATAGATTCTATTATATACCTAATACTCTAGATAAGGCTAGATACTTCTTTTGCTATTAGTAAGCTTGCATACTTTATATCTAACTTAGATAAGAGCTATCTCAAATACTTTATATACTTAGTACACTTTTTCTATCACATACTTAACATTAGCATTGTGTATAAGCTATATAAGGCTAAAGAGATTATAGAAAAGCTTAGAGTTATCACTAGCTATATAGATACTGACTATACAGGCTATATTAACACCTATTACTTTACTATTAGCTATATCTTTATATTTAGTAACAGCCCTATCTTATAGGCATCTAAGCTGTAAACTATTATATCTCTATTAACTTATAAGGTGGAGTATACAGTAATTATATAAGTAGTAAAGGAGGCAATCTAGTTAATATATTTACTTGAGGACATTAGATTCTCTAGTATTCACCTAATACTAATTTATATCAATAGTCAGCCAGCAATTAACCTAGCTTATAACACCTAGTATCACGCCAGATCAAAGCATATTAATATATCTTGTTATTAGATCTATGATGCTATTATAAAGAAACAGATCTATCTTAAATATTTAGGTATAGATAAGATGATTACTGATATCTTAACCAAACCATTAGGATGCATTAAATTTGAATAATTCTTTTAGGCCATAGGGTTGGTATAGTAAGCCTTAGGAAGCAGGTGAATAGCATGATCACTCAGACTATTGTATTGCTGCCTAATTAGGTGATAGTGATAGCTTCAAGATTATGATGGATTAGAGGGTATGTCGGCCTATGCTAGAAGGTGGTGATCTGGTTATGTGATCTCTTGCTTAGTAGTAGCTTCCTATATATATAATAGAACTCTTCATACTCCTACATACTCTACACACATAACGAATCTCATGATTATTGCTTCATATCTTCCCTAATTCTACAGTAAATACTACTATCTTATTAATAAAAGATAGGCATTACATGTGCTGGCTTAACCCAAACTAATCCTAAACTTTAGAAGCTACCGCCCATACCTAAATTATAATATTATAGTGTATCTAGATATACTCTAGTATTAGATTAGACTAGTATAGGGAGTAGTTCTATACTAAAGGGTCTTTAAGCTAGATAAAGTATCTATCTATAATAACTCTCTAGTATAACAGTCTCTATATTAGGTCTCCTACTCTAGAGATCTAGAATATTATTCTAGCTACCCTCTAGATCCTTACTAGTGATATAGTTTAACCAGTTGCCTCTTTAAATATCTAAATCAGGCTAGTTATTAAATTAGTAAAATTAGTCCCTCAGAGCTTTAACCTAAGTAGGTATTTATATACCTTTCTAAATATAATATCTCTTATATCTATATTACCTAAAAAGACCTCCCATCTTATCTTCTAGGGATAAGTCTATAACTTTAAGAGGGAGCCCTAAAGCAAGACCTGTCACTCCTCTAGTAAAGTATAGAAGATAGCTTTCACTAACTATATTACTATAGCCTAGTCTTAGCTATTACTAATATTAGTAATATATAGCTAATATACCTTAGGGTCTTAGAGGTCTCTCAGGTATTTAGCCCTAATATCCTATAGTATATAAAGAGTCCTATATCCCTACTGCTAGACCCCTTCTCTATTAGCTATACTAATCTAGAGATAAAATTAAAAGTAGATATTAAGAACCTCCTCCCTTATCTAAGGCTCTTATATAGAGACTTTCTTAATAAAGCCAGCTCTATAAAGCCACTGCTAGTAGCTAATTAGCCTAGACATTCTTTATAGAAGGCACCTAGTCTAACCCAGCTATTAGATAAATAGTTATTATATAAGCTTAGCATAAACTAAGGTAGCCCTAGTTAAAAAAACTAGAATATCCTTTAGGATTAGGGCCTAAAGTATATCCTATTCTAATAATACTCTAGAAACTAAGCTAACTACTAACATATCTATAATTATCTTAATATCCTAATAGTCTAGGCCTCTATACTTAATCCCCTAATAGGCCTAGAGATTAGTAATTAGTTTTATTACCTTATCCCCCTAGACTAATCTATAGTACTCCTTCTTAAGGCTCTCCCAGGTGCTCCTATCTATAGTTAGGAATTATAGAGCATACTATAGAATTAATATTAAGAGAGAGTTTACCACCAGCATCCTACCCTTTAGGGATAGATAGAATTTTAACTAATACTTTACTATTTAGACAAACTTCTAGATAATACCCTCCCAAAAAGACTGTAGATATTTAGTGATATTAATCCCTACTAAAATTTCTAGATGTTTATAGGGGTTTTTATTACTAATTACTTATACCTCTAGGATAGAGATATTAGGGTCATCTATCTTTAGAAGATAAGACTTCTTTTAATTTACTCTAGCTCTAGAGGCTGCATAGTACTAGTCAAGCTAGTGCTATATCCTTCTAAGCTCCCTCTAGTTATAGATTACTACTATTATATTATCTATATATATTATTATCTTAACCCTGCACTAGCTAGCTAGTATTCTAGAGATAAGACTATTATTAAAAAGATAGTAGGTAAGAGCTTTTATAGCTATTATAAAGAGAGAGTAATTAAGAGGATTACCTTACTATATACTACTTCTCACCTATATAGGCTTATCTAAGTAGTTATTTAGGTACACCCTTATAGTAGCCCTCTTATAAAGGGCCTAGACCTATCTAATAAACTTTACTAGAACCCTAAGTTATTCTAACACTGCCTATAGAAAGTTATGGTTTACCCTATTATAGGCTTTCTTCTAGTCTAGGAATAAGATAGCTATACTATCTCCCTCTAAGCAGGCTTAGTTAATAATTATCTAAATAGTCTAGATATTATTATTAATTAGTCTATTTAGTAGGAAGGCCAACTGATAAGGCCTAATAATATTTTCTAAAGCCTTGACTAGCCATTGCATTAGGATCTTAGTATAGATCTTATAGTTAATATTTATAATAGTTAAGGGCCTCTTATTCCTAAGATAGCTCTGGTCTCCTATCTTTAATAAAAGAGATAAAATCTTATTTATCTATCTATTTATTAGTCTAGCAGCTATAATTATATTAAAAAGCTATATAAGCTTCTTAACTAGAACTAAATTAAGGCCTGCTTAGATTAATTTCTTATTATACCTATAAGTATAGAGGAGGGCTTTATACCACTCCCTAGAAAGACTATCCTCTCCTAGTAACCTCCCTATAGCTAATCTTTAGATAGAGGTATAGACCTCCTTAATAAAAATTAATCATATTATTAAGACTACTATATTACTTAAGACCCTCTTAGTAAGCTTTTTAAGGACCTCTAATATTATATTAATATATACTAGCTTTTTTATATATAACTTAGTATAAAAGTCTAATACCATCCTTAAAAGATTATTTATCTCTAAGACTAAGCCCCCCTCTTATTTATTCTATAAGGTGTTAATAGTATAGTTAGATTTATACTTTATCTTAGAGTAAAACTACTTTATTAGTTACTTATCTAGAAGCATATACTTAGCTAGTATATAATAAGAATAGTTTCTATATAACTACTCCTCTAAGTACTGCTTCTAGAGATTAACCACCTTAAGTTATCTCTTAATTTAGAAATTATAGATTTCACCCTACTGCTTCTATAGATTTTACTATCTAGTCTTTAGCTTCTACTAGAGGTAAGCCTACCCCTATTAGTCCTTCTTCATCCTCTCCTATAGGTACCCCTTTAGAGAGAGTTTAAAAGCAGACTATTTAGTTAATAAATCTAATTTAGATAACTCCTCTAGTATAATTAGGTAAGCACTAACCATCTATTTATTCTTTAATAATTTAGGCTGTAACCACTAGTGATCAGATCCTCTATTCCTCTATTCTAGAGGCTTAATAGAATAGCAGACCTCTTAATATTAAGTCTATAGATTACTTAGCTATATATTCTACTCTTTAATTAGAGTTAGCCAGTTAGCCCTAATCTATATAGAATTAATCTATAATATCCCTTAGTTATTGTTAAAGAAGGTAAAGGCCTAGATAGTTAGATTTACTAATCTCTAGCTATCTACTAGCTTATAATTCCCCCTAAGCCTTAAGAGAAGCTATTAGATAGTATAGATATCCCTTAAATTTAGCTTATCTTACTTCTAGTAGTCTAATCTTACTAGGGATTAATTCTAATCCCCAGCTATAATATTATAGTTAAAGAATAGGGGATAGCTCTATAGCTATTCCTTTAGACCCTCTATCTATACTCATCATTCCTAGTTCTTCACTAGGGTATACACACAGATAGTAATAGTATACTAATCTTAATACTTTAAGCTATAGACCAGAAGTCTACCTACTTCATCTCTATAGAGCTTATATATTTAGTCCCTAATATTAAGTAATATTAGCTTCTAGTTATAGTTCTTAAGATTAATAATAATTACTACCCCAGCCTATGCATTAATAAGATGACTTATAATATATATATCTAAATAATCCTCCTTATACTTAGCTACTAGTATTATATTAAGGCAGGCCTCCTAAAGGAAGACCATATTAATCTAGCAAGCTTAGATATAATTATATAGGTCCCTAAATTTAGTAGGCTTTAGAATAGATATATAATTTAATAAGATATAATTAACCCTATATATTAATAATACTTAGGGGGGGATAGGAGCACTAGATCTACACTATCTATATCTACTATAGCCTAGATTATTATAAGCTAGGCGCAGCCCTACACTAAAGTATTAGAGTATGCCCTCTTATAAATAAGATATTTCTTAGAGTCTAATTTTCTTATTATAAATTAGGCTTTAAACAGTGTTTAGTAATTAAGAGATAGCTTATCTACTAAGATCTTAAAGTCTAGAAACCTAGTTAGGTTTTTAAAGATAATAAGGGCTTTATACCCTTTAATTCTATAGAGGTTCTAGACCCTAAGCTAAAATAGAACCTTTATATCTCTAATATATTAGGCATAGAGGAGAGCCTTAAGAAGGTCTTAAGGGGTTCCTTAGCTATAGTTAGGATAGAAGTAAGTATAAGCCCCCCTAGTTCTAAATATAGTAGTAAGAGCAGTATAGCCTAATATATCTAATTTCTTCTTATTTATACTATAGGTAATATCCTTATTCTTAAACTATATCACCTAGCCAGCTGGATTATAGTGCTTAATAATTTTAATATTATCTATTATAGCAACTCCCACAGAGGTTATAGCTTATAAGATAGTATCTATTAGGACCTTATTAGGGGGTCTTAATTCACTAGAGAGCTTGATATAAAGCTAAGTCCTATCCTTAAGATCTAACTTAATATCTAATAGAAGGCCTCTTTCTATATAATATACCCTCTAAAAAACTAACCTATCCTGGTTGCACTAAGGGGTAGGGGTATACTTAGTAGTACCCCTAGCTAGCTATATAACTACTTTATTTTTCTTTTTTAGGGCACCCCCCTTATTCTAATTATCTAGGACTTTAGTAGTGCCCCCCTTATTAACCTTTTTCTAAGGCCCCTTTCTTCTTCTTATTTTTAAAGAGGATTAGTTACTAGCAGGGACAGCCCGCCCCTTAGATAAGATAAGACTATTACTTTAAGATCTTTTAGTAAAGTGCTCTGTCACTAGGGTGAATATATCTAAGATAGAGAGGGTCTCAGGTGCTATATTTACTGGCATATACTACTTATAAAATAGTATAGCTAGTAGAACCTTCTTGCCTCTCTTTCTAATAGAAAGGTTGGTAATAAGTAGCTATTTAGGGTTAGAGGCACCTATCTTATTAGCTCTAGTATCTATAGAAGGCCCCACAGGCGCTACTAAGGCATCTAGTATTAGCTTATTAAGATTCTAGGGGTAGGGACTAGGTGTTTATCTAATAAAGTCTTTTAAATTATACCTAGAATCCTTACTCTTCTTCCCCTTTACCTTTTTATATATATTCTAGTCTGCCTTATAGTAGGACTAGTCCTCCTTATCTTAGATATCTTCTACCCAGTTAAATAGATTAGCATTAGGTAGAGTTAGAGAGGGATCTCTATTATTTATACTCTTAGTGTCAGTCCCTTTTAAGATTAGTAGACTATTTTATAGGGGTACTACTGCTAGTTAATTATCCTTATTATTAGATCTATTAATAGTTTCTAGTAGTAGCTCACTGTGCGCTATAGCACTCTTATAGATATCTTTACTAGTAAAGGATATTTATAAGATACTAGTAAATAAATATTTCTTCTATAATAATCTTATATTTATAAGAGGATAGAGGTATTTATAGGATTTTATAGATCTCTATAAATATACTACTAAAGCCTATTAGTCTCTCTAGCTAAGATATAGATCTAAGGGTTGCCCCTATATCTGCTCTAGATGCCTAAGGCTCCCCTATACTAGATATAATTAGTATAGGCAAAGGCTCTAAGGGGTATAATATAAGGGTATTTAAAGCTATAATTCTAATAGAGAATATCTGATATATCTATTTAGTTTTGCCATACTTAAGAGAAGAATAATTAAACCTTACTAGGGCCCTGTAGGGCCTGAGTTAGCCTCTCTTAGGCTACTCAACCCATAAGACCTCTATGATACAGCGACACACTTAGGTTAGGGAAAGGGGGCTGACTAGATGTAGTTAGCTCTCTCCCTCCTAGGAGATAAAGAACTAGCATTAGAATTATTGTGAGTGTAGACAATTCCAATTATATCCCAGGGCCTCTCCCAGGCCGGGTAGGTACCTTCCCTATGGAGGTTGACTTGGCAGTCAAACAATCAACGTGGCCTGTTCTGGTGTCCCTGTCCAAGCACTACCTTACCTGTGATTGTGACTATTTTAAAAACTACGCGCGTATATCGGCACCAATCATGCAAGCCCTATGTTCAATATGCAATTAATCTAGATGACAAAGCCAGGGGAAATGGACTGATGGAAAAGGTCTGGAATATCTCATGGCTGGAGGGATTGGTTGAGATGCTTCCCCCGCGCGAATTACCCCTGTCGTTTGTTTGATTATGGAGGGATCATCTATGCAAGTGCCGTTTGTTAATAATGCATCAGCCATCAAGGAGAATTCGATTTCAGCGAGAGAGTCACTATTCTTCTGACGATCTCGAGTCAGTCGACGATTTTCGAGGGTGGTAGATACATAGCATACAGACGAAGTGAAAGTAGGGTGATGAGCAACAATCACCATATTGGAAATTCATAAAACAGGAACTACCTATCTATCTGTGAATGCTCGATAGGCTGGATTGCAACAATGAAATTAATCATCTCTCCAAGTGAACTATGACCCAGTGGAGACTTCTAAATGCTACTCCGTAGCGTCTATCTAGACTAGTCTGGTCTCCTCTCAAAGGTACTCTCCGACGTCTCCGTAAAGTCCATACTTGGAGTCAGTGACCGTGTCCTCTTTCCGTCGTAATTATTATCATTTCGTTCCTCCTTTCCACCTCCTCTATCCACCTTTCACTACCACTTTATTTCTCTTCCTCATCGGTCACTTATTCACACTGACCATCCAGTGATCCCTTCGGTTCACTTTGAGCTTGTTTGTTCTCATTTCTCAATTGAGATCAACTAGCTGTCTCGATGTTTCTCTGCTGATCCCACCCACACCCTTCCCCGTTTTCCATACCCTTGCGACCTCACCTCTTGACGTGCAACCGACTTCGCTGAGCCAGTCGAGTATCTCTCTGGTCAACTCAATTCTTCTGGTCAGTCTTTGTAAAGACACGAAAACTGAGTTGCTAGAGTTCCGGTCGCTCGAACGACACCGCTGCTTCTGTTCGCGGACGCAATCTGTCCTTCTCAACGCGACTTCTCCGCCTCCAACCCCTTCAGCTTTCCATCCGCCCTCCGAGTCTCCAACCTCTCTGGGCCTGATGGTATAAATAAAATTGAGTGATTGCGAAACTCTCCAGCCAATTATTCGTCCACGATCGATCACTATCGGTCCCAGGGGCTAAGGTACTATCTCCTACCTCCCCCGCCTAGTCTCGTGCGCCGTTCTCCCACCATCTGCTTCGGAAAGAACGATCGATTGAGACGACGACCCTCAATATCACGACTTTTCTCTTGCGTTTTTTTCTTTCTTGCCCCTTTTGCCTCTCTTTGAAAACACATTTACCTAGGTATGCTGCTTTCCCACACCGCGAAGCTCCACTCCGAGCCTGACGAGCTGACGCACTTTGGATACAGCGCGAATCATGATGAATCCATACATTAGCTGGGCTCTGCTGCTTGTGGTGGCAGGCGGCCTGGGATGGTATTACAATGGCCCGACTTCCAAAGCCAAGAACCCCGTCAAGCCCGCGGTAGAGAAATTAGAAAGCGCGACTGGCATCAAGAAGCCAAAGAAGAAGGCGAAAAAATCCCCCGAGCCTACTTCATCCACAACGACCAAGAAGGTCGAAGAGAAGCCCGCATTCGAATACAAAGCTTCGGAGGGTGATGACCGGGACGAAGAGATTGACCAGAAGGAGATGGCCAAGCGTTTTGCCGCTGTGAAGAGTGGAATCCCCGCCCAGGTGAGCGGCAGCGAGGGTAAATCTCAAAAGAAAAAGAAGAAGACCGTCAGCGAACTCGAGGCTGAAGCCAGTGAGCGCTCCGGATCCCGCGTCTCAACTCGCACCTCCTCCACCGCTGGCGCAGACGCGGATGATGATCTCTCCCCCGCGGGGTCCCCGATGGTTAAGCCCACCGCCTCCTCCGCTGGATATGTATCAGACATGCTCGAAGCTCCTGCTCCCGGCGCGTCTGTCCTCCGCGTCACCGGATCCATAGAAGAGCCCCAGAAGAAGCAGAAGGCTCAGTCTTTCAAGCAGGTTGAGACGAAAAAGCAACGCCAACAGCGCCAGAAGAATGAGGCCCGTAAGCAACAGGTTCAGGAAGCTGAGGCAGAGAGACGCAAGCTCCTCGAGAAACAACTCCACATGGCGCGGGAGGCTGAGCGCCGCGAGGCGGCGAAGTCCAAGCCCGTTGCGCCTCAGACCAACGCTTGGCAGACAAAGGACATGAAGCCCGCTTCCAACGGCACCCCCAATGTGTCTCAGAGCCCCAACGTGGAACTGCTGGACACTTTCGAAGCGCCGTCCGCCAAGCAGGCTCCTGCCACTGCCTCGAGCTCGAAGAAGTGGGACCAGGGCCTTCCCTCGGAAGAGGAGCAGATGCGTATCCTGGGTGCTGACCCGGTCGATGACTGGACCACTGTGTCCAGCAAGAAGACCAAGAAGAAGGGCGGCAAGGCCGATGAAAGCGTGAGCGAGGCCAGTGCGTCTGAGACTCAGGCCACTACTGTCGCTCATGAGGCTGTTCCGGCTGCCCCCAAGGTCACCGTGACCCCCACCTATATACCCGATATTTTGCGCTCGAAGCAGAAGGGACACCCTCTTGACTCCGACTGGGCTGCTTAGATGATCCATGTATTCATCAAGCTATTTTCTTTTATATCATTTGGAGACGAGGACAACGTCGTATAAGATCAGCACGCGTTCCATTCATTCCAAGAATCTAAGCCTTGGACTGTATTTATTATTCATGGCTTTGGCGTTTGGGCTGTCTTCGATATACCACGAAATCTCAGGTATCGGGTGAGATGCCTTCATTCTGCCACGATTATCGAGGGAAGAAGAAAAGAGAGAAACGTGGTTTGAATTGGCCAGAGGGAAGAAGATACTTTCTATGAGAGAAATAGGTAGGAAAGGAGGAAGAAAAAAAAAATTCATGTATTTTCCTTGTGTGTCTCTGTTGTCACCTCTTAACTGTTCTTATAACATATTTGTTTCTGATCAATAATTGATTGATGAATTCTATCAAGGGTTGCGGAGTAGGGATACCTCTCTACATAGATTGACATTCCTTTTCCGTAGACGTGGTCTTGTGAATAGGTATCTTCCCTCTGGGCCAAGCTCGACATTGCACGAGATCTACTGCTGATCTCAGGATCCGTCTACCGAGCCAGGGACTAAAAGGCACAGACAGCCCCTAATTCTCAGCTTGTACTGTGATCTCGCTGATCTGATCCCGAAAGTCGAGACGAGGAGGAAATATCTGGATTTTGAGTCGACTCAAGCGAGACAAGATGGAACCAAGTTGCCTTTGTAGGCTTAGTCTGTGAAGTGATGAAGTGCTGAACCATTCCACGGAGTATATATTTATGTTTCTTCTATAGGCACGTGATATTCTATCCTCTGAATATGAAGTTCCAGTTTCTTATTATTTCTTATCCTGTTGAACCATGAAGGATCTTGTAGATAGTTGTTGAATAGTTGATGCTTGAGAAGCACCTTAAGTTGGATCAGGAACGAAGGAACGGGCCTGAAGATCGGCGTCCGTGAATATGTGGGTGAGACTGTGGGGTATGGGCTGAGTAGGGTGCTCGTCTTGTATCCTTTGGATATCTATTAGACACCACCACACAAATTGACATTAGATGTTACTTCATGAAGGACCTTATATTCATATGCTCTGTATATTGATAGAACATTTTGAAGAGCAACAAGCTGATGGATATAAGCGGAATCGACAAAGAAACAATGCGATGTCGTCACTGGGCGCGCAGGGAGGTGTGGCTTGGCAACCATGCCCAAACAGGACTAGAGGCGAGTTTCGGTCATCGTGGCCTGAACTGAACAAAGTAACCAGAACAAGAGTAACAAGAGCACAACAAGAGAATAAGAGTCGTTCTTCTTAGTGTTTCTCCAGTCTTTTGCTTCTTTCTGGTTACGGCTTATTATTGACTTGCCTATTGATTGTCCCTTTGGGCTATCTATCTTCTGTACCCTCGACGTATCTATCCCTTTATCATCGACGGTTTGTGATCCATCCTATTCCTGTTTTCCCCTGTTTTGCTTGCGTTCCTCGCTTTCTTAAGTTATTTGTTTCCTACTACTACAAAACAAACCACCACCACCACCACCACCACTACTACTACTCTCCCCCGCCGCTTGCTCCTCGGCTCTTTGTGGCTTCTGCTCCAGTCTTGTTGAATTTATCCTCCGTCTTGCACGAATTCACCGACTGTTTGCTGATATTGACGTCTGTCTAAAGTGGTTATTCCGTCCTCTTCCACCGGTTCATTCTCCCGCCATGGCGCAGATTCGCGGCACTGCGGGTTACAACCTCGGCCACCAGAACCCCTTCGGAGGGCCTGGGCGAGCAGACGCGACCAGCGACCCGAGTCCCTTGGACGCTATTCGGGAACAGACAAGCAAGATTGAAGATTGGTTGGATACGATCTCGGATCCTGTAAAGCCGTAGGTTGTCCTCTTCCACTTTGTCCGCGAGAAGGGATGAAGTATACAAACAAGGGCGAACAAGCCGGAGCCTTATTCCAAAAAGAATACTGACATTGTGTTCGTCTTGATTGCTAGCTATCTTCCTGCCATTGGCCGTTTCCTTATCGTGGTCACCTTCATCGAGGACAGCTTACGTATTATCACACAATGGAGCGATCAGCTCACATACCTCCGCGAATACCGGAAGAGTAAGTGTCCCTGATTCGCCATGTCGATACAGCTTTGCGACAAGTCTCTAACAAGAGCTCTTTTGTTCAGTTCCCTGGGGTATTACGCACATGTTCCTCATCTTCAACGTCATTGCAATGTCCGTATGCTCGTTCCTGGTCATCACCCGCCGCCATACTGAGATCGCCGTCGCCGGCCTTCTCGGAGTTGTCATCACACAAGGTCTCGGTTATGGTCTCATCTTCGATCTCAATTTCTTCCTGCGCAATCTCAGCGTCGTCGGCGGTCTGCTCATGGTTCTCTCCGACTCGTGGGTTCGCAAGAAGTTCGTCCCTGCCGGATTGCCCCAATTGGATGAAAAGGACCGCAAGATGTACGTCCAGTTTGCTGGTCGCGTGCTCCTGATCTTCCTCTTCGTTGGATTCGTCTTCTCCGGCCAGTGGAGCTTGTGGCGTGTGCTGGTCAGCCTGTTCGGTTTCGTCGCATGTGTCATGGTCATTGTCGGTTTCAAGGCCAAGTGGAGCGCCATCATTCTCGTGGTTTTGTTGAGTGTCTTCAATGTACTCGTCAATAACTTCTGGACGGTACGTTCATTTTCCTCTACGACGGATAAAGTCTATAACTAACTCTGCTCTCAGCTGCACCCTCACCACCCCCACAAGGACTTCGCCAAGTACGACTTCTTCCAGATTCTATCCATTGTGTAAGTTTCCATATTCCGCTTCCACCAGCCAGTAGTCGTGTCCTAACCACCCTATACAGTGGCGGTCTCCTTCTCTTGGTCAACATGGGTCCCGGCCAACTGAGCATGGACGAGAAGAAGAAGGTCTACTAGAAGTAGCAGGTCATATTCCACCCACTCAAGGACAACCATCTCCCACCAAAACTTTCAAGTTCGCAATTTCTTGCGAACACGCATACATGTCCCTGAAAAGTCCATGTCACCCAAGACCTTGCCTCTTTTCCCTCTTCCCCTACTTCAATCTCATATCTTTGGACTGGAACGACGCCAGCGCAGCTTAACGTCCCATCATCATCAAGAGGAGTTCGACGCGTTTTGACCTAAATCGATTTGGAATTCTCTGTTGGCTAGTTTTGTCTTACCTCAACCTTATCGTCTCAGATGAGAAATAAGAGTCCTTGCATTTTTTTTTTTTAGAATGGTATGGTAAAGATGCAGTAATCAATCACTGGAAAGTGGAAAAATGCTATTTCCACCGACGGTCGGTGGGAACTTCTCAGGGAGTCGTTCCTTGCGTCTACCTACCTGCAGGATGCAGATGCACCAGTCGATCGTTATATGCTGTATGACTATGCACTATGCACACTCATTTGGACCGATTGACTACGTATCATACAACATACGAGCAACTTTTACAGTGGCTTAAAATTAAAGTATGACGCGAGGTATGTATTAGGAAAGCTATTATACACGAAGAAAGCTCAGCAGTCCAAAGGAAAACCTCGGGTAAGAATGGGACGGGACAGGTGAAGGAAACGGCTAGAGAATGGTAATCTGCGCTGACAATGGGAATGACTCAAATGTAGGAATGCGAAAGAGTTAGAAAATGGAATAATGGCACAGATAAGAGGCCTAGGGCTGAGGATCCACAGGATGCCTGCCATGGACCTGCCATGGAGATAGCCCGGGAATAATGGTAGCCCTTTCTTCCTGGTCTGCATGGATGAGAAACGGGAAGAACAAATATGTGAATGAGAGAACAGCCGCTTTTGTGCTTCCAACGCCGAATAGAGAAACCAATTGAATGCATCCAGAAACGTGCGAGGCCAAAAGGTTTAAGAAACAAAGGTGAGGTTGAAAATGTGAGCCACTCGGTTTCTATCCTCAAATGTCCATGCTCCAACGCCAAGGTCGAATAGGTTCAAACTGGCCCAGGCTAATTTCTTCAAGTGCATCATCGTTCATATCCAAATG
This sequence comes from Aspergillus quadricinctus, assembly GCA_022814375.1. Classification (NCBI taxonomy): domain Eukaryota; kingdom Fungi; phylum Ascomycota; class Eurotiomycetes; order Eurotiales; family Aspergillaceae; genus Aspergillus; species Aspergillus quadricinctus. Next base: position 426,859 of record JAKLNT010000016.1, on the reverse strand, counting down.
GTATAGTTGAATGTGTTTGTTGTCCTGGTGAAACGTGGATAGTGTCTTTGATGCCCTCGGGCGGGCATTTTTAGTACTGTCGTCGATTGATTTTGATACTGGCCGTGACGTCGGAGTTTCAGGATACTGCCATGAGATACTGGGAGTCTCCGCTTCCGAGCAGTCTGGAGAAGATATGGTTGAGGGTGAATCGCAACGTGAATGTCTAGGTACTGAGACGACAAATGTGCTCTCGTCACGTCCGTATGGCAGCAAAGTCGACGGCTGCTGTCGAGGAAGCTCACGCTGACTGTTGCTTTCGGGCTTTGGTGCTTTCTGGGCGAAGTGTTCGTAGGGAGAAGCCAGAATAGGCGTGGATTTGTTCGATGATTGTTGAACCGTACTTTGAGTAGCCAAGGACTGTAGCTGTCTATTCCACTGAGCAACCGCCGACCCTGCCTTGTTAAGATGATTGTCTTTGGGTAGTGTCCCGCAGTCATTCTTGCGGGTTGAAGCGCTGAACGGTTCCTTTCCGGCCATGACTCTGGCACTGGGAGGCGGTTGCAGCATCCACCTTGTTTCCGCTCGGCTCTTGGGTCCGCTTACAATCGGAGGATGAAGATCGTTGACTGGGGGTACCCGGGCGACATAGTACTTGCAGGGTTCGGTCGTATTCGCTTTGCCCCGACCGGAGATTCCAACCGAGGAGCCCTTCACCTCCACTTCCTCCCCCCACAGAGGTTCATCCTCGCGCTGATAACGCATGCGGTTCCACCGGTCACCAAGCGGATGCTTCAGGCTGCTCTTATCCTTTCTCAGCGATGCCTCCCCCACGTCGTGGCTGGACTCCATAGGTGATAATGGATCAGTATTCCAACTGTCGGTCCGTCGATGATTGTTCCGATGACCTCCTCTCTTTGCAGGAGGACCCGGACCTAGAGCAATCTCCTCCGCCCATCCTGGGTTGGTACTGAACGGTGTTGGTTGAGGAAATGGTTTTGGCTGGTCAGTGATCACGGCATCAACCTTCTCCTTCTCTCGTTGCGATCGAACAGCTTCCTTCTTTCTCTTGCGACGGTCAAAGGACATAGCACAGGGCGTACAGGTGGCATAGTAAAAGACGGCCGATTGAGCCCCTCTGTACAGCCACATGGCGGTGGGCTGTGAAGCTGCCTAAGAATCGATAAGGAAGCAGGGACGAGTGATGTAAACGCGTCCGGCAACTGCACTGATATGAAAAAGGGTTTGAAGATCTATTTGGCCCGGAGGCACTGGTAGTTCGATCTCGATATTTGTAGTGGCGCTGACGATAACATGAAGGGCGTTCTCTGTCCTAAAGCGGAATTGTGAGGAAAGAGCAGATGGAGATCGTCCAGCGATCTGTTACGGGAGACAAGGAAGTGTGAAGGATAAGAGAGGAGAGAAGAAGCAGCGGCAAATGGAGGAGAGCAATGAGAACGGGGGATCAGAGATGGGGAAACGAAGGAGAAGATGTAGATAAAAGAAGATGAATGGATGGATGGATAGAATGGGATGGGATGGGATGGGCGGCGTGGAGGAGAGGTTGGCTGTCAGGGGAAGTTGGGCCACCCGGATTGGGCTTGGCGGAATGGAGAGAGAGGGGGCGGGACAGCGTCTTAGTCATGGAGCTAAATACGGGAGCCGTTTCATCGTCAGGCACAACTACAAGTGGGTGCTTGTGCCTATTTATGACCATCGATCTGCTGCCTCCTGGTTATTTTGAAGATGAAGATAACCGTCTTCATGAGATCATCATTCTCTAAACAACTTTCTAATGAATTTGCCGAGTCTTCTTCCTGCGGACTGTCTACAGAGCTGAGTGGATAGTCCTTGAGAATAACAACCCCACACTAACAGATAACCGCTGGAAGAAGAAAGCATTCCTGAAGGCTGAATGTACAGGATAGGCAACCCCTCGGACTTCCATTTCTACGGCTCAAGTGATGGCATTCTTATTTTCGAAGAGGCCCTTGCGTCGTACAAAATTCGAAGCCCCTTCCAACTGATAGGAAACCCCTTTGCAGCCGGAAACATCTACAAGAGCCTGATTAATCAAGAATATCCACTGCTGTCATGATGTCTGCAGTACCCGGATTGGGCAGGACATTGCATTGTCCACCAGTCGTCAATGTATTAAGCGCCGGAGGCAAGAAACGCATCCCGAAAGCCACCTTCACCAGCGTTGGGGGCCATAAGTCGTGATACTCGGTGGGGTTGTGAGGCTACGATCGGAATCCACTCCAGGACGTCTGCCATAGATTGAAAGCATCGGCGTTGAGTCAGTGTTTTGTCCACTCCATTGGTCAGCGTTGTAGTCTGGTTATAAGCAGGCATATCCCGAGGACGACGTCCTGATTTTACCAATTAATAGGTCATGGGTATTTCCCTCACGTTCCCTGATAACTGACATTCCCGCCAACATGCTTAATGTTCGCTCACCTGCAGTAACAGTGGTCTAACAATGCTGTCGATCGGCAAGCGGAAAGTCTCAAATACATGGCGCTTTTGCAAGCACTTGACAGCACTTGAAACGGCATATAGATCTCGTGGTTTCAAGACGACTAAGACTGAAGAGCAGTGAGACAAGCTCGTCTCATTGAGTCTCTATATCGTTCCCGCCGCGACAGAAGGCTTCAGAGGCTATCTGCAGTCATACGTGCGTGGTCAAGCATTCGCAGGGACGTCGATCGGATCATCGGACGGGTTCTTTTCCAATGAGACCTCTCCGGATAAGTTGATACCGCTTCAAACTCGCAAACAGTATACTTGAATGCTTGTATCTGTCTCTCTAGAAGCAAATCCATTCACACAGCATGGATTCTCTGCCTTAGTCAGTTTTATAAGACGAATACGCCTAACTCTAGCACTCCGCATAAAGGGAGTCTTTTACCTTATAACATTGAATTCGGACCAGTCTTCTGATTGCCAAAAAAGGCAAGCTCTAGTTTAGAAGTGTCAAGAACAGGAAAGATAGCGAGGGGTCAACAAGACAAATAGATCATTTCCATGTTGTCAACTTAGAGATTCATGGGACCAGTCATTCGGATTGGACTATAGCTCTTGAGCCTCAATATTAACACTTGATTAAAGTGTGTTCGCATAGAGTATGGTCGATCTGTGGCAACGGCACTGACAATTACTGGAAACCTCCACTATCCATGATTGTCAAATTGACAACCTGGATAATTCCATGTCACATAGAGAATCAGGAAAGCAGACATTACCTGAAGGATTGACTACAGAGCATTTCCAAGACTTGGAACCTAATTCAAAGGTTAGAGTACAGCGGATGATGCAATAGTGATGATTAGCCTATCGTGTCAAAAGTAGGTATCAAGACCTGTATTCTGATTACCTCTCTAAGGATGAACGTATAATAATTGCGTTTATGTCAATGCTTGTAAAGTATAAATAGCGTACTATGCCTTGTACCATGGCCTACACCACCCGAAGAGTCGACTAGATCCGTGCGGAGGATATCAACATGGTACGTCCGAATAGCTTCAACCCCCAGCCAGACTACCATACGACCCCAAACTAAACCGATGCAGGCACTCAACTTCTCCCCGGAGACCAGACAACCAGCCTTCCTCCTCACCTTCACCAACTCCTCCCTCCCTCTCCTCCTCCTCGCCTGCCTCCCGTCCCTCCTCCTAGCAGCCCACTACATCCGCAAAGACTACCACGCCTTCCTCGCCCTCGGGCCAGGCGGCACCCCCTCAACACCCACCGGCTACGCCCGCATCTGCATCCTCCGCCTCTTCGCCGTCCGCGACCCCCTCTCACCCCCCTCCATCCCCCGAACCCTCCACCCCGCGCGCGGCCAGCTCCCCTCCTCCCTCCCCGTCCGCTCAGGCCCCCGCCCAACAGTCGCAGGGATAGCGCCCCACAGACAGACGACCCAGCGCGGCACCAAAACAATGTACTCGACGCTCTCAACCCGCATCCACTCGCTAGTGAACGCACACCCATCCACCCTCCGCGCGGCAACCTCCTGCTTCGAGAAACACAGCACGGGGATCTTCAGCGAGGCCACAAACGGGCCCGCGGAGTCCGCGCTGGGGCCGGCGGCGACACACCTCACCTGCGGCGGCGAAGTGTGCCACTCGCATCCCAGTGACGGGAGCTTGCATCTTGTGCTGCATCCGGCGGATGTGAGGGCTGTGCTGGAGAAGGGGTGGGGGGAGCGGCATCCGCTTGCGTGGGATGACGGCGGGGAGGGGTGGTGTTGGTGGTGGTGGGCGAAGAGTGTGCCGCCGGGGTTTGTGATGGTTTATGCGCCGAGGGATGAGAGGGAGTTGGAGATTGTGATGGACATTGTTCGGGCGGCTGTGTGGTGGGTTGGTGGGACGGAGGTCAAATGAGGAGACTTCCGTTGTGTTTGGTTTCAGCGGAGGTATCTTATATGCCGGGCGGTTTCGTCGAGGTTATGTCCATAACATTTCACGAGCGCTTTAGCTGTACAAAGACAACATCTATTGTTCAATCAGTGTAGAGAAGACCTGCGTCAACAGGGCCTATTGAAAGATAGGTAACCAGTCTCAATTGCATCAAAATTCATTCATCTACTTCAGACACCTATCAATATGTTTAGTGAAACATAGCCATTCTGAATGGATCATAAACGTCGAGCCAGCCTTGACTCTCGAGGACATGAGAAACAGATGAAAATGGTTTTTCAAAAGGCACAAAGGAGTATTTGTTGGAATCGACGCCGGGACGAAAGAAATAAAAGCTAATAGCATAGAGGAATGAGAGCCGTTAGAGAACATACAAGTACCACCAAGAAGCAAATCCCTTCCGTATGCAAGGTGTCTTTGCCGGCCCTGGTCCCCCAACCATCATCCGCGCAACTCCTCGTACAGTTTCGGGTTTTCTTCCACTCGTCGTATTATAACATTCTAGGAGTTGTTCGATTTCCTCAGCGCATCGGCGAGCCATTCCAGACCTTCGTACAGACCGTCACCGGTGGTGGCGCAGGTAGATTGGATGTACTAAACAAAGATTAGTGGACTGTCAAGGACCGCAGTCAAGCCAACTTACCCAAGCACGACGGGTGAGACTTTGCAGACCAAGCTGCTGGGTGATCTCGGCGGGGCTCATGGCGTTCTAGAAAGTCATCAGTATCAGTCTGATACACACGCGCACAAGAGTCTCATACAGGCAGATCTTGCTTGTTGGCGAAAACAAGGAGCAGAGCATCACGGAGTTCGTCTTCGTTCAACATGCGCTGCAACTCTTCCCGGGCCTCGACAATACGGTCGCGATCGTTGCTATCGACGACGAAAATGATACCCTGGGTGTTCTGGAAGTAGTGTCTCCAGAGAGGACGAATCTTGTCCTGACCACCAACGTCCCACACGGTGAACTGAATGTTCTTGTACTCGACGGTCTCGACGTTGAAACCTTGACAAGTGTCCAATGTCAGTAACAGCTTCCTTCTCATACGCGAACAACGACGAGAGTTTGTCCGGTGTGATGGACGGACGGACGACCCGAAACAGCGGGATGGACGACTGACCAATCGTGGGAATAGTGGTGACGATTTCACCCAGCTTCAGCTTATACAGAATGGTGGTCTTTCCGGCGGCATCAAGACCAACCATCAGAATTCGCATCTCCTTTCGACCCCATAGTCTATCGAACAGCTTCGAGAAGGTGAGACCCATGTTGGCGATGGCGTAAACGAGTCTAAGGGAGCGCGATGTTCGAGGTCAGTCAATGGAACTTTTCCGTTTGGTTATTTAGAACGGAGAATGATATAGGCAGAGAGAAAGAATTGAAGATAAAAATGTCAAAAGACACGGGGACTGGGTATGGGGCGACTTGAGAACGAGGGGCGTATGCACACGGGAAATAACGGTGAGATGGGAGCGTTCAGGGGAGAGAGACGGAGAGGGAGAGGGGCAAAAAGAAGGGAAGTAAGTCAAAGAGAAAATAAAAAGAGAATATACCAAAAGGCAGACTTACCAACACAGAAGAAGCTGAGAATAGAAAACAAAACGTGGATACACGAGGGTGTGGTGACGATAGATGAATAGATAGAATTAAGGTAGGATGGAGCAGTAGACAGTAGATAGACACAGAGAGTCTGTCTGTCTGTGTCTTGTGCTGGTCTTGTTTTTGTCGGTGTTGGAATTTTTGGGTGCAAAAATGCCAGGTCGAGAAATTCAGCCGCCGGCGTAGCTTCCGTCACTAGGTAATGAAACCACCAGGATCACAGCACTCAGTAGATATGACTCTGGATGGTGTCAAATTTCATCTGATTCTCTTCTTGAACTATAGGAATGACTCTCTACAGGAACGAGATTTGACAGTCTTGTCTGCTACTTTTCCAATTATCTATACTATGCTTCTTGAATCTTCTCTGCCTAGCCACCCGAAGAGGACACGGTGTTTCCCGTCTATTGGCGCACTAAGAACGGCTACTTTCAGGGCAATGATGATATGGAGAGCGATCATATACTGACTATCACGGCGCGCGATGACAGCTTGAATGCTGAAATCAAATGAACTGCTTGTTCAAACCTCACTTTCATTGACCCCTATTCTTGCCCGTAATCAGGCCATTTGGTATCTTCCCTTTGTTGCACACCTCCAGGCCCCAAATACAGAGACACAAAGTCCAGACACTCTGGATCCGGACCCTTTCTGATAGGTTCCCGGGTTCGCTTTTGAATCAGCCCCGTCCAGTGGATCACTCTGGATGGCACTGGGCCTAGGTATCTATCGCAATTTGAATTCGCAAATGTCCCCTGCCTCGTGCTCTTCTCTTAAGTAGGTAACGTGTTATTAATACACATTAATATCTCATCGCCACAACTCCAGGCTGGTGGTTGGCTCCAGATACACTAAAGTGCAACCCACAGGGGACCACTCTAGCTACGCGTCATAATCATAAGAAGCCGTGGATGCAGGTAGATCTGGCTGTATCTGATTTCGAAAATTACAGCATCATTTCTTCAGATTCAAGTCGACTGTGCATGTCTTGCGCACCAATCTAGTCGACGTGTTTTCGCTGATGCCCGAGTTTGTCCTTCGATGAGGAGATAAATGTGCGCGACAATGATTGATAGATTGGCCTGCCCTCGATGGTACCACTGGCGTAACCAAAGAGGACAAGGACCAGCAGTGACAGGACAATGATGACTGCGAAGCTGATCCAATATTCGGTCTGCGTATACACTCCTTTGACGCCGCTGAGTTCGGTCGAAAAGTACGCCGTCATCAAACTGACTGGCAAGAAAAGGATCGTGATTTTCGCCAGCAGAATGGTGATTCTCGTCAGCTTCTCGACAGCCTGTGAATCTTTCAAGGCGATCAGGTTGAAGTTCTGCACTAACTAGTCAACAAACCAGTACATTTGAAAGCGAAGAGGTGCTCGCTGACCAGGAATGTGAGGGACTCTTTCTCTGTCAGACAGGCCTCGATCTCAGATAAGCAATATAGTTTGATGCGATCAAGCAATCTTTCGAAGCGAGCAACGGCTGCAGAGCTCAATCGCACGCCCACAGAGTTTGCACAGTTGCTCGACATTTCTGGTTCTCTCTGTATAACGTGCGCAGGGGTCATCTTCGGGTGTCGTGAGCGTGCCTCATCGCGCAGCAAGCGCTGTCTCTGAAGCACACGCGTCAGAATGAGCTCGTAGCTCTGGTACAGGCGCCGTAGGACTGCCAATCTTCGACCCAGCCAATGTAATTCATTTACCAAGTCGACGACTGGTTTGTTCAACATATCCTCCCTCTGTTAAATCAGTACTGAGCACGAACTACCCTTTTGCAAAGTGATTCTTACTAGTTGGTCCAGCGAGACGCCGTACTTATGCTCACGCTTTGCAATTAGAGCATAACTCGTCACCCAGTCATCGAAGATGTAGTAGAAAAGCAGGCCAGGGCCATCATCCTGGTGAATACTGACATGATCCGAACGACGGTCATTAAACGCTCGCACTCGAATGGTGACCAACGAGTCACTTTCGGATGAAGCAGAATGCTGCTTGAAAACACCTGAAAATATCATCTGCACGTTTCTGCGCACGATTCCCAGAACCGACTTGACTTCTGATTCTGGTCTTGGCTCTGATATTCTGGGATATGGGTTCTCTTGGATTGATATGACAGTCCCTGGGTTCGTCAGCAACTATGGCCAAAATTGTGTTAGGCTGTCCGCACCATCGTCGCAAAGGATTAACCAGGACCATAATCTCTTTCCACCGGGCAGGTCTCGCCCGTTTGATATATCAACGTTTGGAATCACGTATAACGAGTTATACCCAACACAAGTGTCTGGATTCCGTCAGCAATTCGCAAGGGATGATGAGAATGTCCGAGTTTACATCGGGGCCCATGATCCACCGAGCAAAAGTGCCATATCTGGTTTGTGACATGGGCAAACGTAAGGCCTCGGAACGACGCTGCCTTTTGGATGTCGTCCGGATCTGATAAGTTCTTCAACGAAACGGCCTCCTCAAGATCTTCCATGCGAGGACGATGCGATCGATCAATGCTTCTGTGGAAGCTAGCCCTCAGAGACTGCACGGGTGCTGGAGCTTTTGACGGAGCTGCCACCGGATCGGTACACATCATCCCCTGGAGCCTTTCCGAGACGCCGTAGTAGCTCGTAATTTCCTAGGCTATCAGTGCTGTACTCTTGTATGTCACTGCTGACGAACCTTGATCGCATCCTTCTGTTCTTCCGGGGCCCAGATATTACTTCAACCAGACGTCGTCAGTATCAATATCTGAACGAAGGAGAGCAACTCACATCCACCTAGTCCCGAAACATTTTGGTTTCTGAAGCTCCACATATCAACACTCGTTGTCCATGGCCCTCCGAATGCGACTTACTGGCTTCCGCAGCAGCAGGCCAAAATCCTCCTGGCCCAGATTCATCGCACACCACGCATCATCATTCCCGAAATCCAGTACGAAATTCTGCGTCTGTGCATCTCGTAAACGTCTAACGTATGCATAAAAACAAGACTCGTCATCAATATCGCGGAATTTATCCCGAAGGGCTGGCCGACTTGTAAAGCTTGCGTAGTACTCGTAGGGATTCTGGTCGCTACTTGCTGGTGCGCTGGACATGCTGTTCCCAGTTGCCTCTGTAGCTGTATGATCTTCAGTATCAATATCTCTGCACCGAATGGAGTCTGAGGGCACCGAGGAAGTGACATAAATCAAGTTCAAGGGGACAACGCAGTGCAAAGTGATACTTATTAATATCAGCTCCAGGTTAAGCGCCCAGGCAGCGCCTAATAATAACCCTGCAGATAATAGCCCTCGTGTGGCTGTCGAGTGTCGACTGACCCTGGCATCTGCGCGAATCGATGTATTACAGAATGCATGAAACGATTATCATACTAGGCATTTACTTGATTTTGCTGTTCTTGCGTGCAGCTGACTCGTCCAGCTTTCCACATGGGATGCTCTGCAACTAAAGTATGTGACATGTTCATGCTGCTGCTGATCAATTTCCTCAAGATTATCTAAGTATAACGGGCATGAAAACATTCAGGTAACATATGTTTATTGATATTTCATCTTCTGATATGGCCAAAGCGTTGGCCTGCATATAATTGTAGGTTGAACTTGAACGACACCAAATATGCTCTTAAAAGTGGTGAGTGTCACGTGGTGGTTACAGGAGCACATGACGTGCAATCGAAGTTCAGATAGACAAAATTGATCGTGATCATAGCTGTCTCAATAGCAGCGGAGCGCCAGCTGGTAATGGTGTCAGGTTCCTGCCTTGGTACGAATAAGCCAGCTCACGAGCTGGCAATGCCATATAGCCTAAGCAGTTAAGGCCTGTGAGAAATCAAGACCGAGGTTCTCCAAATCCCAGATCTGGCCTAATTCGGCAAGATCCACGTTGAAAAGCTCTTGTAGGTCTAAGGACGCAGGTGCCAGTGGCTCCAGGGAGGAATAACCTGACATTGTGGAAACATACATCTCAGGGTTGTGCGCGTCCAAAGGCCGCAGATTGTTATTAAGGCCAAAGTCAATGACGGGGACGTCACTAGAGGGCGTTTTCAACTCGGTAACTGGGCTGTCGGATGACTTGGAGCGCAGTATCGATTCCTCCTCTGGGGCCAAGGAGACCTTGTTCACAAGTTTTGAGAGCACTGAGTAGCATATTGCGGCGGTTTTCGTGCTGTGGCTGATCTGTTCTAGTGTGCCCAGAGTCACGCTGATTGCTTCAATAACCTCGTCTCGCTGAGGGAGACATCGTCCGTGGTCGTGGATGATGGCTGAACATAGGCTGGCAGCTGTGTCGAACATCGTAAACGGGGCGAAATGAAACTTGGCATTTAGGGGCAACATGGAATCAAGGAGCTGGTGAGCCGCCTTGATCAGTTTCAAAGCAATGTCAATTGCAGTGGGCTGGAGACTCTTCTCGATAGAGGAGGAGTCTTGATGTACGTCTCTTGTGAGACATTGTTTCAATGGCATAAGCATGACCATGTAGGCAATAGTATGCAGCTGTTTGCGTTGCACCTCCACGTATTTGTAATCATGATCCCATTGCATGTCAGGATCGACAAGCCTATAAGCAGGCGGAAATGAAGCAAGCCACTTTTCGGTCTCTTGTTGAACAGTGACGGCGATTGCGGGAGTCATTGTTCCACCCATCACCCCTGGTAACTTGGACAAGGCCTGGCCGAGTTGGCACTGGAGCGCCATGTGTACTATAGGCGAGGGAACATCTGCTTCAATATGGTCGCTTTCCAAACTCACATTGGGCATTTCAAAGGAGCAGTAAGTGCTGTTGATGATAAAAGGGCGGGATAGCAATAGGGACATTTGCCTTGCTAAGTGAGCCTCGAAGCCTAAATAGATGTGGAGGGAACTTACCAGTCCCAGCTATACAGGATACACCACAGACGTCGCCTCATTTCTCTATCAAATTCTGAAAGTCCTACCTTAGAGAGGCTCTTATGCAGACCTATTCGAATATGTTCGTAATTAGCGCCTTTTCTGATGAACGACTAGGACTACCACTTACCCAACTCTTGGGCCTCGTGGATGGCGGAGCTCAAGGCATGCCACGATTCAACAAACATGGCTTCGGCCTTATACCAGGCTGCCGTGAGAAATAGTTGCTGAACTTGTGTTAGTCCCCCTTTCCCTGGAGGAATGGTGCTGCTCAGTTGTTTGGCTGCAAGATGGTATCGCTCAGAAAGGCTCTCAACATTTTCTCCCAATTCCGTTTCGAGCTTCTGCTTTGCTTCATCGTCGAGAAATAATGCCGAACATGCGCATGTCCGTATTAATAGACAGGTAAACTCTGAAGTCAACGGCTGGCCGCTGGCTTTACCCGACCACCATGTAGAGTAATCACGTAGGAACACGGGTGGATAGAGGCAATAGTACTGGGAGTTCGTTTCACGTATATAGTGTTGTACCAAGATATCTAGAGTCATGTGAGCTCATTTTCAAGCGAAGACATCCCCGCACATACCTGTATATGGCTTTGGTGGGATTATACGTAACGCATTCTCCATTTCTGGAGAATATGTTCCTCGTGGCTTCTTTGCAATTGCAGCAGAATCCTGCCCAAGTCTTAGCCCGCCATAAATACTAAGAATCTCTCGTCAAAGCAGCATACTCCGCTCATATGCTCCCCTGATTGAACCTCAGGGAGGTACCCCAACACCTTGAAGTCCTCTTTACCGTCCTCGACGGCGGCCCCAGCCATGGGGGAGGTCATTTGCCCTTTGTCAACGCTAGTAGTGCAAAGAGGATCGGCTTGTCTAGCAAGATTTAGCTAAGGATGGGGGAAGTGATAATGTCCATAGCGAACCTCGAATCATTGACAGTTGCTTTACTCGCTCTCAACACTTTCTTCGGTGCAAATTTACATAGGTGGGCAATTCTCCTTGCCTGACAATGATTACAGGGCCATTCACGGCTGCACTATAAGGTAGGTTAGAGGATGTCATGGATGCATTTCAAGATTACGCTCGGTTTTGCTTGCCTTCTGCTTCCGACGTTGACATTCTGTGCAAGAAGCAGCCAGCCGGACGGCTCGGCTGTTCTGAGGCTGGTTAACCATCCTGGGCGATCTCAGTCATCTAGAATGTATTAAACACCATCGATTCCTTGCGCGCACTCGATTAGTAAAACCAAAGCGTTAAATTGTTGCCAAAATGAAGTATGAATGTATGATCAGTGTCAGCGCCACACTGAGCTAATCGATGCGAGTGGGACAATGAAGCATAGTTGTTTATGAGCATAAGCTTATTCCAGCTTAGTAATCAACGAGTAAAGTTAGGGCAAACCTAGTCCCCAATCAGGCTAGTGCCATCCACGCCCACAAGCGGAGAACGGGATTTTCTCATGACGGATAGCGAGCCGAAGTCTTTTCCTCTCGTCCTTGCACCGATATTCAGCGCAGAGCCACACCATAAGAGTTATTCTTTTGGAAGACTGTCAGCACCATGTCTAAGATCACAGTCGGTATGCATCAGAATCCTGCTTGCGACACTTGTGAACCAGGTACTAATTTGTCGCCTCGTTACAGCCGGAGTGCGCGAGAATATCGAGCAGCTGCTCAACTACTCTCAGAATGAGAAGAAGAGAAACTTCCTCGAGACCGTCGAGCTTCAGATCGGTCTGAAGAACTACGACCCCCAGCGTGACAAGCGTTTCTCCGGCACCATCAAGCTGCCCACCGTCCCTCGCCCCGGCATGACCATCTGGTACGTCAATTTGCCGACCAACCGATCCTTCGATTAAAGTCTTCATACGCGAGAAGGATGAGGTGGCACATAGTCTAGGAATAGGGTTGCTGACAGTGATTGTCTGCAGTGTTCTTGGTGACCAGCACGATCTCGACCGTGCCAAGCACCACGGCATCGATGCCATGTCCGCTGATGACCTGAAGAAGCTCAACAAGAACAAGAAGCTCATCAAGAAGCTTGCTCGCAAGTACGATGCCTTCCTTGCTTCCGACACCCTCATCAAGCAGATTCCTCGTCTCCTGGGTCCCGGTCTGTCCAAGGGTATGTATTCTCGGTTCCCGCAGCACGCGCTGCGCGCGGCATTCCCACTTAGCAAATGCTAACTCGGCGCAGCTGGTAAATTCCCTACTCCCGTCTCTCACAACGAGGACATGGCCAACAAGGTCACCGAGATCAAGTCTACCATCAAGTTCCAGCTTAAGAAGGTTCTCTGCCTCGGTGTTGCCGTTGGCAACGTCGGCATGACCCAGGAGGAGCTCGTCGCCAACGTCATGCTGGCCATCAACTACCTCGTCTCCCTGCTGAAGAAGGGCTGGCAGAACGTTGGCAGCCTTGTCCTCAAGGCTACCATGTCTCCCCCCAAGCGTCTCTACTAGATTCTCCGCGCAATTAGCTTTGTGTCGGGGTTTTTTAGGAGCTCAGGTGTGGGATTGTATATGCCATAGATAGGAAATGTGATGTCCACGACTGGTACCTAAGTTTTCTTTTGCATTCCGTAGTGTGCTGCGATACCGTACATGATACAAACGTCATCTATTCTAGGATATACGCCGACGGTATAGAGTACATCGACAGCGACAGCGCCGTCCATAAAGATAATATACAAGTGGATAAAGTAGGGTAAATGATTACTGCATCCCGGCCATAAGATCCGTCTTGTCGAGGATCATCCCTCTCATACCGATGAACTCACGCAGGTTGTCCCACTCTTCTCCCTCCTCTTCGCCCCTCATGTAGATATCCTTGAATCCCCAAGCGACGGCAACCCTATCCAGCGCGGCGCGCTCCTCCTCTCGCAGCCAGCGATGCCGTAACGGAACTCCAGGCTGCCAAACAACCCTTTCCATCTGGTCATTAGCCGATGTGATAGCCAAAAGGCCGATCGACGATGTACCTCCGACATAAGCGAGGGTGGCTGCGAAGGCGATGCCAGTCGCTGTGCTTGGATCCATGGTGGTTTGCATAGTCGAGGCCCAGGAAGCGATGGCGTAACACGCGGCTGGCGTAGCTGCAAGACCACCTAGGGGTACGGCAGCCTTCTTGAAGAGCTTTGCACGGTGGAAAGCGGGGGCGCAAAAGGTGTTATCGATGATGGCGAGGACGAGTGAGAGGTTACGCTGTTCGATGGCGATGTCCAGGGCCATGTTGGCAATGTTAGTGGGAATGGCGCTGTTGACGCTCTTAGGATTTGCCTTGTGGTATTTGACAGGGGAACTGTTTTCCTCGGGAACTGGCTTGTGGGCGTACAGATAGAATATCTCGGGGAAATGGTCGGCCTTCTTCAGAAGGGTCTGGATCTTGGTATAGCATGCCAACGCTTCGGGTGAGATGAAGACTTTCTCGTCCTTGAGAAGTCCTGTAGCGATTTGCGACAGCGATTCGGCTAGGCGGGGTTGCGCGTCGCGGATTGACTTGAAGTGCTTCTTTGATGCGTTCTTTTCGTCCAGATCCAGTAACGAGGAGATTGCACTGCCCTCCTCCCCTGCGGAAGGAGACTTCTCGATTTTGTCTTGCTCGCGATTCACAAGAGCCTCTGCTATTTGTTCACATTTCTCTAGGATCTTTACGACCGACTCGTTGGAGGGCACCGAGTCGAGCTTGAGAAGTTCGGAAGACTCATGGGAGACTTGTCGCAAGGATGTCTCTGGGTCGAAAGAGTAAGGTGCGTCCGAAGAAGTCGATGCCAATCGGCTAGATGTAAGCTTTTTAGAGATCCATGGGCTTCTTGAATCCTTCTTTGGCCGCAATTGTCTAAATTGAGGTTGGGAAGCGGTAGTCGTCGTGAATGAATTGTATCGCGCAAACGGTGCCTGACGGGGAATTGGCCTTGCGGAGAGTTGGCAAAATTGACAGACCAGAGCTTGGGACCTAGAAGTCTTCTGGCCCCTAAGGTTCAAGGCCTTCATGGTGGTGGGAGATGTCGTGTGGTCGAGAGTGAGTCTGCTCTGTCTTTTGAGAAGTTGGTAGATCTGACCAGGAAAAGCGGAGATGGTCACCAGTAGCACCGCCACTACTACTAGAACCACCACTACCTCATCTCCTTCAACTAACTCAGCTGCCTGACGTACTAACATTCTCCAAAGGCAGCCATCGCCAAAGATTGACAATCGTCAGATGATCTTTAGTCTTACGGGGGACTGAACCCTTCGCCATTTCATTTTATTTCTACACCTCACATCCCGGACTCGATTGTTATCATCCTTTCGTTTACTGCTCCTCACACCAAGATGCCTCCTCCTCCACCACCACCTCCGCCGCCGCCGCCTGGAGGGATGGGAGGACCACCTCCTCCCCCTCCTCCGTCTGGAAGTCTCCCGAGTCGGCCGGCGAAGGGCGAAGCCAAAGATAGGGTCAGTCGGAGACCGATTCCTTGTCTTTCCCAGATCCGCTGCTAATGTCCTGGTAGAGCGCGCTTCTTTCGGATATCACCAAAGGCACTAGACTGAGGAAGGCCGTCACAAATGACAGATCGGCACCCTTGATAGCGGGAGGAGTTAAATCAGCTGCACCTCCAGCTGCAGGCGCACCCCCCGTTCCTGGCATGCCGAAACCCCCGGGTGGCCTCGCACCACCTGTTCCCTCAGCCAACCGACTACGAAGCAGTAGCGAAAGCGGCGGCGGTGCAGATAGCGGTACATCCACTGCTCCTCAACTAGCAGGACTCTTCGCAGGAGGAATGCCTAAATTGCGCAGTCGGGGCGGGGTTGACACAGGAGCCAACCGTGACTCGCCTTATCTGTCAGACTCAGAGGCTTCGCGAGCTCCACGACCTCCTGTCGCTTCTGCTCCAAAGCCTCCAGGTGCTCGTCCACCCCCGGCACCGTCTTCTACAGAATCGCCGTCTGCCACTCCGCTCAACCCGCTAATTGCTAATCTGCGCAAACCTCCACCGAGACCAGCCTCAAGGCCTTCCTCAACCGTCTCATCCTCTACATCAATCAAAACCACCCCGGATGCCCCACCTCCACGCGCACCTCCTCCTTTGCCTGGTTCAACAAAACTGCCACCTCCTCCGTTGACGTCGAGGAAGCCGTCCTCGCCAGCTCCTCCACCTCCACCCCCTGCCCCCTCCAGTCCAGCTGCACCCCCTCCTCCTCCGCCGGCGTCTTCAGCACCACGACCACCTCCTCCCGCACCTGCACGATCGACCCCTCCACCCCCGCCTCCGGCAGCAGCAGCTCCATCACCACATACAAATGGGGTAGCGGCTGCTTCTATCGCGGTGCAAGCTGCCAGGAACGCTCTCGGACATAGTAACCATGCGCCATCCGCACCCCCTCCACCTCCTCCAGCAGCATCCGCACCATCAGCGCCTCCACCACCACCACCGCCATCAGCGCCTCCAACAGCACCAGCATTACACCCCAGTCATCCGCCACCTCCAGCACAAACTCCAACACCGCCGCCTAGCCAGCCTGTGGCCCGTTCGACGTTGGATTCGAGTGCTTATACCCTAACCAACGGCGGCTCATCGCCCAGCTATCAGAGCGCGGGTTCTCACGGAATAATTCGAGTGGAAGACAATCGGTTCAAATTCCAGAGCGACGGGCTACTTCCCAAGCCACGACCGTTTGTGGGAGGTCCCCGGCGGTACCGTGCTGGGCGAGGGAGCAGTGTACCGTTAGACTTGAGTGCGCTGAGCGGCTAAGGTACGGCTGGCTGATATTCTTTCTGAGAAATAAACGGATGCTCTGTGTTACTGCGCTGCTTCTGATCGTATTTGAGATACCGATAGTCGCGGTCTATGTGCACGCGGCTGTTAGTTCGTGTACATGATATCCCAATCGGAAAATTTTCTATGAAAAAATATCTACCTGCAGGCGTTTCTTGGTACATTATAGTCATTCCATTCGTAGTCAATATGCATCTCCTGTTTTAGTAGAATTTGTTTGAGATATAGTTTGCTGAAGGTAAGCCAAGGTCCACACACGTGACTTGATACAATCGCGGAGCGGTGATACATTAAGCATCGGATCTCAAATGCGAAAGCCGGAACTGGGTGTTGTGCTTGTTCAGAAATAACCACGAACGTTTCTTCTTGCGACGCAAATCCAATTCTGCGAAAACAATCCCATCATTCGAGGTGTCAGCAATATATTGCCTTAAACAGGTGACGTCCGATCATCCTAGCACCAGCAAACCAAACCATCCGACTTGTCAAGATCACTCTGCTATCAAGGCGGACGAGGACGGGCTGCCAATTCTGAGTCTAGCTACTGTCAATCTTTACTGTTGAGATACGACTTGGCTGTTCATCCCAATTTCGAGGAGCACCGAGGTACCAGCCCACTCTGCGGACGGCTCGGAAGTTCTGTACTTGAACCACCTTAGCCCGTCATTCAGCGGCCTCGCAGCTCCCCATCATGTCTCTGCACTCCTACATCAATAGTAAGTCACCTTCTTCTATGCGATAATGAACTATGCGACACAGGCATTGCAGTATGTTGGCTAACCCGACTACGGTATTGCTTAGAAAAGGTCCTCATCCTCACTGTCGACGGCCGCACCTTACTTGGGACGCTCTTGTCGACGGATCAGTTGACGAATCTTGTCCTGTTGGACACAATTGAGAGAATTATCCGAACACCGGATGACCCCGAACCGAGCTCACAGATTGAACACGGGCTTTACTTAATTCGAGGCGACAATGTGGTTCTGTGCGGTGAAGTCGATGAGGCGATAGACAATGATATCGACTGGTCGAAGGTGAAAGGCGAGGTTGTCAAGGGCACGAAAAACGCATGAACGATAATGGCGCTCAATTATACATGATGGGCAGCCCTTGCGACGCGTACAATACTTAATGGAGTTGTCCGGAGCCTGTGACCGAACCGACGACTCGGTGTTGAAACGTCACGCACCGCAAGGCTTCATGAAGGCATGCTTCTTGCCGAGCATGCTGCACGTGTGTATGCCTCGGCTGCGACTGGGCTGCATATTGGATGAATGATCTATTGCCAAGATACACGAATACGACTCACTATAGAAGGACGACACCATCACGATTGACCCGTCTGGGAGCCGAGAGCATGATGGCGGTCTTATCTGATGCTTGTACGTCTTGGAGGAATGCGAGAAGCGATGGAGAAAGCACATCTAGTGGAAGATACCCTAATCAGCAAAACCAGTTGTCACGGTTCTTTGAGGTGGATTTGGGGCACGAGGGGCTCAGAGATATTCATGAAATCGGAGGCGACGATAATCTCATCTTGTGATATGTACTCTGGAAGTTCTCCGAACAAGACCTGGCACTCTCATGCAACA
This sequence comes from Aspergillus quadricinctus, assembly GCA_022814375.1. Taxonomy (NCBI): domain Eukaryota; kingdom Fungi; phylum Ascomycota; class Eurotiomycetes; order Eurotiales; family Aspergillaceae; genus Aspergillus; species Aspergillus quadricinctus. Next base: position 408,630 of record JAKLNT010000016.1, on the reverse strand, counting down.
AGCTTCACTTCTCAGGCTCTATAAAGTATAATCTTCTCTACTGCTTCCCTATAAGCGAATTCATTGCCTCTTCCAGAGCATCCATCCCCCTGTCTACACAATAATCAGCATATTACCCAGATAGGCTAGCGTGGCTGTCCGTTAGCTAACCCAATGTGGATCTCCATCGACTTGGTTGCTGCAACTTGCAAGAAACCAGAGCTGGATGAGACAAGAATTGATCATTATAATAGCTTCATTTGGGCTTTGATCATAGTTTGAGTGCTATCTAGAGAGTGTCAATATTCAGTTGCGAACTCTATGATTCTTGTCTGGTTGCCGCCGAAAAGATAAATATTGACCCACTCCTCCGCTAGTCGTGCATAAGCGCGGGATATCCCTCAGGTAACGCCGAAGTATATCTAGCATGTTTTGTTGACTTTTGGAGGGCGTATCGCAGATTAAGCCTGAACATAATCTCCCATGCTCACTGTCTGAGTTGATGTTGGCTGTTGTTCTTCGATACTTGCCCAAGCGTCTGTCAGGCATTATCACACAGTCTAGCTTTGTTTTTTTCCCCCTGAGATATCCCCATTCAAAGTCCGCTCACGGACAATTCCAATTCAGAAGAGCATATTCGATACTGGGTTCAGTTATGAGAGATCTGATCCTGTCCTGACAAAAGAGGACCATTGCGAACTCAATTGACTTTGGATTGAATGAGATCATTCTGAAGGTATGTTTTCCACTCCAATACCGACAAGTATTTGTTGGTTACGACAGCAGATTGACCTGACATTTGAAACAAGCCATTGCATGGTCTCTCGTCCCTCAGGATTATATTGATGCTGGCCCGCCGATCGACCACTCATCGCACCTATTCATTTGTGCGAAGTTGCTCTTAGGAAATATCTACCGCTGATGACCTCCTTCCTGGGTGTATTGTGAACCATGGTCAACCAGACGAGGAAGCGGTCTGCCTCGCCCTATACCCCAGACGCCCGCCATTCTGCATTGGACATTGAGAAGCAGCCGCATCGCACACATTATACCCACCATGACTATCGCAGTTCGACAGAGTCGGACAGCGGCGACGAGTGCCTCACCCCTTCCTCTGCCAGTTCGCATCGGCCCATGTTGGGTAGAGCCGCCTCGGCGCGGCGCACTCGAGCCCCGGTGGGTTACTATCGTGTCCCGAATCGGATAATGCGATACCTGTGCTTCGCGCTATTCTCGGCACTAGTCTTGTTCATCCTCACCCTATTCCGCTTCAGCTTCACCTCGAACGCGAAGCAAGTCACCCTCGAACTGCCAAAGGTGGCGTCCAAACCGCCGCAATGGGAGAGCTTCCCTTTTCTGAAACGGTATCATGGCGGTATTCGAACATTAATCCCGCGCAATGAGTCAGTACCCGAATATCCGGGTGACGGAATGGAGGAGATGGGCATGGGCTCGGACGATCACAAGGGTCGGGCCAACATCGAAACCAGAGACCAGGCAGCGTTGATGTCGAGCTTGGTCTTCAACCCATACCCAGATTACGCATCGGATGAGTACATCAAGAAGTATGGTGAGAAGCGCGAATGCTTCCTCGATGAGCAGGAGACTATACGAATTCCCCAGGTGCAGCATTACCCTGGAGTACCCCGTGGGTTTCCGGATGCAGTGATGGGGTCAAATAAGATGCTAGGTATCGAGGATGATGTTTGCTTTGAACGGTTTGGCCGCCTTGGTCCCTACGGTCTCGGATACAGTGTTAGGAAAGGCGGCATCGGTGCAGGCTTGGAGGGACACCGTGAAGGCGCAGAACGTGTGTGGGACGATTTGCCCCCGGTAGACTTTCGTCGTGTCGACTGGGCTGCTGCTCAGAACATGTGCGTGGCCCTCAATAGCCACCGCTTCAAAGGCCTCCCTGCGCCGCGGCTGAACCGCTTTCTTGCCTTGCCCGTGGGAGTTCCAAAGTCCTCTTCTCCATCGCAGGAAAAGCAGGAAGCGTCCCAGTCGGATGCGGATCGCCTACCTCGAACGGCAGTGGTAATTCGGACATGGCACGATTTTCACTTCACGCCTGATGACATTCTGAACCTGCGCTCGCTGATTGCGGAGCTCTCATTGTTGTCTGGAGGAGAGTATACAATTCATTTCTTGGTCCATGTCAGAGATGGAAACTTGCAAATCTGGTCGGACGACGAGACATACGAGCGCGTGCTCAACGATGCTCTTCCCGAGGAATTCCGCGGTATGGGTACTCTTTGGACAGAACAGCAGATGGCTCTTGTCTATCCTGGGTTGGAAGAGACATGGGCGCGTGGATTGCCTGTCCACGGTGTCTACCGCAGCACGTTCATGCCAATGCAGTATTTTGCCTACCAACACCCGGAGTACGACTTCTACTGGAACTGGGAGATGGACGTGCGATACACCGGACACTGGTACCATTTATTCGACAAAGTGGGCAGCTGGGCGCGGGACCAGCCGCGCAAATTGTTGTGGGAGAGAAATGCTCGCTTTTATGTTCCCTCTGTCCATGGATCCTGGGAGGATTTCCGGCATACAGTTCGTGTACAGACTGAGAGCGGTACCAATAGCCCGAACAATGTATGGAGCGGGGCCGCCAAACATGGCTCGGAACCGTCTGGAGACAGATCTCCTCTACATCGTCAAGGGGACAAGCCGATCTGGGGACCCGAACGCCCCGATGAGCGGGACATTTTTGAGGTGGATGGAGAAGGCATCCCCGAGACTACGATGGAGAAGGATCAGCACGAATGGGGTGTAGGTGAGGAGGCGGACCTTATCGTCTTCAACCCTCTGTATGACCCAGAGGGCACGACCTGGCTTCTTCGCGATGATGTGACCGGGTACAACAAGGAGAATGGAATGCCTCCTCGACGGACAAGTCTTATTACCGCCTCTCGACTGTCGCGCAAGCTGCTGCTCACTATGCACAAAGAGACGAGTCTGAAACGACATACTATGTTCTCTGAGATGTGGCCTGCCACCACTGCTTTACATCACGGCTTCAAGGCGGTTTACGTGCCGCATTCTGTGTACATCGACCGTCGCTGGCCGACGAAATACCTCGAATCCGTGTTCAATGCCGGCCGGAACGGCGCATCTGGTGGTGCTCGAACTTCTGTGTTCGGTGACCGTGAGCACAACTTCCGCGGAACTACCTGGTTCTACTCGGCAGGCTTCTCGCCGAATCTCTGGAGGCGGTGGCTCGGCTACAAGGTCGACAACGACGGCGGCGAGCAGGAAGAATTAGCTGGAGAGGGAAGAATGTGTCTTCCCCCAATGCTCTTACATCCGATCAAGGATGTGGAAATGATCATTGACGATGGCGCGAGCGAGACGCTTTGAGACTCTAAAGCTGAGAGTATATATTTCTGTGATTCAGCGATTCAGCACCTGCTCTGTACATGTTTGTTCGCCAATGGCGAAAAGAGGCGTCCAGCGAAGAGGTCTACTTCCTTTCGTGTCACTCTTGTTGATTTTTTTTGTATATAGAGGGCCTTGTTCTCGTGAGCCAATCTCACCCTGATGCCTAAATGATATAATGTCTTAATGAGTGTTGTTGGAATGTTGGTTTGGCTTGTCTTCCCTGTGTCTATCTGTTTGGATATCCTATTCTATATTACTTCATGTGCGCACTTCATCCTTTGCGCGTGACATCTATTGTTGATATGGCCCTCTAGCTCCCACTGGTCCTGCTTCACAGCTTGGCTACGACGGTATCCTGTGATGCCAGATCCGCCTCAATGGCTTTGATCTGCAGCGCAAGGAACTTCGAATAAATCCGGCACAGGGCCAAGTTTCCGCCCATGAACCAGAATCCGGGGTGGCCACTGGGCCGCCACATCTGTCCAGTTTCCGTCAGCATCGTTGACCAACAGTCCAGGAAGGATTCACCTACCGCATTGATCTCGCCCTCCTCATCCAAGTCCCAGACATCCCTACACCTATCTGCGACTCGATCGCCCAATACCTTGCGCACGGTTGTTCGCATGTTGTCATATCCCGTCGCCAGCACGACGATATCCGCATCCAATGCGCTCCCGTCTTTCAGGAGCAGGCCACGGTCGTTGAAACCCGCTATCCCCTCAGGACTCCTCTTGATCTTGACCTTGCCGTCGGCAATGAGCTGGCTGCAACCGACGTCAATGTAATACCCGCCGCCGCGGGTCATGTAAGCGCGGGAGATACCGGCGCCGTCCACGCCAAAGTCGAGCTCGAAGCCGGCGGCCTGGAGGCCGTCTAGGATATCCTTTTCGGCTTCGTAGGCGCGTTTCGTGAAGTGCACGTCTAGAGCGAACCGCACCGGGTACGGGAGGGATTCGAAGATGATGTCTGCTTCTTCTGTGGGCGGTCTGGGTACGTTAGTTGTTGATGGTCATTTACAGGGTGGAGGAAGGACGACGTACCCATTCTCCTCGTGCAGCCCTTCATGCATCATCAACACCCCTTTATCCGCTGTGATAACATATGTCCCGCTACGCTGCAGCATGGTCACGTCCGCTCCGTTCTCGTAGAAGTTCTGCGCGATGTCATGGCCGCTGTTTCCGGTCCCCACAACAACCACCTTCTTTCCCTTCACATTATAGTCGGATGCATCGCGGTGCTGACTACCGTGATAGACCGTCCCCTTGAATTGCGCCTGGCCGGGGAAAGTGGGGATCTTGGGCTCCCCAGAGTGACCGGTGCACCAGACGATGTGTCGGGGATGGAGGACTCGCTCCGAACCAGTATCGCCGCGGGCGACGGTGACGGTCCATTGGGCCTTGGTGTCATCGTAGACGGCCGACTTGACGCTTGTCTTGAGCCAAACGTTCAGCTCCATGATCCTGGCATACGCTTCGAACCAATCTGCTAGTTTGTCTTTGGGGGTGAACAGGGGCCAGTTCCGAGGGAAGGGGAGGTAGGCCATGTGTGTGAACTCCACAGGGTCGTGCGTTACAAGGGTCTTGGCAATTAGCATTGTGTACGGAATCGATATCAAGAAGTGAAAGGACTCACTCTGTACCGCTTCCGCCAGTTGTCACCGATTCTCTCGTTGCGGTCGACTACGAGGCATGAGATCCCGAGTGATTGCAACCGAGCAGCGGTGTTGAGACCAGCTTGTCCTACGGCATGTCAGCAGGCGCGGTTGCAGTGATGCGAAGTAAGTACCAGCACCAACAAGGAGCACTGTAGGCTCCTCGTTTTGGAATTCAAACTGCCTCTGGCGTCTCTCCAGCCAGTTCCCCTGACCTAGACTCCCCGGCATCGACTCGATGGTCCCCTTGGGTCGTCGTAGACCCAGAGGTTCTTCAAAGCCCTTCAACTCCTGCAAACTCGTATACAGCGAGTACGCCTTCCACACACCGGCCTCGTCCTGAGTCAGCCGCAGCACACCCGTGCCGCTTCCAACTCGACTCTCGAAGAAGAACATCGATGAAATCCACCGTAAGCCCTCAACCGGCTCCTCGACTTTAGGCTGGAACCTGCCCTCATACTGCAGGCGGAAGGCCGTAAGCCGCGCCCGAGGCTGGTTCCGGCTGATGTACTCTTCGATCTCGGAGACGGTGTGGATTGTGCGAAAGTCCCAGTCTAGAGCTAGCATGTCGCGCCACCACGAGTCTTTGTGGAAGAGCTCTGAAAGCGTAAGCTTGACTGGCGGTGTACTTGTGCCCAGTTGGATCGCTCTCTCCAGCTTCGTCAGCCATTGCTGGGCGATGTCGCGGGGGCTTAGTGCCCCGACTGTTATGGGGGTTACGGGGAGTTGTATCACGTAGTGGTTTTGTGCGAGAGTTGACTCCATTGTAGTGATAGGATGTGGTTCGACTTCGGTCAGTCCCAGTCCCACGATCTGCGACGGTTCCGTGGGGCCGGACACCGTCCGATGCACTCATCTATAAGCATAGCTGCTGCACCAGACTTAGATTGAGCACACGGGGAGAAATCCGAGCCTTCGGATGTACGAGAACAAGGCTAGAACGTTGCGGGGCATCTTTTCTACTACCGATAGGATATCAATAATAACAATACCTCTATATGGTCCAGGAGATGGTGGGGACGATGACACGTCTCTTATATTCAATCATGCCTGCTGATCAGGTTTCCCGGGCTAAAGCACCCCGATGAGGGGAAATGTCTGCGTAGTTGCCGAGCCTCTACTTCTTTCTCTCACTCTTCAATGCGATACTGCTCTCCGTTCTCCAATTTACAACTGCCATGTATATTTGACTGATTGATTCCCCTCAGCTTCCTTGCGTAGATAGATGTTACTCGTGAACGTACGATAAACAACCCAATCTGATGCAGATAAGTAGCATCTGGAATGGATGGAAGCAACGGAGTTTGACCGAGGAAACGACAGCAATACCTCTTATTGACTGATTGACTCGGAGAATAGGCATGCTGCAATGACGATGATGACGATTAAAGCATACTCTACAGAGGACTTGACTGTTACCCAAGCGTTGAAGCCACATTCCTCGCGTGCCTTCGCGCTGTCATTCCAACGCAACTCGCATGATCCCAGCGAATCAGCGATAACCAGAGCATTGGATTTTAGAAACCTACGGTAGCAGTGAGACATACTGCAAGACATACTGCAGGGTACAGTTGCAAAGTACCCGTGGCGTCTGGAGTGAAGGAACATTCATTACTGTGGCAGAATGTGGGCATTCCTCGTGGTGAGGGCGTTCCAGCCAATGAATCTGTTAAATTCAAGGAGATGGTAAGAAAAATGTTGCTACTATTTCAATATTGACGTTGTAGTGAGGCCTCTTTTGTTGATGGGGTTCCAGTGACATCTAGATACATCCACGCTCCTTGACTCCTTCCAAGGGTTGGATATAAACGCTGTCGCGTCCTCCGTCGCCCTTGTAGGAACAAGGAACAAGGAACAGGAACAACCCAGAGTCAATCATTACTCAGTCAGGGATTCCAGGCTGGCAATTGGTAAAGCGAACAGAATCAAATCGCGACCATGCAGTCCTTTCTCCTCACAACACTTTTCCTTCTGAGACTCAGCCTCCCATCAACTGCATTCGCCTTTCCTCCAAATGGCACCTTCGCCCCGGCGGTGACGGATAACCGCACCTTCGCCCTCGTTGTGACTGATAACCGCGCCGACGCTCTGTACGAAGCGACCCTCCCGTCTAGACAGAACACCACCGTCCGCGGCTGGATCACTCTCTTCGCACCCCGACAGGGAGACGGCGTCAAAGTCCACGCCGACTTCTGGGGTATCCCCAACAATGAAGCCCTAGGTACGTAGTGTCTTTCTCGTCCCTTGCATTCACTGACGCAACCTGCAGCATACTACATCCACGAGAACCCCGTCCCCGCCGACGGCGACTGCTACAAAACCGGTAACCCCTTCGACCCGTACCGACGCGGGGACAAGGCCGCCTGCAACATGACGAGCCCGCAGACTTGCCTGATCGGCGACCTGAGCGGGAAACACGGGCCCATTGTCACAGCGGACAATCAGGGATTTGAAACGCGGTACAATGACCTCTACCTATCGACGGACCCGGGTGCGCCTGCTTATTTCGGGAATCGGTCGATTGTTGTGCATCGCATGTCGGATCAGGCGAGGTTAAGTTGTGCGAATTTTGTGCTGGTGGCTCCACCTGTAGTGCCTGTTGCTCCACCTGTGGTGCGGTTGCTCTGAAGGGCTGAGAGGATGACTTTGACGAGGTTGCTTTTGTTCGAGATGGTATCGAATTTGGTGTTCTCAAGTTATCGAAATTGACTCTGATTGACGGATATACGGTAGCTGCTACGAAGCTAATGACACGTTGATTTGCTTGCGAGTGTGCCGCTGGTTCATAATGACCGTTTGACTCGACGTAAGTGGACATGCAGGTAGCCTTGATGATGCATCTCCCTTCAGACATGGCCTGGTTGTAGACAAGTGAGATTCTTGGCCATAGAACAGTTCTCTCCTTTGGAAAGATGACTGTCCGAATGAGACGACAAAGATTCCTGTACGTTGCGTGGCCAGACCTCACCGCACGGAAGGTGCTGCTCAGAGTATTATCGGTTGCTGAAGGGCCACGATCAAGTAGGCTGTCCATCTAAATTTTCAAGCCTACTCTGGATAGCGCTTTGCTCCTCTTGTCCCTCCACTTCCTGGTATTCCTGCAACACGATCCTGCGCATTACTCGCCGCGGAGCACGGCGACCCGTGAAGAGCTCAAATTGCGCAAATCCCTGCTCGGGGAGAACATCGAGTCCATCCAGGGCAACCCAGCCTCGATGGGAGAGGGCGCGCATTTGCTTCATGAGTGGGGTATTAAGAGGTTTGTAGGCCAGCTACATGATAATGTCAGTCTTCGTCTCTGAAGCGATTCTTAGGTCATTTCACTTACCTCCACTACTACGCCTCCGGTAGGGCTCCCAAGCCATTGGGAAGGTAACTGAAAGTTCGGAGCCGGCACTCCTCCAATACTATGAGCAGGTATGCAGCTGCAAATGACGGTCGGTGGCTTGTAATCGGTAGGCCAGTTATCCTGCAAAGACTGCAGGACGTGGACTTTCGAACGAGAGTTTGGCCCTCCCCATCCATGCGCTAGAAGATTCTGTCGGTTGTAGTGGTGAGCCAGCTTCTCTGCATTGGCCATGGTACGATTGTAGACGAAAATGTTTTGCACCCCAAGGTGGATCATTGAGTACACTGCCGCCCGAGCCATACCGCCGGCGCCGATAACCAAACCTGTGGACGAGGGACGGATGGCATTGGCGGGAGATAGACCTCTTCGAAAGCAATTTCCTATCCCGATCCAGTCGGTGTTATCTCCGTGCAACGCCTTGATTGGACCGGCCCGGCTCTTCTCAAGATAAAGAGAAGACTCGATGGCGGTGTCAGCACCATCAGGGAACTTCCGGATCGGTATCAACGTGTTCACAGCTCCGATGGCCCGAGCATGCGGTGACATGGAGTGGAGAAGGGGAATGACTTCCGTCTTGTAGGGCAGACTGACACTTGTCCCGCCAAAATAGGGGTTCTCGACCAACTCATTCAAACCTCGCAGCGAAGGCGACTGATAAATCGAATATTTATGCGGTATCCCACATGCTTTGAAGGCTGCATTGTGCATCGCAGGGGACAGACTGTATGTGACGTTCGCGCCGAAAACAAAGAACTGCATCGGATCCAGAGCGAACGAGGCGTAGAGCGCTTCTTGTGCCTCACGCAAGGTGATACAGGGTAATGACTTGGACTGAATCTCTGACAACAGTGGTTGAGGTGTCACGGATGTAAGAATGGGGTTGAAGCAGCTCGACATTCTGCCGAGAGGGGTGGTATTGAAGGCTATCACGGGTAGCTGCCACGGAAGACCTCTGACATGGTGACGGAATCTTTCAACCGCAAAATTATCCTCGATTGTCGTTGCCGGCTGCGTGAGTCGGACCACATCGCATCCTAGCCGCCTGGCTCGTTCGTACATTGCCAGTGGTTCCGCATCCTCCCAACCTCTTGGGCAAGGATGGGACCATGCGAAATGACCAATCACTTTGCTGGTGCCCTTGGAGGAGATGATCTGCGATAAAATATCATCGCTATAGGAGAGATCAACCGTCAAGTACTCGGGAGCTAGTCGTAACCCGTGTTTGATCAGATTCAGGTATGCATCGTCCGAGCGGCGTAAGCTTTCGACATGGTATATCAGGGGAATGACTATGTTTCGCCGGATAGTCGCCACAGCTTGACTTATTCTGTCTGCTAGACCCGAGTCAACGCCTTGGCCGTCGGAAGAGCCTTCCGTTATATCCACCTTGAGCTCAAACGCATCGGCGGTGGATTCCAGGTCTTCGATGTCTAATTCGCGCTCAAACAAGGATGATATTGGCACGGTCACAGCGTAGGTAAACATTCGAGACTCAATCGGCTGCATCGACAGTGGGAACGAGGCTTGCTGACCACTGAGGATGGTAAGGTCACCGGTTGCAATGGCAACAAATTTCAAGAAATCGCGCTGTAACCGTTTGAGAGTCAAGAAGGGAGTGGAGGCTTGAGATCGCTGATCGAGTTCCAACTCCAAAGGCGAGTGGTTATGGTTGTTTCCCGCGTAATCCGTGAAACCCTTCTCGGAGACATTGAAAAACTCCAGGTTCGAACAAGCCCGATATACCGGGCCAGAAAGCTCCAGAAACCGGCGGACTTTGTCCGTATCCCAGGCTTTCAAATATGACTGAATGCTCTCGGGATCTCGAATGATGTGAATGACAGGATGCGTCTTCGCATATTCTCGCAGCAGCTGTTGCCCGCTGCGCTCCATGGATCCCGGTCCACACGCAATGACGCACCCCTCTTTGTGTTCTGCAAGCATTGACTCCATCACTCGGGCCTCCTGCTGACGATACTCGGAGAGATCATATTCCTTCTTGAATGCAGCCCGGGAACGTCCCGTCACCTGCTGGAAATATTGATCCGCATCAATCATTCGCTTTCCCGAGGTCGCAGCGAGAATGACGGCCAGACTGGATTTTCCAGTACCACGGATACCAATCAATACAATCGACGCATTAGGAGAGAAAGTCCTCTGTGTTGGAGGACTTCCGAGCCGTGTTGGGGATGCGCGGTTGGAGTTCAACGGGCGCGGAGAGTTTGAGTTCCAATGATGTTCGCCACACGCATCCGACTGTTCATGTCTCAGACAAGACTCGGGCCTAGGAAGAGCAGCATCATGTTCAGATGCGAGGATTGATGGCTGCATCGCGTCCGAGACGATGCGACTCCCGCGAGCAGAAAGGTATCTATTCGGTGCCTGGAGCCCCTCAACCTCATCCAACTTGCGCTTTGCCGGCCTCGCTAGAATCGACATGTCGTTTGAAAGGGATTTTGGGATTGAAGATCATGGGTATTGGGAGACTTTGGAGCTACACATATTGAAAGAAGCTGGTATGAGGGATGATTCAGATGGAGCGGTCAGGAAAAAGAGCCCATGTATCCATTAATATGACAGACACCAATCACATTCGACACAGCTAGTATCCTCATGAGGCCAAGAAGAGGAGTGAAGCGGCCAGAGAATAGTCCAGGCTGTGGGCGATAGTCATGACAGTCAGATTATCCTCGATTCCTAGTGTCCCGCGGGAATCGACCCCTTCGCCTGGTGCCTGAGGCATGGCGGACAAATACTCTGCCGGCATTGGAGAAATGCTGATACCGTCACGTTACGTAATTTACCCCGCGGGGATCGCAAGGGTCGGTAATTGATGCCTGGGGCCATCATCCCCAGAGTTCGGGGGTTTGCAGCATTTACTAATTTGTTCAATTAGCAGGCGATCATTGAAATTAAATCGACTGACTATTTCCTGTCAAGCGACAAATATTCAATTTTACTAGTCTGTCATCGATCGAGTACGTATGAGCAAGTGCAGCCGCGGGTAAGCAGTCTGTGGTTCTCCCCGGCCTCCCCCCAAAAGAGGCGTCCCTCGAGTTTCTCTTCTCCGCCCTGGACATTGAGCTGTTGGCAAAAGACACACGTCTCTGATACAGCACGTCTATCTCCAATTGGTTTTAGCTCCATCTGTGATTTTTATCTGAGCAGGAAGGGCTTGCCTTTAACGAGACTAGTTTGTGTCCCTCTTCGCACTGTACTCAAGCGCAAAGACACAGGTCGCCGATTGACAGACATCACGTCCGGCAAAGCATTCATCTCGGTGATAACGGGCCAACATGACCATGCGTCCAGAACGCTCTGGTGGCCCCTCGTACAAAAGAACATGAGCAACGATATGCGCCAAGCCCCTGGGGCCGGTAGCAGGTCCAAACGACGATTGACCGACATCGACGAAGATACCAGACACGCTGCTGACGACAACGCGCAATCCAAGCGGCAGCGAGTGTCGCGTGCCTGCGACAGCTGTCGGTCCAAGAAGGATAAATGCGATGGGATGCAGCCGGTCTGCTCCACTTGCGCATCATTATGTCGACCTTGCACTTATAAGACCAACCCCAAGAAGCGAGGCCTGCCGACCGGATACATTCGCACGCTGGAGTTGCTATGGGGACTTGTCTTTTGCAAGATAAAGGGGAGCGAGGAGGTGGTCCGTACCTTGCTCAGGGCAGCCAATATGCCGAGTCACTTGGCTGCTATGGGCAAAGAGGCGGAGGGTTCCGATGACCTCGTTTCATCCTGGAAGAATAGCATTGTTCTCAAAGAGATAGAGCGGATGTTGACTTTTTTGGACCAGCCGGAAGAGGAACAGGACAAGGCAAGAGGGCCTGGGGAGACGGACTCTCCGGAAGCTGGGGGCAGCGTGCTCTCTTCGGACAACCTCGAGTGGCAGCTACCTGAAGGTGTCACGGATGCACATCAAGAATTAAGGACAGTTGGTCTATCTCCTTACAAAACGCCCTCGTCTGGGCCGGTTCCCAGACACCTGCCACCTCGTACCACAAAAGACAGCGGCACGCAGACAGTCCTCCGTTCAGATACCATTGCCTCTACAGCGAATCTGTCGCAATCTTTCATACAATCACAATCTTCAACCCTCCCTCTTCCCTCCAATGTGTGGACGCTGCTTGATGTCTACTTTTCTTACACGCAGTGTTGGTTTCCTATTCTCGAGAAGCATGACATACTTCGGACGGCATTCCGGCAGTCTGAAGATAACGTGCAAATTTCGCCTCGGACGCCAGGATCCGGGGACTACGCGGCCCTTTGGGCAGTGTTGACTCTGGCGTCCATGCAAGAGAGGTCGATTGCCGCCACACGTCAGATGGCCGGTTTTCCAAGCGATCGGCCAAGGTCTAGTCAGCTATACGCCACGGCGAAAGCATTGATACCCGCCGAGGATGGCATCCATGAGATTGGGCATGTGCAGGCGCTGTTGATACTATCCTTGGTTAAGCTCGGACAACAGGAATGGAATGCTGCGTGGATACTGGTAGGGCAAGCGGTTCGAATTGCACGGTGGCTGGGGTTGGGTTCTCCAGCCATGCCAGATGAGAAGGGCTCGGCACGGTCGAAGCACGTCTTCTTAGGCTGTTTCGTACTGGAAACATTGGTAGCCATCAAGACCGGCCAGGCACCATCGCTACGCAAAGAGGATCTTGCGAAGACCGGCCCGATCAATGAGGATGGACTGGAGGAATGGCATCCCTGGGAAGATCAGACCGGTCTGCGAGCCCCAGAATCGTCGCGTGGTTCTTCGCATCGTGGGCCCCTTCATGCTCTCAGCACATTCAACCGGCTGGTCTCTTTGATGTGCATCTTGAACGAGGCATGTTGCACTAAGCAACTTGAGAACAATCCGACACCACAACTCGAGGCGCTGGAACGCCAGTTACAACATTGGGTGTCGGCCCTCCCCAAAAGCTATCGTGTTGACTTGCAAAGTCCAAGCCTTGCCCCGCCTCACATATTTGGACTGGAGATGATGTTTGAAAGCGGCGTCACCGCTTTATGTTTACTGCGGCCAGGGGATAAACATATGCCAGACACGAGAAAGAGTCGTGCGATTGAGAGCTTAAAGAGGCTCCTGCTGCTGTTGCAAAGGTACATGGAAACCTATAGTCTGGCGGCGACAAGCCCAATATTTGGAGTACTCTTGACTTTCGGTATCTTCCGGGAGGTTGAACTTGATCTTGGCCTCAAGAACAAACTTGAAGCGTATTCCTCGCATCTTTCTACGGTATGGTTGCAAGAGAGCGCTACAGAGGGAGCTGGCTTCTCTCTGAGAGCGGAAGATGCATTCGGACCGACATCAGCAGCGGACCGTAGTCATCTACATCACCCCGATGCATCTCCTCGACATGCATCGGAAGGTATGGCTGCCTTGGACAGTAGTGGACAACACGAGATTCGAGCCATGTTCTCTACACCGGACTCGTTCTTGACAAGTCCTTGGACAAGGACGCCGACTGTCGAAGACAGCGTTGCTCTGTCTCTACCCACACCTGCCCCTAGAGCCGCGGGACCTACGCATCACGCCTCTCAATTACAGAACCCCACCCAGAGACCTAACTCCTCGATCTCCTCCATTCCGAAACTCATCAATGACCGCAGCACAATACCAGACATACCATCTCCGTTTCCCGCAAACACCCCCCAGTACCAGCAGACGTATAGTGATCCGAATCTGCACCTTGGGACATTTGTTGATATTGAAGGATATGCATCACTACGCCGACCGCGAATCGCGCCAGACCTTGATGCATTATTTGACGAGCTGGCATCGTTGGACGGTACCGAGAAGTGAGTGACTCTTTTCACATCTGACCGCTGAGATGACTGATCTTGGACAGGGGTGACAACCAGCCCGAGTTTATGCAGAACCTAGGGTTTGTTCCTGACGCCGGGCTTTCGGAGCTGTACTCGTACTCCAGTCAAGAGCCTTTTCTTCTGGCACAGACCCAGCAACTTTCCGAGGTCATACGGCGAGAACCACAGTCGACTCTCAGGCGATGACTGGCGTCAGTTGCTATGAACTGTACACTGTCATTGATATATCTACATACAGGGTATATAGTCCATCTCGACTACAGCGCGGCCCTCTCCTTAAAGTTCAACGCCACATGTTCCACAGCAACCTTGTACCCATACACCCCCAAGCCAACAATAATCCCCGCCGCCTTATCACTGAAATAGCTATGATGCCTCCAGGGCTCGCGCGCATGCACATTGCTCACATGCAGCTCGATAAAGGGGATCCCCACCCCCAGCAGCGCATCCCGGATCGCCACAGAAGTATGCGTGAAGCCGCCGGGGTTGATGATGATGCCGTCGACGGTCCCGCGGGCGGCCTGGATCCGATCGATGATTGCGCCCTCGTGGTTTGACTGGAAGGTGGCCAGGGTGGCGCCTAGTGACTCGGCGTGGGCTTTGCAAGAGGCTTCGACGTCGGCAAGGGTTGTGCTGCCGTAGATATGGGGCTCGCGGGTGCCGAGGAGGTTGAGGTTGGGGCCGTTGATGAGGAGGATACGCATTTTGGGCAGGAATTGACGTTTAGGGGTTCTTAGATTGGATTGAAAGTAGTGGTTACAGAGAAGTGATCGCTATCAAAGTCTACGAGGATGCCCTCTTATGCATTACTATGGGTAATGTCTATCATCAGTTGGTATCAGTCTGTCGCAACATGTGCCTTCATCCAGAGACTTAGCTTATTGCCATGCTATGCGGGGTGGCTCCGTAGAGTGGGGAAACGAAAGCCCGGGGGAAAGCGCTTTGCCGGAGAGGCCGCTCTGAACCGAGACGCTTCCCTCTCCTGGTCCCTCATCGCTGATGAGATGAGAATAGCAATTGCTGTATATCATGAAGAGAAGTTCGATTCATATAGGTATAGACTACTCATCATGTCATTGGCGCAATGCTTCAGGTTGTCAAGGGCAAGAATGGCCTGGCGTCGTAGCGGCCGATAAGCGGTCATCCTGCGGTCTGCCTCTAGAATTATGAATAGAATAACCCAATCAATCCACTGAGTACTCGTACAGAGTATGAGAAATATCCGGACGGATACTCACGGGTATTGGATTTGATCTTGGGACATCCCAGTCCATTGCTTATTGCCATCTCTCTTAATCAACCACTTCCCAACCTACATACACAGTATAGAGGCAACTTTTGCAACTTCAGAAAATGGCCATAGAATTCACCCAAGAACAGCTAGACGAGATCTACGCCTTTGCAATCGATCTCGGTCGCAAGGCTGGTGAGCTTCTACTGCAGAGCATCGAGAAGCGGATTGCAGGGGAGGGCCAGGATGCATGCGCATACGCTGAAAAGGACAGTGCGGTTGATATTGTTACGCAAACTGACGAGGGTATTCACGTCTACATAAGCAAAGAAAGTAACTTGAGCTAAGTAGCTAACTGCAGACGTGGAATTATTCATCAAAACCGCAATTCGGACCAGATACCCCGAGCACAAGTCTGTCCCCTCACCCTCTGACCAAATCCACCTACTTACAAGTGTAGATTCCTCGGCGAAGAAACCTACGCCAAAGGCGAGTCCCGCTCATACCTCATCGACACACACCCAACCTGGGTCATCGACCCTCTAGACGGTACCCCCTTCCCTTCCTTCAACCCAGGCGGACGCTGAGCAGGCCAGGAACCGTCAACTTCACACACCTCTTCCCCATGTTCTGCGTATCCATCGGCTTCGTCGTCAACCACCGCCCGGTTATCGGGGTAATCTACGCCCCCGTCACGTCCCAGCTCTTCTCCTCCTGTCTCAACCGCGGCGCCTGGCTCAATCAGTCCCGCCGTCTGCCGCTCCTCCGCAATCCCATCTCGCCGATGCCGGCTACCGCGCCTCACGGGTGTCTCTTTGCGTGTGAGTGGGGGAAGGATCGGCGGGATGTCCCTGGGGGGAATCTGTCCCGCAAGGTGGAGAGTTTTGTGAATATGGCTGCGCAGACCGGAGGGATGGTGCATGGGGTGCGGAGTCTGGGGAGCGCGACGTTGGATCTGGCGTATACGGCTATGGGGAGTTTTGATATTTGGTGGGAGGGGGGGTGTTGGGAGTGGTATGCCCTTTTCCATTGCACTTTTGAGTTTTGACACAGGCTGATTAGGGTGTACAGGGATGTGGCTGCGGGCATTGCGATCTTGCTAGAAGCCGGGGGCCTGGTGACGACGGCGAATCCGCCTGCGAATCCCGAGACGGATCCGATAGAGGAGGTGCGCTTGGGCAGTCGGTTGTATCTGGCTATTCGACCGGCTGGGCCGTCGGAAACCGAGACGGGGAGACAGACGCAGGAAAGGACTGTGAGGGAGGTGTGGAAACGGGTTAGGGAGCTGGATTATACACGCCCTGGTGCATAGTGTGCCTAAATAGATTCATGCCTGTTCGCGCCTGTTCTAATGCAATCTCTATTATACATGCATGCTATAAATTTGACTTGGGCACCCGCTCCGCAATCAGACTGCCCACCACCTCCTTGACTTTATCCACCAGCCCCGGCTCACCAACCATATCCCTACCCGTCCACAACCGGGCCTGCTCCAAACCCTGCCAGATCAGCGCCTCCGAACCAAGAATCACCTTCCACCCCGCAGCCGAGGCCAGCTGCGCAATCTCCGTCCACGGCACGGGGTGATAGCACATCTCCAGAATCACCCCTCTGTACTCAGCCGATGCGGCAGGGGTCCGGCCTAGAAACGCCCTCAGCACTTCCCTAGCTTGTACCTCGCCCGGCGTCTTGGGCGCGTAGTTGGGGATACCAGAGACAATGACAGCAGGAGCCTCCAGGGCAGCCGCCACAGCCGGGTCAGTCACATGGACGAGCTCCGCCTTGTTGGCGCTGGGGTTGCGCTGCTGATCCTCTTCAAGAATGGCAGCCACTTCGGTGGCGTCACGGTTGACGATGTAGATCTTGCTGGAGCCGAGCCACTTGCGCATCACGTAGATGGCTGTGCGGGCGGTGCCGCCTCCGCCGACGATGAGGGCCGGCTTGTTGCGGAACAAGTCCTTGCTGACAGAATTCTGGAAGATGGCCTCGCGGATGCCGATGCAGTCTGTGTTTGTGCCGACGTAGGAGCGGGAGCCGTCTGCTTCAGGACGGAGGAAGATGGTGTTGCAGGCGCCGGCTTGTCGGGCGTCCTCGGTCAGGTCGTCGAGGTAAGGCATGATGGAGACTTTCCATGGCATAGTCACGGAGGAGCCGACGAACTTGGGGTTGGATTTGATAGACGCTAGAAATTTGGGGATCGGGGGTGAGCGGGTGTATGGTGGAGGGTAGGTTTCTGATGTCCCGTAGACGCTGGAAAGTGGGATTTGGGTCCAGTTCAGACCGAGCGTTTGGTATATTGTGTGATGGAGAGGGGGAGATAGGGAGTTGAGTAGAGGATGGCCGTAGAGATATGCTACTCCATCGAAGTGGCCAGGGATGCTGATGGGCTCTTCTGGGGGTTGTCGTTCGGAGATGGTGTCCATGATCTGGGCGGCCATGGTGACTTCAGGATACTTGACGATATCCAGGTCGAGATTGATATTACAATTCACAGTTGAAATAGATGATGTATATAGAAGTTGATACTTAACATACTGGGACTAGATTGTAGTGAGATTGTAGTAGCATTCCAGCGGAGAAATGTTTAGCTGCTGTGACTGGGGATGTTTGCTTATCCTCCACTTTCTTCTTCCCTTTCACCATCCCATTATCGCTCATATTCTTAGCACTATCAAATCATCCTCGTCATCAAGAGAATGCTAGAACGTCACTCTGAGTCGAGCCAATTCTATCACTATCAGCCACTCTCTCGAATCAGCAGCATCAGCCATTGCCAGCGGACGACATCCGAGTGCCAAGGTACTCCTCACGGGGAGAACCTTTTCCCGCCGAAACACTTCTGCACGAATCATGATTCATGGAGTCATATTCAGTTTGTCTGTCAGTGTCAGATCGCCATGTTGATTGCCCCGTGGGGAATTTCAGCCGGGGTATCACTTTTCCCAGCCACGGACCCATTGACCAAAGGTAGCGATTGGTCACCAGGTCTCTCGATCTTCGCTTTGGCCTTCTGAAGTCTGAAGCTATTGCTGCGACTCTACTCTCTAACAGTCTTGGCTCCCTACTCTCAGCGGTATCGGAGTTCTTCCAGGATGCTACGAGGCTATGGACGACTGCCATTCTTATTTCAAAAGCATTTAGACGATGCAGAGTTGAATATGCTTTCTTCAGTTCGTTTTACCGCTGAATGCTCTAATGGTTTAACCAGAGTTTTAGCAGCAATTTCTCCGCCTCCACACTCCGCGCTGTCTACTCCGTATATCCCCAGATTTTTCATCGCCGGACTGTTTATCCACAGCTGTGGCTTGTTGGCTATTTAGACAAGGTGGATGCCTCCGCTCGACTTCTTTCTCGTCTTAACACCCCTTGCACATTCAATTGACATCTTTCAGCGAGTGCACAATGTCCATCCTTGCTCTGGTCGAAGATCGACCAACTCCAAAGCAAGTCTACAACTGGAGGATTTACTTGTTGGCCGCCGTCGCCTCCTTCACATCATGCATGATTGGCTATGACAGTGCCTTTATCGGGACCACTCTCGCCCTCAGCTCTTTCAGGGAAGAGTTTGGTTTCAACTCGATGAGCAAAACGGCCGTCAATCTGGTCAGCGCCAACATCGTCTCCTGCTACCAGGCCGGCGCCTTCTTCGGCGCCTTCCTCGCGTATCCCGTTGGTCATTTCTGGGGTAGGAAATGGGGTCTGCTATTTTCCGGTGTGATTTTCACCCTCGGCGCTGGTCTCATGCTGGGTGCCGACGGTGATCGGGGGCTGGGCTTGCTTTATGGAGGGCGCGTTCTGGCCGGTCTTGGTGTCGGGGCGGGCTCGAATATCACTCCCATCTACATCTCCGAGATGGCTCCCCCGTCCATTCGAGGACGACTGGTTGGGGTCTACGAGTTAGGCTGGCAGATTGGTGGGCTGGTTGGTTTCTGGATCAATGTGTGTCCACCTTCTCCTCCATTCTTACTAAATGCTAACCCGTGTAGTACGGCGTCAGTGAAACTCTGGCTCCCAGCCACAAGCAGTGGATCATCCCCTTTGCCGTCCAGTTGATCCCGTCCGGTCTCCTCCTGATCGGTGCAGTCTTCCTCAAAGAGTCTCCGCGTTGGCTGTTCTCCCGCGGACGTCGGGAAGATGCCATCAAGAATCTCTGCTGGATCCGCCAGCTGCCTGCGGATCACATATACATGATCGAGGAGATTGGCGCGGTCGACCAGGCCTTGGAGGAGCAGCGCGCCACCATTGGCCTTGGCTTCTGGAAGCCCTTCAAGGCCGCTGGAACTAATAAGAAGGTCATGTATCGTCTCTTCCTGGGAAGCATGCTCTTCTTCTGGCAGAACGGCAGTGGCATCAATGCCATCAACTACTATAGTCCTACGGTGTTCAAGAGCATTGGTCTCCAGGGTGCAAACACCAGCATGTTCAGTACCGGTATTTTCGGCGTGGTCAAGACGGTGGTCACCTTTATCTGGCTTTTGTATCTGATCGACCGCGTGGGACGGCGTTTGCTGTTGCTCGTCGGAGCTGCTGGCGCTGCAGTGTGTTTGTTTATTGTTGGCGCTTATATCAAGATCGCCGACCCGGCCTCCAATCCCACGGGAGAGATGACGAGCGGCGGCATTGCGGCCATGTTCTTCTTTTACCTTTACACCGTCTTTTACACTCCCTCATGGAACGGAACTCCTTGGGTTATGAACTCGGTAGGCCCCCTCCCCCTAGTTATTTGCCTTCTGGCAGGGTGCTGACGAAATAGGAAATGTTCGAACCCAACATGCGCTCCCTGGCACAGGCCTGCGCAGCCGCTTCCAACTGGCTCTGGAACTTTCTCATCTCGCGCTTCACGCCGCAGATGTTTGCCAAGATGGAGTACGGCGTGTGGTTCTTCTTTGCGTCGCTGATGGTGCTTTCCATCGTTTTTGTGTTTTTCTTGATTCCGGAGACCAAGGGTATCCCGCTGGAGAGCATGGATGCCCTGTTCGAGTCGAAGCCGATCTGGCGGGCTCATGAGACTGTTTTGGCTAGACTGAGGGAAGATGAGGAACGGTTCCGGCATGATATTGAGGAGTCGGGGTATAGTAAGACGGGGGACGAGCAGGTGGAGCATTTCAAGGTCTAGCTGGTATCAGTCGTTCAGGATATATATCAGTCGTTCAGACATACAGTAATTGATTTGCTCAATCATCTGTAACATAAGATTGCCCGCATGACTATTAAGCCCATCCTTGGGACGTACAAGTCTACTCCTTGCACTTGCTCTCGTACCAGAACACTATACCATATACAACTACATGATCAACGGCAAATCCACCGCCTCCCCCGTCTCCAACGCCCTCCTCACCCCCTCACAAACCATCAACGCCCTCAACCCATCCTCCCCAGAACACCTCGGCACCTCCCTCCCTTCAATCACATTCACAAAATGCTCCAACTGCAAATCAAACGGCCTGACGTCAGTCTCAACCTCAAACCTCTCCACAACCAACTCCTCATTCCAACTCTTCTCACCCCGCCCCTCATAACTCCACCGCGTCATATCAGGAACACTCAGACACGCCTCGGAGCCGAAGACGCGGTAGAAGTCCGCCCTCCCTCCACTTCCCCCATTATCCCCCTCCGGGGGAGGAGAAGGGATAAGCGGGTTCTCCCCCGTCCCCATCTCAAAGTTATACGGCGACGGCGTAGCATCACAGACCAGGAACGTGCCTACGACACCAGACGCAAAGCGCAGAATCAGGGCTGCGCCTTCTTCGGCTTCGTGGGGTGGGTTAGGCCGTTGCGCCGGGGTTTTCTCGGCGTGCACGCGGGTGATGGCGCCAAAGAGGTAGTGCAGGGTATCGATGTCGTGGACGAGGTTGATTGGTATGACGCCCCCTGAAGAACGGTTACGACGCCAGTCTGTTGGCGGGGCGAAGTACGCCGGCGGTTTGTAGAGCGTCCAGAGGCCGTTGATTGCGATGGGGGTGCCTAGCGACCCACTGTCGAGTATCTGCTTGGTTTTCCGGACGTAGGGGTTGAAGCGGCGGTGGTGGGCGACGAGGAGGGCGAGGTGGATGTTTTCAGGGCGGCGGGCAAATGACAATAAAGACTGGGCTGACTCGATGCTGTCGCTGAGGGGTTTCTCCACGAGGACGTGGATGCCGTGGGAGAGGAGCTCCTTGGCAACCGGGACGTGGGTGTGGTTTGGGGTGCAGATGATGGCGGCGTCGGGCTTGGGGATGGTGGCTAGCATGGATGTGATGGAGGGGAAGTGGTTGGTTTGGAGCTGGGAGGCGATGAGGGATGCGCTGTCGGCTGGGTCGATTAGGGCCACGAGTGAGGTGGATGGGTTGGAGAGGACGGATTGAGCGTGGCGAGGGCCGATGAGGCCGGCGCCGACGATGATGATTCGGAGGGACATATCCTCTCTACCAGTATTGTGTATATTCTCAATATTTCCTCACTCAATGCCAGTTAAGGTGATATAAAAGAGTATGCCGGAGAGTCATCTGGGGTAATAGATATCTACCCCAGAATCATCCATGCCGATTGCCGGCAGGATATACAACAATATGCATGTGGATCATGTATGAGTCAAGACAGCAGCATTACTCTCAGAGTCTGTCTGGAATAGCATTCATGAACTGATGAACTGATTGTTTTGCCATGTACAAGCAGACGGCTAAGACTTGGCGGATAAAAGCTGGGAGAAACACTGACTGACAGCTGGTAAACGCTTAACCGGCGGCCATCCCAACGATGCATGAGGAACCAGCTCTGATAACACAGCTCCGTGTTTATGCGACAGATGTCTACAAAAGAGAGATATCAGTTCGAAGCAGGACTGAAATATGATGAAAGTCTCGTCCAATTGCCTTCCGTTCTTTGGCTGACGCTACGATCGGCTCGGCGCTCGGTGTGACGCGTAAGTCGCAGATAAGACTGCCTTTATATCCATCTGGACTCTCACTCTACATACGTCTGAGAGGTAGTTCTGCCATCCTATTGCAAACATTGCATCTTCAGAAGAGAGCAGACGCAGCATGCCCAACCGCCTAGGAATCGGGTCCATGTCGCTGGGCCGGCCAGGAATCCACGACCTGCCCAGCAAGCTCCATCAAGCCTCGCGCCACGGCTACGAAGGCATCGAGCTCTTTTTCGACGACCTCGACTCTCTAGCGCAATCCAGCTTCAACGGCTGCCACCTCGCCGCCGCGCACGAGGTCCGCCGGCTCTGCGACACCCTCCGCCTCTCCATCATCTGCCTGCAGCCCTTCCTCTTCTACGAGGGTCTCCTCGACCGCACCCAGCACGAGCACCTGCTCACCGAAAAGCTGCCAAAATGGTTCCAGCTCGCCCGCATCCTCAACACAGACCTCATCCAGATCCCGTCAAACTTCCTCCCGGCAGATCGCACCACCGGCGATTTGGATCTGATCACGTCCGACCTCCAGCGCATCGCAGACCTCGGCCTCGCCCAGTCCCCTCCCTTCCGCTTCGCCTACGAGGCCCTCGCCTGGGGCACCCACATCTCAACCTGGGAACAAGCCTGGACGCTCGTCTCGCGCGCCAACCGCCCAAACCTCGGCCTCTGCCTCGACACCTTCAACCTCGCTGCCCGCGTCTACGCAGACCCAGCCTCGCCATCCGGTAAAACGCCGACCGCAGACACCGACCTGCAGTCCTCGCTTTCCCGTCTCCGCGCCGATATCGACCCCAAAAAAGTCTTCTACATCCAGATCGTCGACGGGGAGCGCCTTTCCGCGCCGCTAGATCAGAATCACCCGTTTCACGTGGGTGGGCAACCGCCGCGCATGAGCTGGTCACGGAATGCAAGGCTATTCCCCTTTGAGGAGGACAGAGGCGGATACCTGCCTGTCCTGGATGTGGCGAGGGCGTTCTTCGATACGGGGTTTGAGGGGTGGGTGTCGCTGGAGCTGTTTTCGAGGACGCTGGCGGATCCGGACCCGGCGACGCCGGAGAGGCATGCGGTCCGGGGGTGGAGGGCGTGGAGGAAGTTGGTGGAGGTGTTGGGGTTGGAGGTGGCGACGCAGGGGTCACTTTTGTCTGATGCGTCGGCGGCGGTGCAGCATCGGTTGTAACTTGAGCAGCAGCTCTGACGATTTGAGGATACCAGGGGATTATATCTATGGACTATTGAGGATTACCTTTGAATTGATAGCATGCGACGGTCTAAACAGTATTAGAATGAATATATATTACTATTCATAGAGGTGACCCTCGAAAGGAATATGTTGATAATTTAGGTCGTCCCGTCGCATTGCTGAATAGTATAAAGCAATTGACTGAGACGGCCAGATATCTGATACATGCTTTGGTATTACCACAAGGCTTTTGGCTTGACTGAAACAAACGATAACGCTGACACCATCCAGATCCTCAGGGATATGTTGAAACCCTTGAAAGCAAAAAGCAGCCATATGCATATGCTATGCTCTTGCTCTATGTAAGTTGATTATATACAATGAAGACACAGTACTGGCTAAGCTTCAGCCCACCTACGCTCCCGAAGGGGCATCTCTTCACCCGCCTGAGCCCGCGAGCCATCCACTTCTCGCCGCCAGGCATAGTATTCTCCAAGCCGGGTCTCCGCGTACGAAGCATAGTCAAAGTCGATCTGCGAGATCTGGGCTTGGATCAGCGCCCACACGCCCCTGTGTCTGTCAGCTAAGTTCATGGTAAACCAAGTACGAGTTCTCGGCAGAGGCATACCAGTATAATCCGGGAATACCACGGAATCGATCGACATCCTCATATAATCGGTCGACGATCTCCTGCTGGGCAGATTCGGGAACCCCTCGGTATTGGCTGTAGCTTTTGACATACTCGGTGAGAAATTGTCGGCGAACGGATCGCGTAGGCATCATGCTGTAGTCGCAATCGTATCCGCCCCATTCGGCAAAGTGGTTGGCGATGTCAAAGGCGGCCGGAGATGGGGTCGCGTATTCATAGTCGATGAACTGGACTGCTAGCGCTTCGTCTGAGGTTGCGGCAGCGGTGGGACACTGCGACGGCAGGACAATGACGTTGGCACAGAGGAGGTCACAGTGGGCGAAGACCAGCTGCTAATGTCAGTGGGCGCACTCAGAGGGGAGAGACTACATACTCCGCCGTCACCAAGACCCCTTCCATCATCCAGCTCACCCACCACGCGTTCCAATTCCTTCTGCAAGGCACGTCTTCGCGTGCGCTGCTCCTCGGTCTTGGTGGGAAGAGCAAGGATCCATTTCTGCAGAACAGTCCACAAGTTGGGACCGGGGACTCGGGGCTTGATGGTGGCCAATGCATCTTCTTGCTTTCGTTGCTGTTGATCGTCGACATCTACTTGGGATAAGGGGAGGTCTCTGGCAGATGATCCGAATGCGCTGTTTCCACCAGTAGGCATTCCACCGGTAGGCAGCACCGCATGCCACTGTCCAAGCCTTCGGGCAACGCCGCGCCAGAGCGGAGCCTTTACCAGATCCGTATGGGTTGCTGGACAGCCTCGAATGAACCGGTAGAGGAGTCCGTTCTGGAAACGAGCCAGAAGGGGAGGAGCCAGGCCACGGCTGGCCAGAAGCGCATGGGATGCGGTTTCTCCTATAGAGAGTATCTACTCAGCAAGTCGCGTTCGGCAAGAGAAAGGAGGTCCGAATATCATACTTTCGCGGTCTATGAGGATCTCTGTGTGGTTACCGTACGCTCTCATCAGTACTGCTTCGTTGTCTATTTGTTCCTCGGTCCAGCCAGGTTTCCGATTAATGATTTTGAGAAGCTAGAAGACTGGAGATTAGTTCACAGCTCTGATCCCGCTTGATTACGATCCTCTAGAGAAACACACAGTATTCGTAATGCCGTCCGTGAAGCGCACGAACTCGATTTTGTTGTCCGGACCCTCCCACTGCGGATTCAGCGTCAGAACAAGCCTAAGAGCTGAGGCCTGGGAATCGGCATGGTTGTATGACAGCGGGATGAATCTGAGAGGCGGAAGGACCCCGTCCATATCACCCGTGGATCCCATGGTACACAATCAAGTCTTGTTGTTTAAACAGTGACGAGCGGACAAGGAGTGATCCCAGAGTCCTGGGATTTCTGCAAAAACAACAGTCAACACTTGTCGCACAAGGTATATGAAGTGATATGACATTGCATCAGATAATGCAAGGGGAGTGAGTCTCATGCTGACCGAAAGGCTTATGCGACGCTTGGTACGAACCTGTACAACACTGTTTACGGCCCTTTGCTCTGTAACAATCCGCAATCTTGCGCTAGAGGATTATTATCTGAGAAGCATGAATTGACCAGCAATCGATGCTCCAATTCAACACGAGTAAATCGAGTAGGTAGAAAGCCGCAACTCAAAAAGAATAATTTCAAGTCGAACAGGGGAAGGGAGAAAGGGACAGAAGAGGGAAACGGTGGTCTCGTGCCCTGTTGACCATGATTGGAAGAGCGCCAGTGCCGCCCCTCCAAGAATCCAAGGCACTAAGAGCGGCCTTGTCCCTAAACCCCTAAGGCATCTTTATCTTGGCTAGACTCCGACTTCCCCTCCCTTGATCACACGCATGACGATGACGACAACCGGTGTGATCGAAGCCACTGAAGTTTCTACGAACTTACGAAGGCAAGGCTCGTTTGACTACCAT
Organism: Aspergillus quadricinctus; assembly: GCA_022814375.1. Classification (NCBI taxonomy): domain Eukaryota; kingdom Fungi; phylum Ascomycota; class Eurotiomycetes; order Eurotiales; family Aspergillaceae; genus Aspergillus; species Aspergillus quadricinctus. The sequence goes on along the minus strand of JAKLNT010000016.1, from coordinate 382,570 downwards.
TCGCCGCTCGTCCCTGTACAACGTGGTTACGTGCGGCATCTACCTCTGCCAATTGGTCTCCTGTCGCGCTTGAGTCGCTTGACGTCGAAAAGGCACCTTAGGCACACGCTAGTCCCTTTTTGTCCACCAGCTCAACCATTTACATGTGATTCTCAACCATGTGACTTTCCGGTCAAAGCTAAAGCACGTGATTTACCAAGCTCCATGTCATGTGATGCAAAATACCCTAACCCTAGACGGCTCCATCTCGGCATCGGACTATCCCCGAACCCGCTAGCGCAATCTCCAAGCTCACCTACAAATAGATTTCTTCAGCGGGATTTCTTCTCTTCTTTTTCTTTTCTTTCCTCATCATCAGTAGAGGTTTACATTGACCATGTAAATTTCAATCCCGGAGCTCAGTCAAAGTACTGCTTGCTGAAGGTTATTCTTGCGGAATTCTTTTCTCTATGGGTTTCCTTCCGTTCCCGGCTCTGGAGAGCAGCGTGGATTTACTCTGCGTGCGTCTTCCTTTTTCCCTTACAATACATGGCTGAGCGAGGGCTTTTTTTCGAAAGATTAAAGCCCCATGCGCTTATGCTGTGGAGGGGGCGTGACATCTCTTTCCATCCTTTTTTTATGAGTACAATGTGCATTGATGTGTGTACGAGTACTTGACTGCGGTCTTGCTTTGCTCAGATTTATCAGAATGAAAGATACCTTCCGATCATACTGCGTATATTGTCTACATGTGTATTGTATTCGTATAAGCCGATGAACATTATCATGATCTCATAAGCTTAATGCTAATGCCGTCGAACTATAAACGAAGTCAAGCCCTACCGGCCTGTCCAATCTGAATTCTCTCCCCCGTCCACTTGTCATCACTCCGTAGCACCGGCCAGCTTGTCCCATCCGCCTTGATCAGCTTGAGCTCCAGCTTCGTCCCCAAGACCCTGAAAGAAGACTGCTCCGGGTCAATCGGCGCAAACAGAGGGTACGTATCCTTGTACCGCTTGTTGTCCGTCGTAGGCAGATCGAACTCGATCGATGTGGAGGAGAAGGTGACTTTGGCGTTGTCCTTGTCAATCTTCTTCAGGTATAGCGAGACGTTGACCGTCGACGGGGTCTGGTAGAAGTCATTCCTAAGACAGCACCATCAGCTTTGTCTCTCTCAAAAATGGTGGTCCGTAGATCGCATACCTCACCGTCTCAACCTTCTCCTCGCCAGCGGGCTTCCCCCTTCCAACAAAGAGATGCTTTGTCTTCTCCTTGCACCCTTGGATCTTCAGGAACTCGTCAAACTCCAACACCCGCCTCTTGCAGCATGACCAGCCCTTGCTTCCCTCGTGGAAGATCGGCTGGCCAGGGTGATAGACGCACTTCTCCTCGTCGCGCGACACAGACGGGTCATAGCCTTTGTTACATCCTCGGCGACGGCAGGTGGCGTTAGCCGGGATCTCGAGCGACGGGTCATCGTCCTCTGTGTCTTCGACAACGGGCGTGGCGGCGTTCGAGGGAGGGGCAATGGCGGGCGAGATCGCAGGCCGCGGGGGAGTAGGCACTGATGTCGCCGCGGGTTGCTGCTCAAGGACAGCTGACGTATTCGAGTCCTTCTCTGGCTCGGCGGGTGTGTCGTCCACCGTTGAGTGCTTGCCGGTGGTGCATGGTGGGATGGTCAGGAATTCCTCAAAGGTCAGAACGCGGGGTTTGCAACATTTCCAACCTGCGGTCACTTGTCAATAGGGCCTTTATTTCAATTGCGTATGTTTGGCCGGTGTTTGCACCCCCAAGGTCCTTGTGACTTACCCTTTTGACCTTCGTGGAAAACGGGAGGGCCAGGATGGTACAAGCAATCCTCCTCGGGATCGGTGAATTCTTTACCGCACCCTTTGTGAACGCACTTGGACGCCATGCTGTCGGTCTGTTTCGGCAATAGATGAAGTTGGGACAAATGTACAGGAAGATCAATCGTCTTCAAGAGAACCGAGCATCAAAACAGTCAAGTAGTGCTATAGAAAGATACAGAATCTTGCTGCGATGCTTCTCCGGTTCCATTCGCTGTGTCCCGAACGGGTTTAGTGGCAAAGCTCGAAGGTTCCACGAGAAACTCCGCCGACCGCGTTTGTCTCCAAACCCATCACTGTGCTTCATTGAATCATCGGTTTTGCCTCTAGGGATCTTGGTCGCAACATGTTCCCCACGAGGGCCCTCTTCTCAAAAGCTCATGTCACCCTCTTCACCCGCGCTGGCTGCGGGCTATGTGACACCGCCAAGCACGCCGTGACCCAGCTACACAAACGGAGGCCCTTTGATTACTCCGAATTGGACATTATGGCCCCCGAGAATAAGTCCTGGAAGGACGTCTACGAATTCGATGTTCCGGTTCTCCATGTTCAATCTGCCCTCAAGGATCAACTCTCCGACCCTAAGAAGCTTTTCCACCGGTTCACGGAGCAGGAAGTCGAGAATCTCGTCGAGGAGGCAGAAAAAATGAAGTCATAAAGGCAGCAAGCATCGTGGGATGTTCTCATATGTACGACAATCATAGACTTCGTTCATCTAATTGCAAACACTATACATGTGGACGAGTTCTAGTACGTGGGAACAGCGGCATCCGTCTTGCTGCCCTTGGCGGTTTCAAGGGCATCGGCAAGGAACGTGGGCAAAGCGACAGCATCGGCGACGACAGAGATCTGCATCAGAGCTTATCAGCGACTGGGAAGCAACCAGGAAGGGCCAAGACTGCTACATACCATGTGGAAACCCTGGTCGGCGTACTTCTTTGCAACCGCACCACCCACGCAGTAGATACCGGCCCTCTTTCCGTTATCGACAGCAGCCTTGCGGATGCGCTCAATCGCAGCCTCGAGGTCTTCATGGAATGCGCCCATGACGGGACGGCCGATGTTGTTTCCCAGATCCCAGGGTCCAATGAACAGGACATCGATGCCGGGGACCTTGGCAATCTCCTCTACCTATATCAACTCATTAGTATCGTCCATTGCAGCCACTCCTGATCACTCACATTCTCAAGTGCCTCCTTAGTCTCGATCTGCACAATGGTGACCAGCGCATCGTTGGCATTCTGCAGGTACTCCACCGAAGAAACACCACCAATGGAGCCCATGGCAAAGGGACTCCCAAAGCCTCTCCGGCCAACAGGAGGGAACTTGGCAGACTCCACCAACCTCCGTGCATCATCAGCAGTATACAGAAGAGGCACGATGATTCCATGAGCGCCCGAATCCAAGGCCCCTACCCCTGTTAACTTTTCTCCACATATCCTCTCAGCTCTTACTGATAGATAAATGCAAACTCACGCTTCACCATCCACCCCTCATTCGCAGCAATCCGCACAATGGGACTCACCCCCGTAGCAGCAATAGCAGCCACAGCCTCATGCATCTGCCAATCTGCGACAGTCAGTCATAGCCATTACTGTAATGGTAGCCAGCATACCAGCAATATTCCCATGCTCCGTATCCACACAGATCCAATCATACCCCGTCCTAGCCATGAACCGCGCATGGTTTGCCCCAGGAAGCATCTGCCACGCGCCAAAGGATAGGCCGCGCTCGGTGCGGAGAGCCCGCTGGAGACGATTTGCTGCTTGCATTTTGTATCACTTTTTTCTTCTGCCTCTGTAACTGTATGAACCTCGCGAGAACTATTGAGAAGGGGAAAGAGAAGATAAAAAACTTAGCACAGGAAATCAGGAAGCGGGGTGACTGTCCCTCTCGCTGGGAATTGCCCCGATTACGACACGAATTAATTGACTTGCGGGGTCGGTCTACGGGCCGATGGTTGGGGGCGTGGGGGATGCCAGGGCCCAGGGGTCGGAGTCGGACGTCTGCTAGGAGAGTTTACTGTATGTACTACGCTAGATTCAATGATTTCTCGTTGGTTCATGATAATCGTGGCTTGAATTTGAAGCTGAGTTGATAGAGATCATGTCGATTGCGCTTGAGCCGTACTGAAGGGGAGGTGAAGGATGTTAGTGATACTACGATGTCAGCCATCGGACCGACTCCGAGGGTTGCTATACTACTACCGAGACCGTAAGGATTGTTACTTGGCAGACAGCTTCAAGATCATGTCGGATTATCTTATCCTGGTTACTGACAAATCTAGTCTTATCATAACATATGGGTATCACAAGCTCCAGGCCATAGAAATCATCCCTCCAGACAATCATCCCACCAGGTCAACTGGCAAACTATCCATCCACACCGGGAACTCAGGGACGGTCCCAAGTGGATCCGTCTGACTCGCGCCTGACATTCGTCTGTGTCGGATCGGTGATTCCATCTCGGTCCGCTGAGAGAACCTTGCTCGCGCGTCTTGTCCTAATACCGCCGAATCGACCGTCCGACCTGTATTTGTGCCTTCGACAGCCTTGGCAAGCTCGCTCAGTGTACGGCTGCACGCCTGGGCTACATTGTTCGTTCGGCCGCGCCGACGATATCCCTGGTAGCGATCGAGAAGGTTTACGATGCAGGGCCAGAGGACTCTGCACTGTTCGTCTTCTTCGTCGGTCATATCTCCGAAGAAAGGACATTGGTGGTTGAAGCTAGCAAGGAAGACTGTACCGCAGACGTAAAGATAGTCCACAGACTCCCAGTATGGTGGGTTGAGATAGTGACTTGCGTCATGTGGTGTATCAAGTCGAAGCAATCCAGCCTCGTGCACGCGAATGAGCTCCGTCAATTCAAGTGCGGCTCGGACGCACTTGATAGAAGCCCCATGGACTAGGCTCAGCGCGATCGGGGAGTCTGGGGTGAGCCTTCTTTCCACAATGTGAGGCTGCCCATCCGACTTGCACTTGCACCCGGCGGTCAGCGCTAGCCCCAGAGTAACCAATGGCCGGTTTAGCCGGAGCCGAAGATACAAGTATCGAGCTCGGAGAATATTCCGCTGTCGGACGACGATTGACTCCTCGTCTGTGCCATGCAAGCCACTGCTCCGCAGAGACGACGGCAGTGACTGATTCCAATCATGTAAGAGGCTATCCGCTTTCAAGAGCCGCGTAAAATCCAGTGACAGTAATTTCTTCATGGCACAGCCGTGAGGCCGAACCCTTGCTTCCTCCTCCCATGCCATGACGTCGTCGACAAGCCTGTATAGCCTTGCGCAGGCGGTGAAGAACTCAATTATCGATGCACGTTCACCTTGCCCGCTCGACCGTGCGCCCGAAATCACATCAACGTAGTCGGTATCCAAGTGCGTGGGCAGAGGAACCCGCAGCGGATCGGGTGTTTGGGGCGCGATGCCGAGCTGCAGCGCAAGAATCCTTTCCATTATGATCGCTCCATGCCAGAGCCTCCGGCAAGTCTCTCGGCCTTTTCTGCTGTGCCCATGTTGCTTTGCGTCGAAAGGTAGACGCAGTGACTGCGCGAGTCGTATCGTAGATCCGATCAAAGCCCAGGCCGTATGTAGATCACCTATGGCGTTGAGATATTGAACCTGTAGGAGGTACAACCGAAGAAGATCAAGAGATTTGTATTGATCGAACAGGTTGGCCAGCCTCTGGCCCTCTTTGAAGAAGTATTTCGCCCTTTCGTCACCCATGCCGTCTACACTGAGACAGGCAAGCGCAAAGATCGTGTTCAGAATGGCATAAAATGCGTTCGGCGTGGTAGAGTCCCCAGCAACACTAGCTGCTTCATACGCTGCGCGAAAGTCCTGTAGATCCAAGATCGGCAGCGACACATAATCCAGATTCAAGTAGACGGTCACCAGTCGATCTGCATCTTCCTTGGACAAATCAACAGGAGAATCCATCATCTCCTCGTCTACTTCGACCACAGCAGACACAAATGTCCCTCCAGCGAGATGGGAGTGTCGTAATCTCGGCAGCCGATCCTCGATCGGCTCTTCCCGCTTGACACTCCCCGTCCGTCTCTCCTGGGCCTGTCGTAGCCTCGTAAAATGCGATCCCTGCGCACCACGACTCTGCCGGATAAGCTCAGGCACCGGTGATCGCGTGGCAGTATGAAACGTCTCATCCGATCGACTCGAGGAAACCTCAATCGCATCGTCCATTTCGTCAGACTCACCAACAGAACTCTCGTCGGAATCAATCTGCCCGGGCGCTTGCGACAGATTACCCCGGGCAGGGTACACAGCAGACCCAGACTGCGTCCGCCGATGCGAAAAGACGCCGAGGGTATACCGCCGCCTGGACCTGGTCTCTCGTGAATGCTGCAGCATGCGCCTTGGCGACGGCTCCCTCCCATTCCACGTAGAGCTGGGCGGTGCAGCGGACCCGATGACCACCAACGGTGCAGGCAGTGACGGAGCGCGCAGTGCCCTCAGCCGCCTCAGTTGCTGCGGGAGTAGCAACCTAATTCTTGCCTGTTAGGTCCTGTGCCTGTGGGACATGGATTGAACGAAAGCGTGCCTACCCTTGTGGGCAGTGCGGAGGAGGCATGTCCTCCGGTCGGTAGGAGCATTCCTCCGACAGGCCTAACTCACGGCATCTTCCACATACTGTAGCTGTCAGCTTCGATCGCAGAAAGGTAAGGGATGAATGAGTTGATACCTGGTCGTTGCCGATCGCATCCTCGCCTTTTTAACCTGCACACGCAGCAGGGGAGGGACCGGTCTCTTGGCTTCTTGGTCGTCATTTTCGATCAGTTCACTCCTCTTCTCCTGTCTAACGGAAGAGAAAAGATAGTGACCGTCTATCTCATGCAATTGATCCTTTCCGGGAGTTAGCATGTAATGTCAACAACACTTGATCACGTCAACATTGCAACATCGGCAGCGCGTTTGCCATCCAGAACATTGGATGAAAGCCGTACAAACAAGCCGTCTCTCATCGAACACATCCTAAAAATCGATACAAACTCACCGCTCATCAAATCATCCTCCAAATCAGCTGGATAGTCAGTGGATAGGCAAGAGACCTAGACACACGCCGCCTTCCGACCTCGGCGGATATCCCTTGCTCACTGGTACCAAGTCGATAAAACCAATCGCCCAATTACCAAAACTTGATGCTCATAAGTAGAAACAGAATGGATAGAGGTGTCAATACGGAATGGAAATGGGTTCTTATCTCCGGATTCGATGGATCCATGGGCATTCCAACGCGTCAAACATGATGGACCCCAATGGCGGAGGTGGCTTGAAAGTTGTTGGTCCGTGCGTTGTCAACTGGAATTGAGGTGTCACTTCTGCAGTATCACAGGACCTCATTCCTCTGATTGCATATAAACAATCTCCAGGCATTGCTGTAAACATCTTGACTACGAGTAGCACCTCGTTGGATTAACAGACATTATTGTATTGTATATAGTACTCTAATGTACACTGCCAATTCTCGAGTATTCCTCGTCAGCGTCAGAACCCATGAGGACTAAACCAGAGTCCCCCTATCAGGTCAGACAAACTTCGTAGCAAACGTAGCATGTACAATCGTATCAGAGACAAGGCATCAATATCGCTGCAAAGAAGCAAAACCAGCCCCATTGACGATCAAAGGGGAGCAGACCAATATTCGACAGATTATAAGCAAGCAACAAGACCTTGTCGGGGACTTTGTATATAAACATCAAACATGAACATGGCGAATATAGGAGCCTGCCAACCAGACGACTATCAAGGTCCAAGTGGCGCCGCCGCTAAAACCACATTACCCCGACAACCAGGCCTATCACAATAGCCATACAGCTACCGCGCATTTTCTTAGGGCTGTCGTCTACCGCTACCACGTCGGACTGACCCGCAGCCGGTGCAGCTTGGGTGATCGGTTTTGTTGGTGCAGCGAGCGCATCAGCGGGAAGGGGCTGCAGGACCGTCTTCTGCACTGGCTCCTGGCCAGGCGATTGCAGTGGAAATCCTGATTCTGAGGAATTGGAGGAAAGAGGCTGAGTGCCTGAAGTTGAAGGGAAGCTTTTCAAAAACCCCGTAGCCACAAGACAGGCCTGCTGCCATGCGTCGTGGCAACCCGAGAGGAATCGTATCCGAGAACTTTCCAGAATGTGCTTCGTGGCTGATGTCTGATTGGTGATACGAGACCAGTGCTGGGTATCCTCGCTGATGAAGGGGACTGGAGCGACGGACGCGTTAACTGGAGGTGGAACGGGACGAGCCGTGGCTGTCGGCACGGACGGCGCGCTCCCGGGTGAGAATGGTTGCAAGATCTGATAGTCGTCCAATTGTTTGATGAAGAATGTTTTGAAAGCGTGCACGCCTCTCGTGAAGCTCGATGACCGGGTGGCGGTCTGTGTCATGGGATCGCTGTCGAAAACAGGGGCCGCCTCGAATGCGCTGAGCGATGGCGCATCCAATGCACCGCGTCGCGGACGTCCTTTGCGATCGGGACAGGGTTGAAAGGAGCCCCCGACGAGAAACGGCTTGCACAGAGCCCCGGTCGAGCTTGCCCTCGGTCGGACATCGATCGCGCCATCTTTTACTCTGGGGAGATCTGTATTCCAAGACTGTCAGCACGATCACACAGAAGCGCAGAGAATCAAATCACATACGCCAATCCTCATTGCGACTATAACTCCGATATCCGATCTGAAGGTTATAGAAATCCCACTCTTTAGCTAGAGACGGCACCAGGCTGAGTATCGAGAATAGGATGAGCGCGAAGAACGGGATTGCACCGGCTTTCTGAATCCCCGACCGCATCTTAGAAAACTCATGAACGTTGCACCCGAGACAGCACTAATGAGGGCGTGTCCTCACGGTTGTTGAGATCCTTTTGCTTTGCTGATAAGATTTCCGAGAAAAGCAGATTCATTGCCAGAAAAGAGGTGCGAGGAGAGGGGTGGTCTAATTGTAATTCAAAGTTGCGAGGGGCTATGCATGAATGCGCAATCGCAGCCTTGTGGACTTGTAAATCTGTTTGTCTCACACTCTCCTGCTCCGTTACTCTGTTGGTTGTTGGGCGTTGGCTGGTCGGCAGAACGGGCGGTGTTTGCTAAGGTGGTGTGGGAGATGTCTGTGTCAGGGTATCCAAGCCCGGGGCAACGAAAGAGTCAATGCACGACGGTGGGGAGAGCGACGCATAAAAGAATAGAGTCCTCAGTAGAGTTTTGACAGCCAATCCCGATCAGCTGTCTACTGTTGCAACTCTCACTCAATGTGACTGGAACCGCAAGGAATTGATCACCGTATGGATGACGTAAAGGAGGACTCGTTGCAACGTAAAGGAGGTTAACGGGAGGGTAGGTGTTGGTGGTTGCCAAGTCGATGAGGACGCGTCCGCTCGAGCGAAGACCCTGGTTGGATCACAAGACCAGAGTGTTCGTGTCAGTCAGTCAATCAAAGCTCGAGAAGTAATTAAGAGTTCAAAAAACCGAGACGTGCATGCAGGGAGCGGAAGGGAGTCTTTATTTTTGGTGCACACGTTCTGCCGCCGTCTTCTTTCGGGGGAACTTGACTCGTTGACGCTGGCACGGGAGGAGAGGTTTTGCGGCTGGGCACGTTGGCCAAGCTGTTGCCTCAGGCACCAACGGATGTCACCGTCATAGACTTCGGGTGCCTGATACGGTGACCACAGTTGATCCATGGGAATGTAATTTTCTTACATATTGATAGATCAAGTGTTGAAAGCAGCCGTCCAGACGTAACGGTGTCAAATGTACATAGACATATCCAATTCAATCCAATCCAATCCAATCACTATAAGTACAATCCATGGTGGGAAAACTTTATATAACCAATTATATAAACAAAGACAAACCGCCGAGTCAAAGAAAGATGAAACCAAGAACGAAAATGCGCTGCAAAGGAGACACAGGAACCGCCGCATCTTGAAGTGCAACAGAACTCTCCTCATGGTTGGGTAGCCGATAAAAACACAGAATACCGTCCGAGCGAACTCATCGTGGCGTCTGCAAGTAGAATTCACCATATCGTTTGGTCAACGCGCCAAAGTCAAATAGGATTCATGATACTCGGATTAGGAACTGCAGTAGAGGGCATATCACTTTTGACCGGGGACTTATTTGCCGGAGCTGGCGAGACCGAAGTCATTGTTGTCGCCTGTGACACGGATTTTCGTACCTTTGGGGTCAGGCTGCCCTCGCTCATCGAAATATCCCCTCTTGGTGTGCCGGCCGACGTGCTGCTAGGTCCCGTGCTGCTATTCTTGCCGGCGCGCTTGACCATCTTTCCCAGGATTCGAACTATCTCGGCGGCGTCCTCAAAACTCTCATCGTCCATGCCTTCCTGGGCATTGTAGACGTCTGCTATAGCTTGCTTCGCCAATCGTCGACTGGCATTCGCGTCGTGAAGACAATCGTAAAGGTAGGCAGCATATTCGAGCTTGATCGATAGGCGTAGCGGATGCGATCCGGGCAGAAACCGTTCAGCAAGGAGAGCGGCATGGTTGAAGCATGCCGTTGCAGTTGGAGTATAATCGAGAGCGGGAAGAAGGAATGATGAAACTGGTTTGGGAAGTTGTACAGGGGCTAGGCCGGGAGGAGCTTGCGTGGACCTTCGTCTTGCAGCGTCCTTTGTATTCGAGGCCAAATTCGGAGGAAGGGGGATCACTTCCGGTTTAGAAATAAATGAGAACCTTGACTCATGGTCCTTAGGGGACGACTCTGCTTCAGCAGCATTGTTCGTCGCCCAAGACTGGCTTCGAAGGCTCGCAAGACCGGGAGAATGGACTGGCGGCTCGTTGTGGAAAAGAACGAAGATATGATAAAACGAGGCTCTGAGCTTGTATGCGAGGATTTTCAACTCCACGTAGGGCTCGACCATGGGAAGGACGAATTCCTCCAACATCAATAGACCCTCCCGGGAAAGCCAGATGATATGGTGGTACAGTTGAAGGGACTTTGTCTCCCGGCTGGGATCCAGACGCCGCAATCTCCGTGCACGAAGAAGCTTCTTGGACAGCATTACCGACAAGCCCAAGACTCTGTATAACATAGCGGACAAAAATGGATTCTCAAGGCTTGTGATGGCAGCGAAGTTGCCCAGAGCCTTCTGGTCAACCTCGGAAGAAGCCATCCACAGTGCCAGAGACTCTGGATCTATCAGCGGGAAATCCTCGTAGGAGTCAGCCATATCCATTGTGAGCTTGGGATCGATAATCCGATAGAGTTCTGGCAACGTTCAAGTCGGAGAAGACCAAATAACTTGGCCATTGAATATTGAGGCACAATTGCACTTGGGGTTTCGTTTACGGTAAAAGCAAAGAAAGATGGGCGGCATTGAGTTAGGAGAGCTTACCTCGGAAGCGCGCGCAAACAGAGAATGGATCAGTCAAACGACGTTCCCTTCAACAACCTGGACAAGCGCCAATTCCGAGCGTTGTGGCTTGGCTGATGCTAGCGCTTAGCGTACAGATTCAGAGCACTTTCGCATGCTATCCCTTCAATTGAGTTCAGTCGTCTGCGTTTGTGCCCTATCTCATGCGGGTTACTCCGGATTAGGCCGATAAAATGACCAGTGTTATGCAGACTGATGAAGTCGACCTGTTTGCGCTTTGCGATTCTCGGCCGGACAACGTGGATATGACATGTAATCGACAATTGAGCCTCCCACGAGAATATTAGACGCAAGCTTCTGTTATACAATAACACTGAGGATCAGTAGTAAATCAAACTCGAGGATTTTATTAGAGCACGCGATGAAACTGTTTCGTCGAAAGTTCACCCTCCTTCGCAAGGCGTAATGGTAATGGATCGAGAACTCGATGCCACCGAGAGTAAGAGCCGTCGCAATAAAGCGAGCTAGCAAAGCAAGGCACTAACAGAGCAGCGGTCGAATGCAGCGAGGTAAAGGGCAATGAGCTCGTGGTCGCAGATCTGAAGGGAGTTCCGATGCATCGCGCGTCTTTCAACGTGATCAATCCGTTGATCTATATTTTTTTCCAGTCAATTGCTGACAGTCAATAGAATTCGAAGATGGCAAGGGCTTGGATTGATTTCTGTAACCCAATATCGAAGACCGGTGAGTAGAGTTCGGTCCTTGAGTCGATGAGTATATCCGGCTTCTGAATCAATACAAGCACTTGACGGGATTGGAGTACTATAGAAAAGATGAAGCAAGGGAAAGACGCTGCAAGTCTGCAATGCACCTGGACGCCTGGACAGCAGCGAGCGACTGCAGCCCACTGTGACGAAGAAGTGGTAATTAAAGTCGCATGAATAGGAGCAATCTCTCACTGGAAAAGAAAATCACGTCGCCGTCCCGAACATGGATCCAGGCTGTCACCAAATTGCTTGTCTTGCCAAACAATGACGGCAAGATTGGAGAGAAAGAAGCAGGAATCAGTATCCCGTCAGGGTCACCACTTAACCACAGGACCAGTGAAGCGGACGAGCAATATGGAGCAAAAGGTGGCAACTATAATTTACGGCGACTGCTGACAATGGCAGCGATTGCGAAGCCCAAAGCTGCGAAATCTTAGGCTTGCTAGTTGCTAGCCATGCGGCAAGAGGGGCGGCGTATCCATTAGCTCGATACGTGTCAGAGCCCGACTGCTGATTTTCCTTGCCTTGCAGCTTCTAATTCCAGCTGGATGATATGATAGGAACACTGCAACAAGACCCAGTGGATCTCACTGCCACCAAGCCTCTCTTTGGGTTTGGTAATGGCCAAAGCATCCTCTCTGGTTGAAATTCAGACCAAAGATGAATATGGCCGAGGGTTGACGAACTTGACGTTCCCGCCTGATTTCTGTCCCGCTTGAAGACGGCTTCTTGGACTAAAAATGCAGCCTAAGACTTTACGGAGTAGTGCTGGAGTCTCAGCGCCCGCGCTTCCTGGTAGCACGGGGTATGATGGCATTGGCAGCGGTGGACCGACTTCAAACCAACTGACAGCTGGCAAGGCGCTTGCCAGCGTGGCATCGGAGGATTAAGACTCAGATACTATCGATGAAATAAGAGGCTGGTGCACAATATCCCGTCATCTTTTATACAGTAGATGTGATAGGATGATAATCATGACAACAGATGATCCCAACATTGAGAAAAGTGATGCTTTCATCAATGATGACTTGGAAGGTCTGACGCCTCACAACGGACTATTGACCATCAGTTTCCGGCAGATATATACCGCTTTATTGACCGCTGCATTGTCATATTGTTGAGCCTGACAGTTGCTACATACTCAGAGTACAGCCATCAGACTTCTGTACTGCATTCAGGATTTGTAGAAGGTCTTCAGGATCTTTAGTTTGAGTCCATCTTTATTTATCTCACAGTATCAAGTGACATCCTCGTTGTCGGTCACAACGAATAATCCTGCGCAATTTCCAGCTTCTTCACCGCCAGTATGATGTCACGAGAATTGTTGATAATAATAATGATGGTTTATGCTTTAAATTCAAGAAGTGCCTTCGATCTAAGTCGCCTTCTGCTATAAAGTCTCAAGTCGCGTACCCATGGCAATGCTAACAAGCTCATTCGAACCCCAGTAACTCCAATAGTCAAAGAAAGGTATGATCATGGACTATTATACAACCCTCATGCGAATAGGCAAAGGTCCCATCAATCCTCCTCAATCTCATCGGGCTTGTAGTACCCCACAAACGCCCGTTTCAAGAATGTTTTCCATACTCGATTTCTGATCTTCTTTCCCTTGGCGTCTTTCATATCTCCCAACTCGTCATCGTCGTTATCAATAGCAGCATGCAGGTCATCGGTAGCTCCCGATTCCGATATCTGATCCTTTGCGGAGGCTTTCTTCGCGATTCGACTGGCCAATTTGAAGTAACTGCGCACAGTGAGATCTTCCATCTTGTAAATATCATCCTTCTTGGTGTCGTATTCAATTTCAAAGGTAAGGAGATTCTTGTCTTTCGTCTCATCGACCAAACTGTCAGCCGAGGGACCATATCGTTCGGAATATTCATTATTGATCTTCGTAAGATTCGCAAAGTATTGAGTATAACCAAGCCATGTCAATGGCTGATTCGAATATGCAGGCCCTGGCGGGGCGGTGGGGGAAGGAGGTTCTGGAACTTTGAAGGAAGGCTTCTTCTTCTTTTTCTTTTTCTTGTCCTTCTTCTTCTTTCCTTTCTTGAGGTCCTCCATACCTGGATCTCGGATTGACTCAGAATCTGCGGCAAGTTCCTCGGCTTCCTCAGGCGACGAAGGTAGGGTATCAGCGGCAACAGGAGTTTCGGCCCGAGCCCTTATATTTTCGAGTCCGGTTATGTTATACTCGACAACGCGCAAAGTAGGAAAGTAATTTGGAACTAGACTGGGTGATACCAGCGATACGCTGTACCGCTCAGCCCAAGGTCCGCCGATCTTTTTCAAAAACTGTCGCCTTTCCTTCTTGGATTTCCTGAACTCGATATCACCGTCGTCTTCAAATGCCTCCTTCTCTCTGAACCAGTCGTCCACCGTACTGTTGTCCATGGAAACATCTGGTGGCGGTGACGGCAACTTGGACCAGTCGTGCCTGAGATCGCTGAGGTACCCTGACCGAGACCGAATGGAGAGGTCGCCGGTAGCATCTCTCGAAGCTTTCGGGGGCGTATCATCCGGGTCGGTATCGGCAATGTTGACTTTATGGTGGTCCTGGAGGATGAAATGGTCGATGTTCATATGACCGTAGACACTACCGACAATCACGTCCCGATATTGATGCACCCACAAAGCATATTTCTGCCAGCACGACTCGTCCCAACTCTGTTTGCTGTCTGTTCGGGCTGGAGGTACATGTCCGATAAGGATGGCTTTCATTCCGCGTTCGCGCAGCAATTGAAGCTGCACCCGTAGCCATTCCATATGCTCGTATCCCGGCTGAGATTTGGCTGCACACCCGTCGACGGCAGAGTTGGAGTCGAAAAAGTACATCGTATTCAGGCTGATGGCCGTCAGTTTGCTTGGGATGACCTCGCTCGTGAACCAGCCGCCCTCCACGAATGTATGGAGCTCATGCTCTGGTATAAACTTGCTCCAGATCTTTTCGAACCGCTTCGTCCATCGATTTGGCCCGGCCCTGAATATGTTGTGTGGCATGATATCGTTGTTTCCAATTGTAGGGACGATAGGGATAGAGAGACCGTTAGGGGACCGCTTGTCTCCAAAGACATCGATGAACTTGTCCACCAGCATCTCATTCAATTGAACAACTTCATCCTCTGTTCGAGGAACCTTCTCATCGTTGTCATGACGGGCAGAGTCTCCAGTCCACAGGACAAAGTCGATATTGCCTTTCAGGTTTTTCTCTATCCAGCTAAAAGTCTCGTTGATCAGGGAGAACGGCGAGTCGCATTCCGATCCTTCAGCTCCGAAGTAGCCTGCCGAACCTTTACCTCGATGGCATGGAGCGCCGTCGTCGCTAGAACTTCCGGCCTTGTAATGAAGGTCAGGGTGAGGATCTGAACAAAGAGGACAGAATCAGCATTCTCATTCGGAGTTTCATTCGGAGTTTTCGGAGCCCGCCTCTGATATTCCGGGGTCTCGAGCCAATTGAATGTATCTCACCTGTTATATGGAGAAAACGCCCATGAAGCCCTCGCGAGGGCTGTCCCAACTGACTTCCTCCATCAAATTGACTGTCATACTCTGGGAGCGCATTCCCGAGAGGTTGTTGCTCCAAAACGGGAAAGGCAGACGCACTGGCAACCAGGATACCCTGCAGAAAAAGATAGGGGATCATTGGATTGGCGCTTTTTTTTGTCCTGGGCTGGGGAAGACGTCCCGACGACGCGGGGATCAATCTTTAATCACCTGTCAGAAAGAACTCGAAACATTGATCATGTATAGCTCCCAGAATTGATGGAGAGAGTAGGAAATAAATGTAGCCCACGTACCCGTCACCAAACGTCACTGATGATGAACAAATGTAGCTGATCAGTCCCAGCGGTACCAACAGCTAATCACCCAATCGGGGAAGGTTTCCATTCGACGGACTGTTTTCGCTGGTCCCGCTTCTTTCTCAACCGTTCTTCTTCGTAAGGCAGTCTGCTTATATTCAGACATTGAGCAATGTGAGCTTTTAAAAGACGAGGGCAACATCTCAATAATAAAGCAAGGATGATTTTCTTTTGTAGATCTTGGCCCCGCCATGACACGCGACCTTTACGCATCATCTCGTGACTGTAAGAGGTACACTTCAGTCTACCTATTGACGTCCCCACGTGGGCTACTGCCAGAGACTGTTTGGTCAGAAGCGCAAGGGTTGAAGGACCTTGCGAGTTGCAATGGCATTCTTGATGAGTAAGGTATCTATCTATCTACAGTCCGTACGAACAAGTAATCGCATGTCGAATTGTCGATACCTTAAGATAGTAGAGAGGTAGATGATCACTTTATGCTTTTCAACTTCTAGATACTTTTTTTACTGTGTCTTCTTTAGCATATATATCGAGTAATCGTTACAGTAAGGGTTATGCATGTAGAACCATACTATACAAAAAGAAACAATGCAACTGCTACAGTCCTTTCGAGTCGACCTCCTCTACTGTGCCAATGCTCATCTGAAACAAAGCCAAACCTTGAGACATTAATATTCCGCCAAACTGGCCGAACTAATTCCGTGGGCCGATTAAGCTACACAAGCTACGGAGTTACGTACGGTCTGGATGGCCGAGGATCGGATCTGCCATTATTTCCTTATCCGGAGTGCGGGGTACCTTCTGGTTGTTGTTGATTAGAAATGGTAAGCTAGGCATCCCCTCAGTTGAGCTTACGTTCTGTTCATGCATGTAGACTTGAAAAGAGCACTGTTCCTCCTTGACCTCTATCTTGTTTGCAACATCCTATTGATTCCGGCCACTTTGTATCGCCATGTCTGAGTTTCCTGCTCTCCAGCCTGCCTTCACAATCCAGGTGAGTAGACAGCGAGAATTAGTATGGCGCTGTTCTCGACGGCTAACCATTCTGCTCGGTATAGGTCACAATTGACCCCGGGTTTGTCGTTGGTAAGCTTCTACTCAAATACAATATCGTCAGGACATTTTTAACCTCGTTCAAGGCAGTGCTTCTCGGTCCAACAGCCTGTCGGTCGTGGTAAGCCTGCCACACAACTGACTTATTGCACAGCATCTGTTGCTAACAGACCTTACATTGATCAAAGCCCATGACCGGTGGCACTGTCAAAAGTGAACCCGGTTACTCCCTTGCCCTCGATGCCGAGTTCGTCGGTACCGGCAACGATTACATCCATGCGGACCCGGACAACAAGCACGTGCGCTTGAATGCTCACGGAGTCATCAAGTTAGTCTTCATCGGATATTCTGGGAATGAAAGCAACAGCAGAATGATGCTAACAGGAGATGCGCAGGACCAAGGATGATGCTGTGTGTCACGATATCATTAGCGAGGACTGAGAGTCGCAAGCTGACGGTGAAACCAACAGTTACTCTACATGAACTACACTGGCATCCTCACAATGGGGCCTGCGGAAGCGGCTGTCTTCTCTGGCACCGCAGAGGACGGCGCGACGCCGTTTGGAAACTCCTTTACTCACATTACCTTTGAGGTGAGATCGCATCGCGGGTATATTAGCTTTCCACGGGGTCTAACAGAACTACAGACCGGTGATGAGCGCTATAAGGAGTTCGAGAACCGAGTGTTTGTCGGCCAGGGACGATTCCGAATCGAGAAGGGTAAGCCGATTGTTGTCGAATACAAGGTCAGCCAGGTTGTCAAGGGTTAGAGCGACTTGGGTCATAAACGATTCATATATTGGAAGATACCTAGCTCGGATGTCGAGATCTTAGGCAAGTCTTCCGTTTACATGCCGCATCACTCAACCCAGTAAAGGTTCCGATTCAGCCGGACCACGTTCGTAACCCTCCTCTTCTGCATCTCCGACCCCAGACCTCCCACGACGAATCCACCAACGCTGTAGCTTCTGCCGGACACACTTCGTAAACTGAACCCCTCCACGCTCCCGCGCCTTCTTCCCAAATTCCCAGAGCCGCCCAAGCAAAACCCCCAACCCCACAAGCGCCAACGTCCCAAGCACCGCCACGCAAGCCGTCAAAAAAGTAATAGTGCTAACCTGGCACCCCAACGGCAAGGCCCGAAGCTCCCATCTCTCCCCCGAACCAAGCGGACAGAGAGTCGACGAGCCGAAAGGCGCTAATATAGGCACGCGCGATGGATTCGGGACACACGCTGATGTCTATTGCGGTTAGCATTGTCACAAGCGTCTCGCATCTGCTTGCGCAAATTGGATGCTGATGCTGATGCTGCGACGTTATACGTACCACTGGGCACCAGCTACATGGGGCATCACCTTTCAGACACGCCCCGCACGTTTGTCGCCCCCAGCATATATCGAAAAGGGGATCGTTGCTGAGAGGCAGGACGGTTTCGGTTTCGTTACCTGTTCTGTTTGGTTCTGTGCTTGGATGGGGGGCTAGAGCGGAGGCCATTGAAGATCCAGGAACCTGAGTGAAAGACGAAGTTGTACGTAGTCGGATTCTAGCTTCCTTGGATTCAGTATGTGATCGGTGGCTGTCTAGGGCTTGGAAGCTAAATGTTCTGGATGTTTAGGTTCCTGGTTCCTGCTGGTGGATGCGGGGCTGATAGACCTGCGTGCCGTGGTCGTCTAATCAGGCAGGTGACCTCGAGTTTATGTGAACAGAGGTAGTCTTGGGAATTGATATATATACAATTCAGATGATCTTGGCTTCCGACTCAAATAGCATATTTCATCGCGCTCATTCAAAAGGGCTACAGTCTTATTGTAGGGATGCTAAAAGGCCAAACTCTCAGACCGTAAATGCAAGCGAAGACACCGATCATCACCCACGATATAACTCCATTACTTCGTTTATCAGACAACACGCTTAACCTAGAACATTGATGTCAGCACAACCCTTGACAAGTCTTCTTTGATTTCCAGAACCCACCTCGAAGAATCTCTTCAGCCACCAGACCTGGAAGATACCCTCACCAATGAGCACGGCAAGCTGGAAAATGCTCCACCACTTCACTCGGGCGTTTGTGCTCTCCGCTGTGTTTCGATGTACCCGCTCTCGAACGACAATGTACGACTGTTCATCCTTCACCTGAGCCAGGGCGTCCGAGAGCCTACGCACTGCACAAGGAAGCTGTTAGCTGACACCGCCCAGCCCGTGTTCAAGGCCCATATGCAATGCTCATACCTTCCGCCTCCAGGGGATCTTGGGCCAATTCATGTTCCGGCACGTAGACGATTCCGTGGACGTTGAAGGACACTTCCTTCGAGTTCGAAGTCCAACCCTCGTTGCTGAAGCAGTATATGTACTTTCCGTCGGTGTGCGCGGTGAACGAGTAGTCCTCCGATGAGACGGCTTGTCTGTAGTACTGGCGGTTCTTTAGAGGATCCTCAACCTGTAAAAACCAGCAGAAAGGTCAGATTATTAACTCATAGATCCCATCCATCGACCGATTGCCTCGAGACTGATCCGAGAATCAAAATAGATTGTCAAGAACAAGCTTGGGTGTCAGGGGACCTACCCAGAAATCAATCTCAAGGTTCCCGCTACCACCAAACTCCCTGTCGCCAACCTGGAAGCTAACAGTCATCTTATCATCCTTGTGCAATGTCTCGTGGAAGCATTCTCTCGAGTGCGCCTTGAGCTGGATGTTGTGCCCAGCAACAGCTGTGATCCACCCAAGGGCGGAGATCAGAAGGGTTGTTGTGGAGAATCGCATTGTGTGTATGGCTTCGCTTTCACGCAGAAGACGAAGCTCTAATGTAGTAGTGTAGAGGAGGTTCGAAGGGAAGTGGTGATGTTCGACCTGGTTGATGCTCCGACGCGCAAGGTGTTCTCTCTCCGTCGGAGTTGGAAATTCGAGACGCTCGGACCACCTCTAAGCAAGCCGCCTCAATACTCGTCGATGGCTCTCCGCGGACCTTGCCCAAGCAACTCATTCAATATTTATCTAATATTAATAATGTAGTAGCTGCTGGACGTAATATTGATTTAGGAGCAAAAAGAAAAAAGAAAAAAGAAATGGGGTGAACCGGGATTGAACCGGTGACCTTCAGATGCCTTGACGAAGTTAACTTCAGTCTGACGCTCTCCCAACTGAGCTATCACCCCAGTTGATGGTCGAGGACGGAAAATTACGTATCATGGAGTAGCTTATACAGCTTTTTATCAACGTTACAAACAATGTAGGTAGTGTACAGCATACAAAAGTATCAAAACACCTAAATCCATGGGAGTAGCGAGAACGATATACGAACAGAGGCTCAAAATTATCGATAAGGAAACAAGTTGATTGCCCGCATACGTGCCGTACGAGGTGCTCTTTGGTGGCTGGTGCTAAGGAGACTCAGGCAAAAGAGCATCTCGGGGATGTACAAGCGACTGATCCAAGCCGGTCCGCCGGTAGAGGAAGAAGACCCCCCCTTAACCCGCAGATGATTGATGCTCTATATACGATCATCCACCTCAATTAATGGAGTATTGGAGAAGATAGTGTGCCACTAATGCCAGGTAAACAAGGAAGCGAGGTTTCTATTTGTTGGGGATGTGTAGATAGGTTCTTGAGAGACTCGGGAACGTTCTGCAGGGCTTGAGGTGTCGGGGAGTTAATTCATAATTGTCACGAGTCTTGAAGGTTAATAATTTGTTCACGTTGTAAAGGGAGTGTTAGTCGGCATCATCAGTACCTACCTATTACCTACTAGGTTAGGTAGTCAATAAGAGATAGTGAACCCAAAAACAAACAGGGCGATGGTTCGGTTGGATGATTTGGCACATGGCCAAATATCTACTTCTTTCCCATTGTCATCTTATTTTGGTTGAGGACAGGCTGACAACATGGTAACCCTATAGTCTAATTAATATTATTTACTGCTACTTTTCAGACCGTAGGACATGGGATAGTTTGGGATAGTAAAATCAGACCATCCCCATCAGCACAAATCAATAACTATGGGGTTCTTGATTTAGCTGGATGTATTGAGACTCCTGGAACCTAGAGACAAAATCTGAGGGCAAAACTATCAAATGGGGTGATAGCTCAGTTGGGAGAGCGTCAGACTGAAGTTAACTTCGTCACCTTAGGCAATCTGAAGGTCACCGGTTCAATCCCGGTTCACCCCAATTCTTTTTTTGCAATTCAATATTTCTCTTTTCTTTTTATCCCAGGGCTTTTCGGTTATCTTTTTCCAGTAATATTAGCTAGACCATATTTTCTTACAACTAGTCTAGGGGATGAGCGGGGGGTATTCTGCATGCTAATCTGTAGGATTGTCTCCTATTTCTTCCTCAGTACAGAGTATGTTGTGTAGATCCAGGAGCACGTCTCCTTGACCCATGAAGGAGCTATTTGAAAGCAACCCTCTTGCCCCAAATGAAGTATGTACTTGCACCCAGCAGACAAGGACCAACGTTCAAGCTCCTGCCGAAAGGCAGACGTTGCTCATGCCTTCCTCTTAGCTTGAAGCAGTGCTTGCCTCTTATAGAAAGTCCCTTGGTAGGCCCATCTCGGGACCAACAGAGTATCCACACGCTCATGAGACAACGGGTGTTGAGGCTGCCAGGTATCATATTTGCACACCTTCTTTAAGTCCGAGCAAATTGAGGACGGATCGAGATGCCGGTCTATGTCGTTGACGGCATACGTTACCGGGTTCCTCTGACCTCTATCTTCAGCCCCAGGACGCTGTGCCAAGACCTGCTCGCGCAAAGGGTAGGAGCAACATCGATCAAATGATGCTAGATTACAAGGACGAGTCTGATCTTTCGCAGCGAGCTAGGGTTGCTGCAAGGCACAACATGAACTACTGGCACACTGAAACCGAGACTGAAGCGTTATGGACGGATATTGTGGGGAGCAGGACGGGTAGATACTGTTTGAGGACCTAGACGAGAAAGAGAATGATGGGCTGATCGAACAAAGGTAACAACGATGTGTCTAAACGGAACAGGGGCGACGGCAAAGTTCTTCATCAGCTTGAGACTCGTGTCATTTCGAGGAAATATTTTCGGAGCGCATTGAGCGACAGCTTCATTGAAGAGCCGAAGGACCGGTTGAACCAGATTCGGGGAGACAGACTTCCTCAGAGTATCCGAAAATCGGACCGCAGAACTCTCTGGCATGTGAGCAATCTGTCGCACGATGATGAATTAACCAGCCCGGATCATCTGGTGTACTTATCCGACCACTTGGCCACAGATGGCGAAGTAAGTAGGACCCTCAAAGATCTCAATCAACTGTTTCCATGATTGGCAAGACAGCTGACAGACTGTGCTGAAGTTCAAAGAGGTTGAATTCGAAGGAGAGTACGATGATTCGGGTTGCGGGGACGTCGACCAGGACTGCACCCTGGAGGACGTGACGCTTCTTCGCGAAATTGCTGCTCAATGGAAAAAGGACCAGTGGCAGGCCATCAGTACAAGATTCAATGGCATGACCGGTCGTCAAATCACCCCTGAACAGGCAAAGTCAGTTCTCGAAGTTCTCGATAACTACCCAGGGTAAGCTTGCGGGTGGAGGTTGTGATATGAAGGCAAAGTGTCTAAGTTTGCGCAGTTCCAACATTCATCGGATGGAAAGCAACCGAGATTGGATAAGAACCAAGGCTAGACCGGTACACTCGGCGGAATGGAAAAAGGATAAGGACAAGCAAGTCATTGTCGCGGACTTGGCCGGTTGGTTTGCTTTTGGTTCTTCCATCCATTGAACATCCAGGGTTCCTTTAATATGTATGCGTGTCGTTGGACGTGTGTGACATCATTGACTCTCCCACTGCTTGTATACCTATCATTAGCTGGCTCGGATCACGTAAGGTGGTACCTCTCTACATTGACCCGTTTTCTTTTCGAGGGCCTCATCCAAGCGGCGGTAGACACAGTAGGTGGCAGCGATCATGGTTGTGGATATCTTTCGGAAAAGAAGTCCATCAAAAATGAGTTGCAGAATTGCGCTAGTACGCCGTTTATCATATTGTAGGTTTGGTGCAGACTATCTACTTTGTAGAGGATCCCTCTTAAGTACGTACCTCTCTATGAGGGATAAGGGTCCAGGCCTCTCTCACCGACTAACCCACTTGGGGAACCAGAGACTCCTGTGGAGGTTTCACCCAATGAGCCCAGAAGGCGGAAGCATCAAGGGGGATAGGGATCGCCGAAGCGTTTTGCCCCAATATCGTTAAACCAGGTACCGCGTGTGGGTCGCTCAAGGATCTGAGATCTCGGATTGGGTGGCAGAGTGTGGCACAAATTGGACTGTTCCATAGGGGTCTAGGGGCGCTGGCCCTGAAACGGGAACCTAAGGTACGTACTGACTCTACTGAGTCTGCCGTACCTAAGGCCCAAGGGTCACTGGGTCATGGCGAATTCTCCTCCGCGCCCCCGGCCAAAGAGAGCCAAAACCAAACAATCGTCCGTTCCTTCAGGAGGCGACCTTTATTGTTGAATTGTTATTCTCTCCATCTCTTCGACCGTTCCAAGTTCCAACTACTCCACATTCTCTTCTTTTCAACTGACGTACAAGATCGGTTACCGGTCGTTGATTCCATTATTTATTGCATCACTGTCCCTCCTTCCGATCGCTCCTTACTCCTGTCGCTATTTTTATCTGGTATTGATTTCGTCTATTCCTGTGCTTAGATTGAAGCAGTTTCGTGTTTATAACGTCAATTATTCTCATCACTGTCGTTCCCTTTTGACCTTGACGGATTAATAGATTCGTTTTGAACAGCACATACCTCCAAAATGCGTGTCAGCACCTTGCTCCCTATCGCTCTTGCGGCCGGTACCGCTGTCGCCACTAGGACTGGAACGTTGGGTTTCGCCCTCGGCAACAAGAACCCGGACGGCAATTGCAAAGCCCAGTCGGACTATGAGGCCGATTTCGATGCGTTGAAAGGAGTGACCTCTCTCGTGCGCATCTACTCCGCAAATGACTGCGACACCGCGAAGAATATCATCCCTGCAGCTAAGGCAAAGAATTTCAAAGTCGTTCTGGGTGTCTGGTATGGACCTTGCCACATTACTTCCTCTTTACGTCGAGCGGCTAGGTTTCTAACATTTCCCGTTTGGTAGGCCCGATTACGATCAGTCTTTCAACGAGGACTTCTCCGCCTTGAAAGCATCTGTCCCTGGAAACGAGGATGTTATTGACGCCATCACCGTCGGCTCCGAAGTGCTCTACAGAAAGAGTCTCACCCCCCAGGCTCTGCTTGGCAGAATTCAGCAGGTCCAGAAGCAGTTTCCCACGATTACCGTCGGAACGGTAGACAGCTGGAACAAGTTTGCTGATGGCACGGCCGATCCCATCATCCAGGGTGGTGTCACTTACTTGTAAGCTCACTTTGCCCTTCAACTCTGCATCCCGTTCTGTCTGTCTCGAGGACTTGGCTGATTTTACATAGCCTGGCCAACGGCTTCGCCTACTGGCAGGGCCAGGAGCTGAGCAATGCCACCAACACATACTTTGATGACATGGCTCAGGCTCTGGGCCATATTGAGCAAGTTGCCGGTGCTAATTCAGACAAGATTCGCTTCGGCACCGGTGAGACCGGCTGGCCCACAAGTAAGTTTATCATTTCTTGAATTACATGGGTTCACGGTGGATATTGAATCTGACGCCTTAACAGCTGGTGGAACCAACTACGGACCGGCAGTCGCCAGCACTGAGAATGCTGCTGATTACTACAAGTCTGCCGTTTGTGGCATACTCGCATGGGGTGTTGATGTCTTCTACTTTGAGGCGTTTGACGAGTCCTGGAAGCCCGACACGAAGGGCGACAACGGTCAGATGCAGGACGAAAAGCACTGGGGTGCTTTTACCGCGGATCGCAAGGCCAAGTTCGATTTGACCTGCCCCAAGCACTAGAATCATATTTCCTAGGATGAGAACGATGGTGAGGAATCCCAGGTGGACTTTATTCTTTGTATGATATACCAGCCGGATATACCAGTTTCTTAGAGACCTGAACAGCTATTATTATTGTCTCGAGTCAGAACTGAATTTACTGAGTTCTTGAAGTATAATTCAGTTGGTCGGCCCAATGTCTGTCTGACTGTAGTCTTCCGATGGACTTGGTTCATCCTCTGAACTAGTTTGTTACTTTTCGATCAACAGTGATTCTGATGACTCGGCGGTTCACTCCGGTTTCATGACCAACAGACTAATCAGAGGGTGTCTGGTTGAACCACTTCAACACGACCTACTTTAAGGTAGGTGTCTTGCGCCCAATCCGCCCATGATGAACTTCATCTGAGTCTCAAACGCCGCCTTCACGTATACCCGACCTGTATTGATTTTGTCCCAGACTCCCATGACGAACTGCCCCACAGCATCGACCAGGTTTCCCATTCAATGCAAAACAAAGATGCCGAATTCAATGAACCTAGTCCAGTTCCTGGCGAAGATGTCCACCGCAACCTCTCTTTGGCTTAAGGGCAAGGTTTCAATCTTCTTTTCAATATTGTCGAAATTGGTACTCATATTCGTCTTGGCAACGTCGATGGCTTTCTCCTTCAGATCAGCGAGCTTTGCTCTCCACACATTGCCATCCTTGGCAGGATCTTGTTTTAAGGAGTCGGCTTCTAGGTGGCATCAAACCAGTCGAAGGATTGGAGTATAGGTTGGACATCAGTCAAGAAAAGAAAGTCTTGTCTTGAGTAGCAAATGCTACATTGGACTGATAGCGTAGCTCATCGAGCTTTGCCTTCCATCGCTGAGGCGCTTGCATTGTGGACATGTCCCTGCGATGGGCTGAATGCCTCTCTCGTCGGAGATGTGGAACGTGTCAGAAAAACCTGAGTTTTCAACTGACTAAATGAACAAGGTGGTGAAGGCTTTTAATAGATGGTGGACCGGAGTAGAGTGGCTTAACCATTCTTAGCACTTAACGTCATTCTTTCTCTACAGCTTACATGTGATGGTTTACTTCAGTAGGTGGCATTGTCATAAGAGCTTTAAGACTCCAGCTAAGTAATGCTAAGTAGCTTCTACATTGTGATGTGATCCCTGGTTAGCCTCTGGCCATGTCTGCCTGTCAGTTTCGGACTATGAACCACCCCCCAGCAGCTATCACTTTTGTTAGTTAAACTGGAACTGGTGAGGTCATTAATTTATGTTTCTAGGGATGAAGCTCTATAAATCAAAGCTAGTATGCAGATAACAAGGTGATCCTTATTAATATCACCTGGACAGCATGAAGACGCCACTTAAGTGAAAAATGACATGACATGGATGTCACCCATGAGGAAAGGGCTGAAGTGATAAACGATTACTTCATGATAGTGATGCATATTCATGCACAATTTAATGAGTAAGCTGGTGTAAATAGTGCCCTCTTGTGTAAGACCACGTAGAGCAGCGGAGTTGTGAGAGTAACGGAGTAAGAGAACCGTGGTTCATAGCGTAGTTTTACCCCTGAATCGAGGACACGAACCACGAGGGCGCGTCAACCGCGAAACAGTAATAACAAATAATCATCTTAATCAATGAATCGATCGATCAAAACGATATGTTTTGAGTATGATGATGCTGGAATTAGTCTGCTCTACTATCATGCTGCTCTGTGGCAGAAGAACAATACCCCGAGGCCTAGTCTAATGCAAGTACAGTCGCTAGGCAGACGGCGGTCAAAGCTGTTGAGGTAACCAACGAGCCATCAAAGGTGCCCCCTGTGTAAACAATCAAGCACCGGATACGTAGCATCAGAACAGTACTCCACAGTGGTGAGAACGTATCCAATTTGGCGGGAATCTTCTGATAGAAAAAGTGTAACCACTCAGTTGTCTGTATATGTAGACTGTTGAAGATACGGAGAAACCGGAGAACCCCTGTGACCTCCCTAATAATTTCTCCTTAACGGCCGTTGGCCACTCGCGGTTTATTCGCCCATGAGTTTCCTAGTCTCCTCCGTAGTCTGGCGTTTTTTAGGTTCTTCTCTGCTGATCGTGACATGATCCAAGACGAAGGAGCCAAGCCCATCTTTCTGATTAAAAAAAGAGGCCGTCGCTTTTCTCCCCTTAGCCTACGCCGTCCTTAGTCTCGATTATCTTCCTCATCGTTCGACCTCGATCCAGCTCTCCTTTGTGTATGCGCCATGGTCCAAGATTTTCGCATCGCTTAGCTGTCTCTACTTATTCGTCCGTTCTTTCCTTGTCTAAAGGTCAGCTGTTGAGTTTTTCGTCCTCGAAGACTCCCCTCCCTGAAAAGGAATCTCTTCAGCACGTTCTCCGTTCAACGTCTGAGCAGCGGGAACGCCCGTCCACCCCGGCGCGCAGCTTGATTCGATTCCCTAATTCAGGGTGAAGATAATCTACGAGGTGGTTTACGGATTTTTGTTATCTGAATTCCATGCTTCAACATTCTGGACGATAAGGGGAGCAGCAGGCAAGGGCTTGCTGCAGGTGTCGACACGGAAGGTGTGTGTTCTTCCATCTGTTACGCAGATACTGTTCCTCAGGTCAACTGTCCATTGATGGCATTGTGTTAGGCCAAACGCCATCAAGCGCCATGACCTTTCCTCCCAGTCATCGTCATACGCGATTCAGCAGCTAAATAGTCGATTCTTCTTCTCTTAATAGATTTAGATCCGCTCGTATCTTCCGCCACTTCGGCGTCTTGTCCGCCGCCTTCCATCGTGATACCCAACGACAGTCGGGACGATTCGCATTCAACCGTTCCATTGGTACCATCCTACGTATCTCCAGGAGTGTCGCAGCACTCGGCCTCCAGATCCCCTGGCCCGCAGCAACCCCCCAGGACCAGCAGCGTCACCCCGAATCCCCCAACGACTGCCCTCCCGACTCTTCCAAAATTGCGCGGGGCTTGGGAGTCGTCCACATCGTCCCCGGATAACAGAGAGAAGGAGAGTAGTGTTTACTATACAACTGCTTGGGGCTCACCTTATGCGGCACCCAGCCCGCGAAGACTTTCTTGGACATTAAGTCAGTACGCGGGTATTGATCGCGCGTCTGGAGACAGCTCTCCAGCGTCGATGCAAAGTGGTATACACCACGGTCCTGAGATAAATAGTACGGAATTTCTAAAACCTTCTGCCGCGGAAACATCGGCGCGACATCTATACAGCAACCTTGTCAATCGTTCTCCTGGACGAGACCTGCTTACCAGGAAAGGAGGCAAATCCATCAAGGATTTTACGCAGGACTGGATCAACCAATATCTCTCAGGGCAACCACGAACCGAGCGAAGCAACTGGTTGAGCGACGACTCCGGTAGCGAGGCCCCCTCGTTCTTTACCGCGCAGAACCATTTCGCTGACGACGCTTCGGACGACTGGCTCGGTCTGGAGCCGGATAAGCGTGACGAGGATCTGCTTAGAACTCCAACACTCGCCGACTTTGTTAGCCGACGAGCTCTCGCTGGTAACGGCGAGAATAGCCTGGGGCGTCAGAAAGTCACGGAGTCCCTGCACAAACGAACGGACACGCTCCGACAAGAAGACTTCTGGGGGTTCGCATACGACAAAGATCCGCAGTCGCTTACCATGACAGAAATAAAGGATACACCACCTTCAGCGGAGATGGAGACCGGCAAGCCGCCGTCACCGGTCGAGAAGCCGCTGCCTCCGCCTCCAGCAGACCCTGATAGCGAGCCCCAGTCAATATCGCACCCCTCTGAGAGCTCATCCACCCCGGTACCAGTTAAAAAGCCAGCCCTGGACAAGGAGCTGCCTACACCGACGCCCAGACCCAGGAAGAAAATCAACTGGCGTGGGAAAGCCTGCATTATTGCCATCCCCGTTGATGACAAAAGAGGCACGGAGGAGGCTTACCGTTTATTGTCAGCCCAAGACGTGCAGCAGCGGCTGAGGAAGTGGGAAGAGGAGGGCTATGACATCCGTGGCTTTACAGTCGGCGCGCCCGAGGACCTCTCGGATCTCGAACTGGGTGGGCTAAGTCGTCCGTCTTTCCCGGACTTTAAGGATGTCCAGGAGGAGTGGGAAGCCGGGAAATGCACTGTCAGCATTCCAGACAAAGCAGAATGGGATGCGTATGTCAACTGGCTTCAGGAGGAGAAGTTGCGGGCACTCGGGGTCTCTCTAGGAGATGAGGAAATGCCGCCATCTGTCTCCCCTGCTTCTGCTGCTCTTAGCCAGATGGCCCCTTTCCCGGGACTCATCGCATCGCCGCCGATTCCCACGGCTTCAGCAGCCAGCAACCCGCTATCCATCCCCCACCATTTCTCGCCTCATTTCAATCAGTCGGCGAATGCAAGTAATGGCATCGCTTCGTTGGCGTCACCGGCCTCCCAATTCAGTGTACAGACGCCGTTCTTTGGCGTTGACCAGAACATTCTACCGGGGTATCTTCCGTTCCAACCGACACCCCCGGCTCAAGGCGCTCTTACTCCCCAGAGTTTCTTCAATATACGCCAAGGAAATGTTGCCTCGAGTATAGGTGGAAACCTTCCCAATCTGACGTCGATCTTGTCGCCAGTTTCACCCTTGCACGATCAAGGCGCATTCCACCCAGGTTTGGAGGAGCCATCACTCCCCTCAAAGGACTCTCAGTATGGCCACTTCGACCATGGTCCGCAGGAAGCTGTGCCGGCAAGTGCCCACCCACGGGCAGAAACGCCTGATCACTTCCACGCTTCAAACGTTGAAATCGCCCAGCCCACACCGCGTGGTCACAGTCGGGGCCATAATCTCAGCGAAACCCTTCAGAAGGGTCTGGATCAGGTTGGCCCCTCTGATTATCATCTGGAGGAGTCGATAGAACGACAACTTGACGAAGATGACCGAGAGCCAATCCGAAACAACATCCACAACTCCGATCTCTTCCAATCACGATGGGCATTGCCGAATAACGACCACCATGGAATGCAACGCGTGCCTCAACATCTACAACAATTTTACGGCGAGAACTACGTGCAAGCTCACGCCAACGAAGGGTCTGATATCGACACAAATCCTAGCCTGTCTGGTGCTCCACACAGACATGGGTCACTTGCGAACGACATCCCCTGGCATGAACCCAAACCAAGCACAGGTTCATTTGTCGGTGGACACAAGTCGAAGCTCTCGACCTCAACCCTAAATGTGGAGGCAAGGGAGTTCGAGCCAACCGGCACGTCGACTGCGCAGAGCTACCCACCCCAAGGCAATGCGTTCCAATTCTCAGGCATGGGAGGCCCTGCGTTTACTTTCGGGGCCCCGACGAACTTCGTTCCTGCAGGTGGTTTCAATGTTACTGCTCCTGCGTTCGCACCGGGCGATATCAACATTACCAAGCACCAGAATGTTCCCTCTGGTGAATTCAAATTCTCCTCCGCCTCTTTCAACGTTGCTGCTCCGCCCTTTAATCCAGCCGGCAACCTTGTCCCTTCAGCATCCGTCCAGCCTTCGGCCAGCCGAACCAAGATCTTTGGCGACATCGATCTTTCCCAATTTTCTAAACCTCCCAAGAAATCCAAGGCCATTCCCATCGTCCGTCCCGATGACGACGCCCAGGATAACAAGAACAAAGCCAACGCGGACGACGACCATGGTCGGGTTTCGTCGGATCGTCACAAACGTGTCCGTCGTGGCGAGAGTCCTGAAGGAGAAGCTGAATTTGCTGTACCCGGCGGCCCTCTGACAGAAACGGACAATGTTCAAGGGTCGCAAGCGTCAAATGTTCCTCGAGACGTGCCTGCGGAGGGCAAAGAGAATGAGCTACCAGGGCAAATTGCCCGCGACGTAGACCAAAAGGAGGCATTCGGTGACAAAGAGAACAAATCTGTGGAACGCAACGACACACCCGTCAGTGAAGCCTCCACATGGACTCCGTTTGACACCAAGGACGAAAGGGCAGTCGCACAGCCAGAGTCTCAAGAACAAGAGCAAGAGGGCGGCAAGGACACGCAGGAAGTTGCTCCTCTGGTAGCTGGAGCCACTGTTAACGACGAGGCTTCGACGAAGACCGCAGAGACTAGCACCAAGAGCTCATTCCTCAAACCAACTGCAAAGCCTTTCGAATTCAAACCTGCCGTTCCTGAATTCGTGCCTACTGTTCTCGAGCAACCAAAGTCTGTACCTGCTCCTGAAAAGAAACGGAATGATCTCATGGCGTCGCGCTATGCCGTTGTAAGCCCTCCTGCTTCTCCCAAGCAGGAATTGGTACCGTCTGAGTCTGTCCAGCCTGCGGCTCATGCAGACGATGGTGTCCCTTCAGTCACAGCGACTCTGCCGGAGGGTGATCGTTCAAGCCCTCTTTCCGAGGGTGACCGTTCAAGCCCTCTTTCGGAGGCGGACTCCCCCAATGATGAGGAGTTGAATGCTGTCATGGAGCAGCTCAATGACGACTCTGACGTTGGCATCGAGAGGTTGAGCACCCCTCGGCCTGCATATGAGCCGCCAGAGTCAGCACTGGGACCGTCAAAAGAGAAAAGGCACGTTCATGCAGAAATTCGAAGTGAAGCACCCAGCCCAAGCCCTGGCCGGGGCCCTGTGGCTCAAGCTCTTGAGGTTCCCAAACTGGATTTCGACGCATATTCCCAGGCGTCCATGTCCCCTTCTCGGGGTGCCCTTGGCGGCAGTCATTCACCCGTTCGGCAGCTGATCAGCCGCAACGACCATATCAGTGACTGGGATGATGTGATCTCGTCCGGCGAGGATGAGAAGCTGGCCAACAGAAGCCGGTTCTTTGACCGCCGCGTCAACGACCTCATCGGCTCGGTCATCGAAGAGCGCCTTTTGCCTCTGGAACGTGCATTGGAAGCCATTCAGGAATCGGTTATGACCGTTACGTCTGGTGCCCATAACAAATGGCTAAGGAGGAGCGTGTCTGCCGAAATTGAAGAAAGCGATGCCGACGACGAAGACGACGAGTACGATGAGAACGGTTCGTATAGAGCAAGGTCGCCTTTCGCTCGGAGAGATCGCAAGCTTGAGAGACTGAAAAATGTCATTTTGGAAGCTCTCGCCACTCGCGAACCCCAGCAGCTGCCAGCACCCGTTGAGAACACTGAATTGACGAAGCTGCGTGACACAGTCGCGGAACTTCATGCGTTGACTGCACAAAAGTTCTCAGAAGATCCCATGGCCAATCTGAGGGAGATGATGCAAGAGGTCGTCTCCAGCCAGCTGGTTCAGTACCAACCTCGACCTTCTGATGCAGAGGAGATTGGTGCCGACAGTCTTATGCTGCAGATCGATGGCTTGAAGAATATGCTGCGCCTTACCGATGAGCGAGCCGAGCAGGAGTACAAACTTCGCAGAGAGGCACAGGACTCTGTGGCTGAGCTTCAACGACTTCTGAAGCTTGCTGAGGAGGAGGCCGCTCGTCATAGTGAGGCCGCTGAATCTGCGGAAGCCCGTCTGCTGCAGTTCAAGGAGGAAAAGATCCCTTACTTTGAACAGATCCAGTTCCGATTCGACACCCTGGAACAGGAACATGCCACGCTCAAGCTCACCCTTGCCGAAGTCTCTTCGAAGAATATCTCCCTTGAGGGTACTCTGGACGAGTACCGATTTTCCAGCGACAACTGGAAGCGCGAGAGTGAGCAAGCGAAGAGCGACCTCGAGAAAACGAAGGCAGAAAACGAGAAACTTCGTGGCACCATTGATCACCTCAAAACTCGGATTGAGGATGGCCTGAGCATTCGGCAAAATCTGAGTGAGAAGTTCGACCGTCTTCAGGACGAGATGGTGGCTGTGACTCGGGATATCACCAGAGACCAGGCTTCATGGCGGAGACGGGAAGAAGAACACATTGCGAAATATAATGAGCTACGGACGGCTTATAGCCGAGAGGTCAAGCTGCGCGAGAAGCTTGAAAGCGACGTCAGCGAGCTGGAGCAGCAGGAGAGGGAGGCGGCCAAGTTGAAGTTTATCTTTGCACAATCTCAGCAAGAAAACGCCAGACTGGAGGAGCTGGTTGCTAACCTGAGACTGGAGAACCATGAGCTGGAGAACAAGGCTGCTCGTTACGAGCGTGAGTTCAACGAAGCGCGTGAAACCAGTCGCACCGAAATCCAGCGCACTCGGACTTCCCTGGAGGCAGACCTCGAAGCCGCTAACAGTCAAGTCAACATTGTCCGTGCTGAGCTGGAGGCACAGATCATTCGCCTTCAGAGTCAATTGGATAATGTCCGCCTCGACAATGACACGGCGCGGGAGCGCTATGAGATGTTGCTGGAGGAAGCCAGCGAAACCAAGGCCAGTGCTTTGGCCGCCGCAAATGAAGCTAAGGAACGTGCTATGGAGGAGCAGCGGCGAGCGCACGAACGCGCTCTGAACGATCTACGGGAGCGTCACGGTCGTGCTCTGCACAATTCCACCGAGGATAGGCAGCGGACTGAGTCTCATCTGATGGAACGCCTGGCGTTGGCGGATGACAAGGTGCATCATCTTGAGGACCGTGTTAAGCATCTCGAAGAGAAGCTGGAGATTGCGAATGCGGCCGCGCGGGCGGCGGCTGAAGCGGCTCAGACGGTCAAGGCAGGGTCCAGTCACCCCCCGGTTGCGCACTCGACCTCACCGTCCATGACCTTCAACAAGGATTCCATGGTTCCAGAGAAGATCTCCCCTCAGGCCCTGCGGGAGTCGATCCTCGTCCTTCAGGATCAGTTGCAACAGCGCGAGACACGCATCGAGGAGCTGGAGCAAGAACTCTCTGGCGTGGACAAGGACGCGCCGAACAAGATCAAGGAGAAAGACACCGAAATCACCTGGCTGCGGGAGCTTCTTGGCGTTCGTATCGACGATCTCCAGGACATCATCAACACACTGTCAGGTCCATCCTTCAACCAGCACGCTGTGCGCGATGCGGCTATCCGACTGAAGGCCAATCTGCAAATGCAGCTCCAGGAACGCGAACGAGCTCAGTCGGGCCAGAGCTTTCCTAGTCTCCCCTCACTCGCTGATTTGACTGCATCACCGCGTTCTCTGCCTCTCGCGGCTGCAGCGGCGTGGGGGAACTGGCGCAAAGGCAGGGAGAATGCAAACTCTGGTGCCTCTGAGCAGACGCCATCCAAGCCGAGTAATGCAGGCGCATTTCTTTCGGGACTCCTGACGCCTCCGAGCTCCAACTTCCGACTGGCTCATTCAGCTTCGAATGGAGCTGCCCCCACAGGCTGGAGGCGCTCCTCGGAGAGTCGGCCGCTGCGGAACATCAACACGACCCCTGGACCTCTATCTACACGCCAGACTGCTCCTTTGCAGGAGCCTCCAAGTACACCTCCACTTCTGCGACGGTCAAGCTATGACCATGATGCAGAGCCTGCTGATTATGCAGATGGCTCCTTTGCGGAAGACATCGAGAGCACCGCGGATGGATTAGTCTCTGCGTCGCCCAAGGGGACAGAAGAGGGACCCTTTGGGCCTCAGCTTACTTCGTGAATGAGGCCACTCTACCTGTCTGATTTTTTCTATCAAAATTTGTGACACTAAGCATGCATATTCCATCCTCTCTTTTTTCCTTTCCGCGTTTATCTTGAAACGTTCTGGTTGAACAAATTTGCCCTCTCTGTTGTTTATGGCTTTGATTACGATCTTTATTCCCTCGTTACATATTACCGTCTTCTCTGTTTCTCTGCGTTTTCTCATCTGATACCACCA
Organism: Aspergillus quadricinctus; assembly: GCA_022814375.1. Lineage (NCBI taxonomy): Eukaryota > Fungi > Ascomycota > Eurotiomycetes > Eurotiales > Aspergillaceae > Aspergillus > Aspergillus quadricinctus. Next base: position 348,175 of record JAKLNT010000016.1, on the reverse strand, counting down.
GTTGACTTTACAGAGAGACGTGTACAATTCTTCCTCGCCCTCTGTGTACCTACTAATCGCCACTCGTTCTCTCTTCCTGTTATTCACCTTGATTGATCTGCCAGGCAGATGGCATTCAACAGCACATACCCCTGTTATTTCTGCTAGCAGCAGTAAGCGCTCTAGATAGCGTATCATATAGATACCCTCTTCTAATTGGACATACATTCCTTGATCATCTAAATTCTAATGTAGGGGATTAGACAGTCTACACTACACACCCAAACACTTTCGAACGGTTGACTTGGAAGCGTCTTGTCTATCGACTCCCATTAACGTCCATTCCAGAACCTGCTCCGCAGCATAAGCGGCAAGCTTATACAAACAACCCATTCACATGTCAGACATGTAATTCTGAATTCGGAGACGATAAATACAGGAGATGAACAAGTTAATATACAGATGACGCGTCGAGTCTGAATCCCGCTGGCCGTTCCTCAGGAGTCAGGTCTCAGGGCGATTATTCGGCCCGATCGGGATTCGGCATCAGCATCATATCCTCAACAGTAACACAACAGCGAGCTGAGCTGCTGATGCGATGCGAGACTGGTTACAATCAAGATATGTAGATAGTTGAAAAGAAAATAGTTTATTTCCACTGGTATCATGTGTGACGTGACCTTTGTTCCTGCAGGTCTATCTGACATTCAAGTTCCAGTTCAAGCGAAATCGAATTCAAAATCAACAGACCATAACAAGCAATCCAGGATTCTATTCCATATTCCATGATATTCGTTCATTGTTTGTTTGTAGTTTGATCCGGCTATAATAGAGGTATGGTCTGCATGCAAAAACGCTTCTAGTCCTGATGGTGATGGTTTCGAATACATCTGCTTCGGCTGTGTGAAACAAAAATCGGTGCCAATGGCTGGTTCGGAGTTTAACACGGGAAGAGCGTCAAAAATGGTGACATAAGGTGTAAAAATGATCATTTCCAGATGTCTATTGGGAAACCGCTTCTTGCGATCAGTGTATGCGGGATCAGGCAGAAGTGGCCTGATTTGAGTTCGTTGAGTTTAGGTGGAAGAGAAGAGTGTGGCCATCTGGTAGAGGGATATCCAAGCTGGAGTGAATCGAACCGGTCAAAATGGACGTCTCTTAAATGATGATGTGCTTTTCTCTCTTGTAAAGATCTCTCAAGAGTTTCAGGTGGTTGACACCCATACTCTGGCGGGTAAGGCTGTTGGGTAAATCGACAATGGCCCGTCGGATCAATGCCAGGCCCATATGCCCAAAGAAGCCCACAATTCTTTCGGCAGAGGTCTTGAGCATTGCAGAGAGCAATGTAATGTGTGTTTCTTGGATTTCATCTGGCGGAATCATGAGAATCTTATGCATCGTATACCAGAACATTGTGTTGGGAAACGGGTTCCTGCGCGGCGTCTTGCCGAAATTGCGCAACGTCAACGCTGCATATCCGGCTCCCAGTGCCGTCATGCGGTCCGCATGGGCTTGTTCGCTGATGAAAGGTCCGTCCGGACCCTCGCGCCACCAGCCAATGGCCTTTCTGCCGGCCTCGGTTTTCTCATTGCCATAAAACCCCCAAAGTGCAGGACAAACGACGCGGTACTTGGCCCAGAGGATGTCCACCATGTGGTGGCCCTTGTACATGAAGGCGTCCATAGAGAAGATTTGTGCAGCCACAATGCCAATCGGCTCCGCTTGGCCCTGGTTGATGGATGCTTCCGTGATGAGAGACGAAATTAAACATTTGGAGAATATGTTCAACGCGTAGATCAAGAGCGCTGGCGCGTTGTTGTCCTCTGAGTTGGCGATGTCCTCCGGGGGAAATGCGAAAAACTGCCGCACATCAACAGATGGCTCCGCGATCGACGCAGCTTTTTCTAGTGCCGTACGAATCTCCTGAAGCTACACGGATTGAAGGCAATATAGTCAGCATTGATCATTGACCCGAAAACGACAAGTCACCGCACTCACCTGGGTTTTGTTGGCACCCTTGCCTTCCCGTAGTTGACCGACACATTTTTTGATTGACCGACGGATGTCTCCCATGTTCTGCTTAACGACTGGGTTGGTTTTTCCCTCGTCCTTGAGGTATTGTCGAAATTTCTTCAGGTGTTGATGAAGCTCCACGTAGCGCAATTGCACCTTGGTCTCCTCCTCAGTCTGACGAGCGCCACCAATCTGCTTCTGCTGTTCTGCCTGAGCCTTTTGCACAGCCTCTGCCGTGCGCTGTGCGGCTTCTTTTTCAGCCTTTTGCGCCTCCGCTTGTCGTTTTCTATTTTCCTCCTCCAGTCGTTCTTTTTCCTTGCGCTCTTTCTCTTCTTGCTCCGCCTTGCGCTTCTTCTCGGCCTCCTCTTCAGCTTTCCTCTTTGCCTCTTCGGCCGCTCTGCGCTCTGCCTCTCGTCGCGCGGCCTCCTCTTGCTCACGCCGTAGTTTCTCTGCTCGTTCTCGTTCTAGTCGCTCGGCTTCTCGACGAGCCTCTTCCTCTTTCCGACGCTTTTCTTCCTCTACCGCTCGCTGGTGAGCTCTGAGGGTCTCCTGCGCTTCCTCCCGCACCTGATCATGACGCGCAGCGACTTTGTCGAGCGCTGTATAGTGTATGGCCTCGCGCTCGCTATCAATGCGGTCGAGTCGTTCGTAAAAGGTTTTTCGTTCCCACGCCTTGACCTGCTTTAACTCGGTACTGTGGATTTGCAATTGTTCGAGGTCCCTCGTGAGATCCAGCAGAAGCTGCCTCGACGGGCTATCCAAACCTGCAGGATAGCTTATTCGACCCATTGTGGATGTAGATTGGTCCCGTCTGTAGGAATTGGCCGGCGATCCGTGACACGCAAGGATTCGATGAGGGATTGAGAAGATGAGAGGTGCAAGTAGAGACTTGATGGACGTAGAATGTAGGCCAGGACGTTCGAACGTACGGAGATACGCAGGGGCGTTGAGCGAAGATCAATGCGTCTTTTGCGAGGTCATCTGCTCAATGACGATCTAATTCATGAGACAGAACATAGCGGTGATCCAGAGGCTCGGAATCCAAGAATTCAGTCGTTCGGGTATGATTTTCGCTGTCCTGAAGTGAGGTACTCGTCAATGACGTGCTGAATGCAGGGCTGTGTGAGGAAAGCGATAGGTATAGAAGTCAGATCTCATCACTGAGAGAGATCATAGGAGAAGCATCCGAATTGAGGAATCTCGAAAACGTGATGAGGCGGAATTATCCAGGAGAATCCGCCCAAAGTATAAGGTTTTAGAGGGTGTAAGTGCGCGTGTGAAAAAGATACTCGATGCCCCGGCATTATAAAAGGAAATAGGATTGAATGCATGCCATGTCTGTTAGATGAGGAATGGAAGTACTGCTCCAATAACTGCTAGCAAAGGCAAAAAGATCTGCTTTAAAATCATACCTTTTCTTCCAACAACCAAAGACGCAATGAAATCAACCGAAACGACAACGGATTGAATATTGGAAGACCGACGGTTCCCCAATGATGAGAGACGATTGGATCAGTAGGTAGGCATTGCTGTTAGTGTTCGCGCTCTTTGTTTGATGCCGGAAAAAGGTTCGACCTCCGTACCAATGGCGCGCCTTGATTCCTTGATCCTCAGGAGTCGAAGTTGATCAAACAGTGCAAACAGCAGCAAAGCACGGAGAGTGGTACCCTTAACTTCAATTACGTGTCAGGACGTCCACATCATCTAGGTACCTAAGGTAGGCATGAACATCATTGAGGTAGTGAAAGTCCGTACTCAATAGTGACTACATCTCTTGACTATTGACTAACATGGAGGATAGAAGGTGATATGGAAGTGGAACCAAGGAAAGACTCCTTTCAAGGACAGATACCGATGCGTCTCCGTTACGGCGCCAATACTAGGGCCAAGTCACGAGTCCTGCTAAGACGGTTCAGACAGCTACAGTGGATCACTAGATGGCCCCTCAGCCAGTCAGCTATTGGGTGGGTTCCATCATTCACTATCGTATTATTACCATTCGATACAGTTCCGTCCATTCTTACAAGGCCGTGAGGCGGTTAGGGAGGTGAAGCTGGCCCTGAGTAGTACCTAGTTGTACAGAGTTATGGCTTGAAGGTGAAATTGATTGGGATGGTAAGTAGACTCTAAGCCGTCAGTGGGTTGATGTACCATGATTGCCAGCAGAATGTAGGAATGACAGCTAGGGAACCGCCGAGAGAACCAGACGATCCTGTCGTCCCTCAAGTATGGTAACTTTGGTTTAGTGACGGGTCAATCAGCCCTCATTATTGACCTTATAATCAACCACGAGAGAGAGATCGCTACCTAGGTAGTACCTTATGAGCGGCATTGACAGTAATCGGAAATACTGATGATCAAAAGGCAAAGAAAGCACATTAACGGCAACATGGACAAGGCCAAAGCCAAACGTCGAACCTTTGAGTATAAGTGCTCCTAAATCGTCTCCCCCACATCCTTATTATTGTTCTTCTTCTCCGTAGTCCACTTGATGACCGCTAGAGGAGTAGTTGTTCTCTTAGTTGGCTCCTCTTCCTGATATACTAGACCACTTGTAGACTAAATATATCCCATCCTAAAACTTCATCTTTACCCTCTCTCTTTCTCTTCTTTCTCTCTTCCTTTTTGCTTCTCACTCATCTCTTCTTCTCCCTCCCTCTCTCCTTTTTGGCTTATCTTCCTGTCCTCCCCCTCTTCCCTCCCCCACCATAATCGTTTGCTAAACCCCCATCATTCCTTCAACATCAAGTAGAGTCAATCTCTTGATAACAAGCAATAATCATCAGCATCAGCATCGTTATTCATCTTCTTGTCGTTCTCTCTTCGGAATCAGAACCTCGTCGCTTTCGCTTCGTGCTTTCTGATTCAACATCGAATAAGAACCGTTAGAGGGCTACAAAAGTACCCATCAGGGGACCAAAGGAAATCGAAGCCAACTGAACAGCTCCTTATCCTGCTTCGCTATCAATTACCCCCTTTTCCCATCCCCAATCTGGTCTCCTCTGTGAGACCTCGCGCAATCTCCATCAAATAGGCCCAATATACTCGCAACAGACCACCGAAAATATATAACAAACGAGAACTGAAATTAAGGAGCGTTCCAAGAGAGATCAACTGGAAGGGACACCCTTTTCGTGATCCTCTTGTGGTGGTTGTGGTTGTGGTTGAGAAACAGCTTCCCTCCACTTGTCCGGTCCTTTTCCTCGACAGCTTCATTCTCTCCTTTGAGCAGCATCGACCTTTTAACATCTGTCTGTGCTAAATCCTCTTCGACCCTCTTTCTTGTCGACTTACGGTAGGTAAAGGGATTCGATTGTGAGCTGGTCACCGCTTTCTTCATATGAAAAGGTATTCCCGCTTCATGTGTTAAGGGGGAGATAAACGAGGGAAAAAAAGACGTCATTCTTCAGCAGCAGAACTCTGCATTAGTTGGACTGTCATTCAGAGGTGAGTCTTGACTCTTCGCAAAGGTCTCGTTATTGCTTCCCTTCTGGCTTTGATCATTCTGCACTCGTATGATTGCCACTCCTTGCCGCTTTCCACTCTTCCAACTGGCTTGTTCCTTCCATTTGATACCTACCTTACGATCTTTGGTTGATGTCACTCTCGCGGGCCCAGTCACAGCTTCCGTGGCCCCCTCCTCTTTGATCTCCCCTCCATCCCATTCAATAGGCTTTTGAATTTCTTCTCGTTGTTCTTTTGACACCTTCTCATCGCTTCTATCTCCTAATACTAATTTGCTGTTTCGTCTTGGTTAGTATAGTACAAATTGCCTGTCGTTTTCCGAGCTTCCTACGGTCGGCCTTCATCGCGGGTAGCCCCACAGAATTGAACAAGTCGCCTTCGAACTCTCCCTTATATTCAAAGCAAGACGTCGCTCGCAAGGAAGACTCAACCCTACAAGATCAGTTCGTTCATTGTCTTTCTGAGAAGATGGATCAACAGGGCCAATCCGGGGTTCCCGGCCCCGCTGGCCGCAAGCTCCATATAGCTCACAGGAGAAGTCCCTCTGAGCTGACTCCTCTCATGAGTATGTTTGGCAATATCACGGAAAATCAACTCCAGTCATATCTTTTCTCCTACGACTATTCACTGACGCTTCGATTCTGACAATAGTGGAACAACTGGCAATTCAGCAACAGATTGAACTGCTTCAGCAGCAACAGCAACAAATTGCGGCGACACACCAACAGTATGTCAACATGGGACTTTTACAGCCACAGCAACTGGGCCAGGTTTCTGCATTCTCTCCTTCACTTCAGGGCGGTGCGTCCATGGCCGGCGTTACCCCTCAGATCAACGCCTTCCAGTTTCCCCAGCTAGCCCAACAACAGCTTGGCGTACCGATGAACACTCCTAGTCAGCACTCGCACCGACGCAATCAATCCGCACTCCCTGGTCTGCCCATGGGCCCTCCCCCTGCGCCATCCTCAGGCGCCTCCGGATACTCTGATTACAATACCCAGCAGGGTAACCATCAGCAGAAGGAAAACAACAACAATGGTCGTACCCGGGGGCCGCCAGGTGGTGGTCATCAACGCCGTCATTCGCTCGCTTTACCAGAAGCTAAAAAGGCCGCGGAGCTCGCTCAGCAAAAGAGAACAGCATCCGGCTTTCAATTTCCCGCCCCAGGCGCGGGGGGCAGCGCAGAGAACCTATCAGGCTCTGAGGATAAGCCGACCTCGACCACACCACAACCTCAACAGGGGCTTGGCCTGCAACGCGCCGGCAACATCCGGGCTGGCGGCCATGGTCGCAGTCAGTCCGTCGCTGTCGGCAGCACCCGGGGATCGCTGTCCGGACGCGGTATGGGTGGCTTTCAATTTCCGCAATCTAGCGACATTGGTGGGCAGTCTGAAAACCAACGACGTGGTAGCCAGCCTGGCCATGCACGTACCTCTTCGAGAAATTTCGACGGTAACTGGCGTCAGCCTAACAATCAGAATCAGGGACAGGACCAGCAGAAGACATTCGGACAGCAAGGTAGCACTTTCCAACCCGGCCACCGCGCTCGTGCGTCCATGAACCAATCGATGGGCTCGCTCGGCTCCTTCCAGTATCCTGGCCAGCCCCAGCTTATCCAGTTGCCTCAGGGGCAGGTCGTTATGGCGCCACCTCAAATGTTCGGCGCTGGCCAGCAGCTGAGCCCATTGCAACTGGCACAGCTCCAAGCCCTGCAGCAACAAAATGGTCAATTGAGTGGTCAAGGGCTCGGTTTGCAGGCTAGCCAACACGCTCCGCCGCAGCTGTCTGCTCAGCAGCAACAGCAGCAGCAGCAACAGCAGCGCAAAACCCTATTCACTCCTTATCTGCCTCAGGCGAACCTGCCCGCCCTTCTGAGCAACGGTCAATTGGTCGCTGGTATTCTTCGTGTCAACAAGAAGAACCGTTCCGATGCCTATGTGACCACTCCTGATCTGGACGCCGACATCTTCATCTGTGGTAGCAAAGACCGGAACCGTGCGCTCGAGGGTGATTTTGTTGCTGTTGAACTCTTGGACGTGGACGAGGTGTGGTCTCAGAAGAAAGAAAAGGAGGAGAAAAAGAAACGCAAAGATATCACAGATGCTCGCTCCGGCAGCACCGCAGGAATGGATAAATTGTCGAGGTCGGACTCTGGTGCCAATGGCGATCGACAGGAAATTGGACCTGATGGCAGCATCCGGCGTCGTGGCAGTCTGCGCCAGCGACCGACACAGAAGAAGAATGACGATGTTGAAGTCGAGGGCCAGAGCCTGCTCCTCGTCGAGGAAGATGAGATCAATGACGAGCAGAAGCCACTTTATGCGGGTCACATCGTTGCTGTCATTGAGCGTATTGCCGGTCAAATGTTCTCGGGAACTTTGGGGCTCCTTCGGCCTAGCAGCCAGGCCACAAAGGAGAAACAGGAAGCCGAACGGCAGGCCAGAGATGGCGCTCACGGCCGTCAGCAGCACGATCGTCAACAGGAGAAGCCGAAGATCGTGTGGTTCAAGCCCACCGACAAGCGTGTCCCCCTCATCGCTATTCCTACTGAGCAGGCGCCCCGCGATTTCGTGGAGAAGCATCAGGAATATGCCAACCGTATCTTTGTCGCTTGCATTAAGAGATGGCCCATCACATCCCTTCATCCCTTTGGAACTCTGGTGGAACAGCTCGGTGAAATGGGCGACTTGAAGGTGGAGACGGATGCTCTCCTCCGGGACAACAACTTTGGTGCTGACGAGTTCTCGGATGCCGTGATGAAGAGCATCGGCTGGGAGGACTGGTCCGTTGCCAGTGAGGGCGATGCGCTTCTTGAGTCCCGTCGGGACTTCCGTTCGGAGACCACCTTCACCATTGATCCAAGCGGAGCTATGGAGCTCGATAATGCCTATCACATCAAGTCTCTGGCCGATGGCAAGGTGGAAATTGGTATTCATGTTTCTGATATCGCCCACTTTGTGAAGGCGAACTCCCTGGTTGACCGGGAAGCAAAGAAGCGAGGCACGGCGGTCTACCTCATGGATCGACTGGTCAATATGCTGCCTCGGCGCGTCTCTACGGAGCTCTGCTCTCTCCTTCCCGAACAGGATCGCCTTACGGTCAGCGTTGTATTCACTGCTAACCCAGAAACTGGTGCTGTCGACGAAGATGTTTGGATCGGCAAGGGTATCGTCAAGAGTGCAGGCAGATTGAGTTATGAGGAGGTTAACTCTGCGATCAAGGGGGAGTCCGATCTATCTGTGGCCGGAATCTCCGCCAACACCATTCAGACCCTGAATGTCGGTAACACTTTATCCCCATTTCCTCATGACCGAGCACTAATGTAATACGGCTTATAGGCTATCACAAAGAAGTTCCGAGAAGCCAGATTTGGCAACCGTGTCTCGGACCTGCCACCTCTGCGCCTCCTACATCAGCTGGATGATGAGAATGTGCCTGTAGAAAGGAACATCTTTGATTCTACTGATGCACGCGAGCTGGTGGAGGAATTGAGACACAAGGCAAACTTCTTCGTTGCCCGCAAACTGCTTTCCGCCATGCCCGATAAGGCTTTCCTTCGCCGCCAACCATCACCAAACTCACGCCGCCTCCATTCCTTCATTGACAGGATGAATCGCCTTGGCTATGACTTTGACCCTTCGAGCAGTGGAACTTTGCAGAGTAGCCTTTGCAAAGTACAGGATGATGATTTGCGGAAGGTTCGTGTTCGACTTTTTTTATTGAACATTCTTGACTTACTGACTGGATTAGGGTATGGAAACTGTTTTGTTGAAGGCTATGCAACGTGCGAAGTACTACGTGGCTAGCACTGTCCCGGATGAGCAGCGCCATCACTACACCCTCAACCTACCCGTCTATACTCATTTTACCAACCCGTCCCGTCGCTATGCGGATATTATCGTTCATCGTCAGCTTGAGGCTGTTTTGTCGAATGGTGCGATTGAGTTCTCGGACGACGTGGAGTCTCTGAGCAAGACGGCGGATCTGTGCAATACCAAGAAGGATTCGGCGCACAATGCGCAGGAGCAGAGCGTCCATATCGAGGCTTGCCGTAGCATGGACAAGAAGAGACAAGAGATCGGTGGCGACTTGATCAGCGAGGGAATCGTTCTCTGTGTCTACGAGTCGGCCTTCGATGTTCTCATTCCCGAGTTCGGTTTCGAGAAGCGTGTCCATTGTGACCAACTGCCTCTCAAGAAGGCCGAGTACCGCAAGGAGACCCGTGTTCTGGAGCTCTACTGGGAGAAGGGTGTTCCGTCTTCTGCCTACATTCCAGAGGACGAACGGCCTCGACCTGCCAACTCCCGTGCGGCTCAGGCTGCGGCCGCGGCTCGCGAAGCAGAGGCTGCCAGAGAGCGTGCGCGCGAACGCGATGAGGCGATCCGCAAGCAGACTGAGACTGGAACCATGTCTGCCGATGATGTCGATGCTCTCTTCGACGACGATGACGATATCTCCGAGGTCACCGAGATGGCCGCGGGCGTCTCTTTGAACTCGTCTGCTGACCGCACAACCCAGAGCATGCCACCTTCACCCACTCGTAATGGTCATCTTCAGCAGACTCCTCACCGTACCCGGTCCGATCCAAAGATTCCAAGCAGCAACAACGACGTGCCGGAGGCCAAGATGACCAACAAGGAGAAATACCTCAAACTGTTCAAGCTCCGCGAGGAGGACGGAGAGTACATTCAGGATGTGACGGAGATGGCCCGAGTCCCTATCATTCTCAAGACTGACCTGACCAAGAGCCCTCCGTAAGTTGTCCTCAGTGGCTTCCATCATTTCGGGTAGTTACTAACGTTGACTCTCGTCTAGTTGTCTCACTATTCGCTCCGTCAACCCTTATGCCCTGTAAAGGCGGAGTTTAGGTCACTTACCGGAATATGCGTGCAGGTTTATACTTAAGGTCTAGCTGTGATATTATTCGAGTGCGGCTCGGCAATATTACATTAATCGCTGGTCCACTGGAGCTGTTTGCATACTATTCCACAGCGCAGTCACATGGCGACTTGCTTCGAACAAACGCCGATTGCAAATTTGTGGGGGTACCAACCTAGGGAAGATCAGAAGTGTTTGAGGTGACCCAGATGAAAAGCGTAATCGCGGTAGTTCCGCGACAGCATCTTTCAGGAGGAGGCCGCAGGTGAAACCTCGGCGGGAATCTGTCTACGTTTTTAGTGTTAAATAGTTGCATAGCTTATTTGATTGGCGGTTCGGATGGCTTTGATTAGCTTGTTGCCGACAGACACTGGGAGGGCTCTAGTAGTTAAGTTGCCGCTGGCTATCATTACATGCACTAATATGTCATCCTTAATCAAGAAGTACGATGCTTGCTATACCAAGTCCTAAGTCCCGATGCATGCGTCGCTCATAGCAGAGATATAAAGATGGAAGAAATCGCAAACCCGAGCACTGTTAGCTGTTCATCCCTAGCAGATATAGCTACCACCGAGTCCCAATGCGTCCGCATATGCCCTTCCAACGCCAAGACCGAATAGTAAAATCCAGAAAGGCACAATCGACAAAAGTAACCAGAAAATCGCATACATATATGGAGGTCTATAACCTACGGATCCCAATCCGGGGCTTCGCCTTCTTCATGCTCGAAGACGAGACCTTCCGCGAACCAGACACCGCTCTGGACTTTGAGCCCGACGGACACGTAACCGCCGCGGAAGGCCCGAGAAGCGACGAGGGATAGTGCGGCTGACTCTTGCGCGCGGACGGGCCCACCTCCTTGGAGGCATAGGCATTGAGCGCAGCGCGATTCTGATTCTGGTTCTCCTTGCTGTCGTCGCGGCGATGGGAGCGCGGGTCGAGCGGCTCGGAGGCGTCCCTGTCTTCGAAGATGATGATTACGTCGTCGCGGATGCGGGCTGAGGCGTTGATGCCTTTGTCGAGGAGGGAGAGTTTTGGGGATTTTCGCTGTGGCTGTGGCTGTGGGGAGGGGTCCCGGTCGCGACCTGCTCCGTGGTTGGCGGCGATGTTCTTCTCTGAGGTGGTCATTGTTCGTGTGGATGCGGGTGCGAGATCGAGATCGCGGTCCATGAGTGTTGAGTCTGGGTCTGGATCTAGATCTGGATCTAGGGTCGTGGTGAGGACGGCGAGAGGGCGTTTGCCGTGTGCGTTTTTCCGGGGGCTGGGAGGGGCGAGTTTCACGGGGGTGGGGGAGAGTGATGGGTTGTTTTCTTTGGAGGTGGAGGGGTGGGTGGGTTCTCCGTCGCTTTCATCGTCGTCCGCGTCTGTTTCTGAGTTGTGGATGTTGTCGTGGGTGTTGGTTTGATTCGATGGCTTCTTCATTTTCATCGTCAAGGACTGGACCCTTGTTCCAATGCGTGATCGCAGACTGCGGGTACTCTCGTGCTCGGGGATGACTGTTCCAGCGTCCTCGCCTCTCGATTTCGCCTGTACGACTGCGGTTTTCAGATCTGGTGGGACCGGTGCGTGAATCGATGTCATGAGCTTCGCCTGACGCGCGAACGCATCGTAGTCTTCTTGCAGGAGAGCGCCGGCCGTGGAATTCAGCGCGGAGTCGGGGTTAGGATAGATGAGGAGGCAGGAGATAGTCTAGAGTCAGAGTCAGTCGCCTCGCCGATTTACTAGATTGATAGAGGCACGCACGACTAGGACATCCTTCAACGTCAACGTCGACTTCCAATCCCTCTTCAGCGTATCCACGCACACCGCGCCCGTCGACTCCTCCACGTTCGGATGCCATATCCGGGTCTTGAATGTCGCCTTGGGCGGACTCTTCGGGTAATCCTCTGGCATTTTCAGGTGTAAGCGCCACAGGCCCTGGGAGTACGGTGTGCCCTGCGGACCGGCCAGCAGGGTGGTGAGTTGGGTCAGATCATCGGATGATTCTTCGGTAGGGAAAAGGTAGTTTGGAGGGAGGTCCTCGTGCAATGCGGCGTGGTCTGCGGCTAGACGGCGGAAGGATGAGCGCTAAGGATGTCAGTCTGTCAATATGTTCCTGGAGACTTTGCTCAATTGAACTGACCATTTTGTCTGTCTCTGCTCGTCTCCGTTGATCTTCACCTAGGGCTCACCCTGCGCTGGACTGGAACTCGATTGATGTCGGTAATTGGCACACTGTAGCCTCACAAAGGAAACAAAGGCTGAATGAGTTTATTAAAGCCAGACTGAGTGCCAATCGCAGCCTCGTTATTTCCAATCACCACTTTAGATATCAGAGTATGTTGGTCTTTTGTTTTGATGATGTGAACCTGATGAAGGCACTAGTCCAAACGTGGTAAGGAGTAGTAATGTGGAGATGCAGTCACGTGACATACGCGCGACGCGTCTCGCGTTTTAGGTAATGTAATTGATTCTGCCTTGGTGCTTGGTTTATTCGGAGAGTCAGCGATTATGACTTTATAGTAGCACCATAGTCAAGAGAGATTATCTGTTAGTAATGGCATATATGTTTGGTCGCCGGATCGCATTTCCTCTTACATGCCAGGGTCAACCCTAATAACATGCAGTGGATGCGCATTCGTCCTGCTTTTGGAACATCGCCCGTGACGAAGGCTCTACATGGATTTGTATGACTCCTGTTCTCCTGCGGTGAGGTCAGCCGCTGCTGGACGCGGTCGTGCAGATTATGTTGATGCCTCGGGATTGAGCAGTGTTCCTGACTGGTGCCGTCTCCTGCGCTATATTGAGTTGTCGCTGATAGACTGCTGGTTGCTCTACGAGCGAGAGGCATTACCGCTTTAAGAATCCTTTCCCTCGTGGGAAATATCTCATTGAATGGGAAGACGAGTTTCTTCGAGAAGAGGGCGGGTTGATGGGTGAAACGAGGACGGTGCTACGCATACGAGTAAGGCTGATGACGGTCTCAGCTCTTCTGCGGACTTTTAAACAGTATGTTAATAAGTGGTAGATCATTGGGATGGAGCGTTTGGCCGTCAACATGATTGCCCTGAGTCTAGCCGGCAAGACACCTTGCCAATTGGTATATCCGTGATCACTCAACATCATTCGTTCCCATGACCTTATCCAGACTCTTCTCCGCCGTCTCCCACTCTCTCCGAATAACATCCAGCACCCAATCCCCTCTAGGCTTGAGCTTGAATCTCCGTTCCCGCGGCATAGTCATGAATCCCACCACGACCATCTCCCACGGATCCACCGGCTCCGCTCCGTCCTCAATCTCGATATCAAACGCCCACAGCAAACTAGCAACCTGCATGAACGTCCCATCAATAGCGACTCTCCTCCCCTGACATATCCGCCGACCCTGCCCAAACACCGGCAGCGGCAGGTCCGTCCGCAACCTTGTCTCCCCGGCCTCACCATCCCGCAACCACCTCTCAGGAACAAACTCCTGCAGGTCACCCAGCGCAGTGTCAAAGACCTGCTCGTCGCGGCCGATGGCCCACGCATTCGCCATGAGAGTGACACCCTTGGCGATCTTGACGCCCTTGAACTCGTCGTCCCGGTCCGCGCGGCGGGGGATGGAGCCAGGGGAGATGGGCCTCCAGCGGAACAGCTCGTGGGCGACGGCGTCGACGAACGCGAGGCGTGCGCGGTCTGAGAACCGCGGGAGACGGTCGCGGCCGACGACCTCGTCGAGGACGGCGTGCGCGCGCGCGACAAAGGACGGCTGGTGCAGGGCTGCGATGAACAGCCAGAGCAGCTGGCGCGGGGAGGTCTCCATGCCGCCTTGGATGGAGGTGGCAAGGGTGAAGGCGAGGTCGAGGTCGGGGACTTGAGACGAGGCGGGGGCGTGCTTTGCCGCGGTGGAGATGGCCTGTTTTGTGGCGTTCCAGCCGGCGGCGTCCTTCCCGTGGTGGAATAGGCGCATGTAGAGGTCGACCTGGGCGGCGTAGAGGCGGTCTGCTGCGCGCTTCCAAGGGGATAGGATGGCGGGGAGGTGGCGCAGGGGCGGGACGAGATCGGGTAGGGCGGGGTTAGCGGCGAGGTGGGTGACCTGGACCTGGATGTCGATGATCTCGTGCAGAATGTGCTCGTCGGCGTGTGGGATGCGCAGGCCGTAATGCAGCGCCAGGATGACGCTGGACTGGGTGCGTTCCAGCAGCGGGTAGATGGTGTTGGTGCTGATCTTGGTACCGTCTTGACAGCACCGCAAGGCGTTGACTAGATCGACCAGCAGCTGTTTGGCCTCGAGTTCCATCAGGGGCTGGTACTTAGGGGCGGCGAGCGTGCCGAGACTGGGGGAGAGGATGCGGTGGTGCAGCTTGAGATGGTCGTCGTAGTCGTGCATCAGCGTGAAGCGAGACTGCCCTGGTGCAGCGCCGGTGATCATCTCCATGCTCACCGAGGGCGGACGATTGCTGTACCACTGGCTACGGCGGCTGAATAACTCCGTTACGGCCTCGTACGAGTTCAGCACGACGATTGGGATAATCCCAAACAGTTTGGGGACTGCTATCGGGCCATTCTGTCGGGCCCAGGAGTCCCAGTTTGCCAGGGGCTTTTCGATGGGCGAGCTATGAAGGTCGCCGATAAGAGGGAGTTTAAGGAGTTTGTCCTTTGTACTGCCATTCTTTCTGGTGATATAAATCAGGGTCAACAGGCCTATGGCGAGGCATACCACGACAGGAGTGGCAGCCATATTGAGGTAGATAGATATCTGAGATGTGTTGTGCAGGAGACGGTGCAGGAGACGGCAAACAGGCTGTCAATTGCAGAGTTTCGGCAATTGACCGGGGAGGAGCTTGTTGGAGACGTTATTAATCACAATACTATGTCTAGACTAGAAGTAGAAGGGTCGTCTAGACACCTTGTTTAGTCAAGTGGTTGGAGAGCTCGACTTAGGCATGAAACTAGTCCTTTAGCCTGCAATGCGATGCCGGCAACCGTTTTGCCGGTATTTCACCGGCATTGTTCAGATTCCAAGCAATTCTCTTGATTCTTGACTCAGTCTGCCGATCCCATTCTGTCATAAGACACTAAAGAGCAGGCGAGAATGACCCGCCAATATGGAGAGGTTGTTTCCACGACATGAAGCGGGCCAAGCCATAAGTCAGAGGACTAGGGCCTGACGGACCAGCGCCGAGCATTATGCAGTATGCAGAATACACATACTATTATTATGAAGTTGCATATTCATTTCTGGCGAATGTTCAGGAGACGTCTTATAAATTCAATTGCAATATGATACTCCGTATGTTACTGTGCTTTTCGGATTGCTCGAGCCGTGACAGCCTGACAGGACATACCGCAGGCATCAATTAGTACGGAGTAGGGATATCTGACTTGTTAGCCTCACCTGTCAACGATCAGCACTCCAGGAAGCAAATGTCAAAAGCACGGAAAGTGGGCCTGCCCCTGGTAACTGGTAAGTAAGTCCTATCTCTCATCCCTGCAATATTTGGGGGCCACAGCATTTAATCCTGAACATTCCCTGATGGAGGACAATTGAAGCAGTGCACCGCTCCACGTCTTCCAGTTCCTCGTCACTGTGAGCCTGCCTCTAGAAAATGACGGTCATCTTTCCTATCCAGACCCGGGACCAAAGGGCTGTGCTTGGTGTGGCCCTCACTTTCTCGATCCTCGCCGTCGTCGCAGTGTCCTTGCGCTTGTTGGCCCATCATATTGCGCATAAACCATGGACTCCGAGTGATTACTTTCTCATTGCCGCCTGTGTAAGCCGGAAGCCAGAAACCCATCTATAGTATCTACATATGCTTATACCATCTTCTCACAGATCTTCGCCGTCGGTCTCCAGTCAATCAGCATCACCGGCGTATTCCAAGGCGGCATCGGCTTCGACCATGTCGCGTCCATCGTGGCCGTCTACGGGCCGGAGCCCATCACCAAACTGTTGCAGCTGATCATCCCGCTGCAGTTCACCTGGGTGCTGAGCCTCAGCTGCACCAAGATCTCCATCCTGCTGCTGTATCTCCGGATCTTCCCCGTCGTGCGAGTCGTGCAGGTCGCCTGGATCACCATCGGAGTCATCGTCGCTTGGGCCATCGCGACTATCCTGGCCGGGTGTCTCATCTGCCGGCCCTTCGCCTTCAATTGGGACCAGACCATCCCCGGCGGATCGTGCGGCGACCAGGTCACCTCGTTCACAGTGACGGGGGTGATCAATCTGGTCACTGACGTGGCTGTGCTTGTCACTCCGATGCCGTCGCTGTACCGACTGCAGATGGCAACGTACAAGAAGGTGACGCTGATTACCGTGTTTGGACTGGGAGGAGTGTAAGTCCCTCAATCCACTATCCCGTCTCATTCCTCTTGTGCATCATGAACTGATCAAACCAGCACCTGCATCATCAGCGCCCTCCGCATCTCCGTCCTGTCCTCAATGGACTTCACCGACATCACCTACACAATCCCCCGCGCCAACATCTTCAGCGGCCTGGAGCCCTGCCTCGCCGTCATCCTTGCCTCGGTGCCTATGATGCGACCGCTACTCGGTCGCTCGGTCTACTCGCCCAACGGAACAGGACCCAAGTCCTCGGCCCCGTCTGCGGGGGCCAAGCCCGATCCCTCTGCTTCCGGTGACGGCTTCCACCGTCTGGACGACGACTCGAGCCAGGTCCGCCTGCAGCCACTGAGGCAGAAGAACTTTGCTGTCGGCGTAAGGGAGCAGGACTCCTTGAGTGGGGGGAGCCAGGAGTCGCTGGCTCGTGAGACTAGGAGGACGAGGGAGCCGGCTCTGGGCTAGATTGACTCCTCGTCTATATGTCTATGTAACAGCTTCGATGGAGAAATATCCGGCTAAAAAGTGTTGTATGTCAATGAAATACTTGTTATATTATATTCCGCAACTTCAAGGGATTGCAAATACGGATGCTGCAGTGCTTCAGCTGCAGTTGGTCTTTTCCTATGATCAACCACAAGTAAAAATTCAATCAAGTCGAGTAACTCAGGCGAGATCTTTGGCCCCGGTAGCTTTTCAAGCTCTTCGCGCAAGGAGCCTACCTCTATGAACGGGGTTTCCAAACCAGTGTCCGGATGTGTAAACGTTGAGGACTCCAAATGTTCCGCGATGAGGAATTCCTCCTCATAATCGCGATTGCTGATCGGGGGTCCTATCGGCCCAACAAGACGACGAATCTTGGCAATACACCATGCCTCCGTCAGGTTTTCGACTATCTTATCCTTGGCCCCGAATATAGGGCCCTGAGCCAGCCAATGTACCAACTTTCACAATTAGCTTTCGTCTTTACAGGGAGTTCAACATACAGTGACACCGAAGGACCACACATCGGACGAATGAAAGCATCCCAAGCCTTGCCAGACCTCTGGTGCGCGAGTGGGGAGACTCTGGACGCGGATCTTGCTGTAACCCTGCGACAGCACTGTGCTGGTCAGCAGAATCCTGAAGATTTCATCGGAAGGACTTACTATTCCCTAAATCACCCACTTTTACTATCGGAGACGGCTCATCGACGTTGGAAAGAAATACGTTGTTGGGATTGATATCTTCTTACTTAGCAGTTATACTTAACGAGGGCTATATGGAACACACACCTGTGTGAACTGCGTTGAACTGACAAAGAAGAGCAAGGGCAGAAAGCACTGCTTTGCTGACAACTTTGGGAAGATCAGAGCTGTTCCGGAATCCAAATGGAGGCACAGTTCTCAGAGCATGATCCCTTCATTCAAAGACTAAATGTAGGTAATCAGCTTCCGGGTCCGCCTCAACTGCCCTCTGTTCTTCTTGGGTTGGACTGATAACATCGCATAACTGTCGAATGTACTTGGATGTTGCAATAGCAGGTATTCTGTAATTATTCAACTCGCGTCTCAAGCAGATCTTCTCTGGACCAGGCTCAGTTTTCACAACAACACTTGATTGAATCAGTATTGTTTGCACGTCAAGGGGAAATGAAGGGCGCGGCGTACGAGGCAGACCTGATGCCCGGTTCAGATAGCACCTGCGCCTTGAAAACCGTGGGAGTCTTCAAAGCCTCCACGAGCCGATATGACCTATGTCGTCCCTTGATGATTTGGCCAACATTTAGAGCTATTGTCCATAGTCATGGAATCTTAAGCTTGGCTCTTTGAGAACAGCAGATGCCTGTTGATTTGTAGGTACAATATCCGGCCTCCGGGTGCAACACTTTCAATTGTATCTGATCACAGCATCACTGATAAGAGCAGGCAGCCCTTGATCAGCTGTGATGTCTTGTTTAGTTCAGTGGTGTCCAAGGAAGTCTGAGACCGTACAGAGCATTCATGAATCATGATTCAGCTGTCTGGCATCCTGCCCGAATGGAGAAGAAATTCCGAGTCGAAGATCATGTGAATGATGTGACCCTCCAGTCCTCCACCCAGGAAAGAGTCGAAAGACCAGTCGCCAGTTAAAGGAACAAGAGGAACAGTCCAGAGTGCCCGCGGGTATATGTTGCTGTACACATACATTTGATTATCGATGGCGACTGTCCAACCAGACGGTGTGAATACACTGGTTATATGCCTAGAGGGAAATCCGTAAACGTTCCGCTACTCTCTATTCCTCCCTGGCCTTTCATATGGAGGACCACGGACACCTCCAGGGAGATACGCCGGGCCAATCTCGCGTATATCTCCAGCCCAACGGAAAAGCTCCTTCCAGCCCCCCGAATACCACGAGCCATCACAACTGGCCGACTGTTCATCCTGACGAAACTGACGCACTACGTTTCCGCAATCATCAAGAGGGACATCCAGGACCTTCCAGTCATCGAGAGCCTTCTTATCTTCCACAAAGAGGTGGATTACCACACATGCCGCATGATAGAACCAGTAGTGCCATGCAAACACAGCTGGATCAAGCTCTAGATCAGATAGGCTTATTTCATCTTCCTCCTCCCGCTCGAAGATCTCCAACAACTCCCTCTCGCGCTTTTCAGTGTTTTCGATCTCCCTTTCATTTGTTACCCGCTCTGGGAAGATCTCGAGCAATCCGGCCACGTCCAGATCAACGAATAATTCCTTGTCATCAGGGACTAGAGAGTGGTAACCAATGGCATCATTATGATAAGCAAAGTCATTGAATAGAGACTTATGAGTGTCCTCCTTCTCTGGATCATAGCATGTGCGCAGCCAGAGCCCTTCTTCTTCTGATCCAACATATGCTGCATAGCGGCGGAGTGAGTCTGGCCGCAGGGGTCGCAGGATGGTCTCGATCTGGGATTCCGTTGGCTGCAAGGGAGCAGACTGAGCACGCTGGTGGTATGGCTGGCAGAAGAGATTAATCTTCAAGCTTCTATCTAATACACGGAGATTCAACTTACCTCCCTGCCTGGCACACCCAGGCCAATGAATTGGCGCACCAGCCGCCGCCGGTGCTCTTCTGCTGTCTTATTTTCTGGGTAAGGTGCATCCCATTGCTCCTGGATGCCGTGAGTGAAGTTTAAAGGAAAGGAAGGGAACTTGTACCAGAAGGTATATATCTAGTGGAAGACTTCCCCATTCTGGCATGGGAGGAACGATCTCATAGTCACATTCTGTGTAGATATAAATTGGCATGTTTATGATGGAAGTAGGCCGAGAGGAGCAGGACCAACGAGAGACTTGCCAAGAGCCCCTGAGGATGGTTGATGGTTATATAGACGGCGCGACGGCGGTCTTGGCTGGGCTCCCTCTTTTAGGTAGATATCTCAAGTACCTGTGCAGCCTGTCATCCACTGATCCACTGAGTTTGTAGCATGCTATCCATCTAACTTGAACTTAGATTCAGGATTTAGAGTTGTTCCACTTTACCAATGCAAACTCTGGGGGCAATGGATATTTCCAAGGTCACAGATCGATATCATTGATTCAATTTTTCTGTATGACGCTTCAATATCATTGTATTTGTGATGTCACTGTATGGCCTGTGAATATGAGCCTTCAAGCCCTAGACTATAGCCCTAAGTCTCCAATACAGCCCCTAAGGCCATGGTTCTATACTTGTACCTGAACCCCGGAAACCCCATGACGACATGCCACGTTCTTCAATTGATAATCCAAAACGTCTAACAGTATCATGCAAGATCACATCTATCCCGAATTCAGTCCTTTAACTGTCTGTTGATTTCAATGTACTCCACATCCCACAAACGTTAGGTATGTCTCTAGCTAGTCCGGAATGTCGAGACCCTGTCTCCCCCCGGAGGTCGCGCCGACTGGCTAGGCAGCCTCCAGAGGTTGACTCTAGGAACGGGCACACCTCCAAGGCCAATTGTCAGCAGTCAGTGAATGGCATGCCGGAACCGTCTGAGACATTCACTAGTTTGATAGATGCCGCGCGGGCGAGGGTCGAGCGTTATGTGAATGGAAGTAGACCACAAGAAGACTATCTCCGTCCCTCCCTGAACGCCTTTCTGGAATGGTTACCTCCAGGAGGTCAAACATCTGTGGCCAGAGATATTGTGAACGCTGGAAATGATGACCAAAAGCTGTGGCAGGCGTTCCACGACCTTCTCACCGGTATTCTCTACCCAAGTAAGGATAAACGATTCGAGAGAAAAAAACTACGGCATGCGTACTGATCAATCTAGTGATGGCAGAGAGCCGTACACCCCCAGAACCAGAATCGCCTTTCAACTTCAGGAAGCCCAACCTTGAGGTGTTTGCAGGGACGCTCATCCAACCAGAGGTCCAAGATCCTGATTTCCGTGACGAGAAGCACGATGGATATCTGCCAGCCCGCGAGCCCCACGGCAACGTGGAGTGCGCCGATATCATACCCTGCAGTTACACGTCCTGGGCGGGAAGCCAGGTATTTTCCTAAACTCTGATGGTATTGTCTCATACTGACTCGTATGAATCCTGAAGTGGTGGGAAGTGTTTTATAGATGCTTCCCCAGAGTTTGTCGTAGTAGATTGAGGACCCCGTCGAACGGGATGATGTTGCTCAAGTTCCTGCACGAATCATTCCGGATGTTTGATATGGCCTTTGTCAAGACAGTAAGTCCAATTCATTACTCTTCATTCTCATAATTCTACTCACACATTGCTGCCTTTCTGTAAAGGAAGAGCAGAATGTTTACGACATCAAGGTTTATACGAGAGACTGGATCCTTACGACGCTGTTGCAGCCTGACTACCCCAAGGTCAAATTTCAACGCAGTGAAGGCGCAGAAAATATCTCCCTGCCAGATCCGATGTTTCTAGACTGCCATCATCGATTGGCCGAGATCATTAACGCCACGGATCTGCCATATTACATCTGGGGCAAAATGCGAGATTGGAGGGACCTGAAAAAGTATGGTGGCACAGATGGCTGTCTTCGTCCTAACGGTTCAACCGATATCACCGGGATTTTGAACACCGCTCTGTGGCCATATATTGTGGAATGACCTGTGTGTCGGTGCTACCGAAAGATGAATGGCATCATTACTGCGGACAGCGCCGCCTGCGTCTCATTCCTGGACGAAGGTTGCTATGCCTCCGTCGAGGGCGTCCGGACCGTGTCTGTTTCCTGTTACGGAGACGAATCGACCCCAGAACCTCAAGCGCTCCGCTGCATATTGAGAAGTGGTTGACTTGGAAATGACACTCAATGCTCGGCGTCTACTCACTCAGTTCGACGATGGTACCCCGGGTTGGATTATCCTGCTTCTCGAAAGCATTTTCATAATCATGCTAAAGAGCTATACCCATAACCCCACGGTACAGGCTGGTTTGATAATGTCCAGTCAAGCGATTATAGGATGCGCTTTCAAGTAGGTTTGGTCGTTCAGTTATATTGCCCTTCAAGGCCTCAACCGGGCCCTCCCAATCCGCCAAGGGATCACATCGGTTGCTCCAAAGACTTGTGCGAAGTGCAAGCACGGATGGTCCGTGGACATGGGAGCCCAGGACTGTATATGGTTCTGTAAGACGGCGCAGGAAGTGCTTCTCCGCTGCCCGGACTTTCAAATGCGGGTGATGTTCTAAAACATTTACTGAACTGGTAATTCTCCATCGAACATCGCCAAAGAAAAGCGTTTGCTGCCAACGAATTGGAGAAGATTCTCCAATGGAAATGAAGCTTGGCCAGGACGCCCGCTTCTGGCTAGAGGAGTCGGAAGGCGTCGTGAGAGGTCACCTTGGTCATACTGGCCAATCGACGACTCCCTGAGATTGTGCTGGAAAGAGTGGCTCTAATGGAATATAGATAGCCATGGTTGGATAGGTGTGGAAGAAGGAGGCGGGGAAGGGGGCCAAGAAGCGACTGGGGAAGACGGTGTGGGCCTTCATCCTAGCAGTGGCCAGGCTGGAAGCGGCGAGAGAGGGGGTGCAAGGCATAGAGATGGGGGCGGGTACAGGATTCGCGGATTTACAAGCGTACGTGCTCATCAAGCTATGGCTTTGCGTGGACGGCGAGTTCACCCATGAAAACGGGTTGATGCGGGCCTCATCAACTTCCCTTTACATCGGCAGCTGTCAATAGTCGAGATCATGACCCAGATGCCATATTCATGCCGACAGACTTACAGCACTTTATCAATTTTGAACTCGATGACAGAGCGGAGAGAAGATCAGTGACAGACAGCCTGCAACGACACAGAAGGCCATAGTCTGGCGCCGCAATAGAGCTACCTTGTTTGATAACGAGCCCCTCGTTATTAAATTTGAAATCAACCCACCGGTAGGAAAGTACTGCCCAACACGGCTATCCTTGTGGGAAGACTGCCCAGTAATCCAACAAGAAATATACAATACAGTCTGCAAATACTCCAGCCATCTAAGCAGGATTCACATGCTTATTTCTGTTGATTGCCGCGCTTGAAGACCTTGGTAGACATCTACCCACTGCGCAATTAGTAGTGAGCACGACAATGGACCAACTCCCTGCTGTCTCATTTGCGGTTGACATATCGCGAGTGACCAGCCCAAGGCCAACCCCATCATCATGACCTCTGATACGCTCGACAAGGCCTTTTGAGGAATGGCTTTTACAAGGGCTGCTACTGTTGATACTTCAAATGATGGCATGAGGTTAGCCTCAGCTAATATAAAAACAGCAGAGATATTTGACAACAGTTTGATAAAGGTGTGGTATATCAGCCAGGGCAAGCTGGAATAGACGCTACTGCATCCCAATTAAGTATGGAGCATGGTATTCTCTCCAGACAGCTAGAAGCTCTAAAGCAATCTACAATTGTAACTCAAAAACCTTTCTCGCCGGCTCCTGTGCAGATGCAGGAGACGGCCGAGGCTGTTGGATGGCTCCAGTGGAGTTCCGGAGCTGCAGAACCAGAGGTAGATATGACTATCACCATTAAACCTACTTTTTATGAACAAATGGCTAACAGATCAGTCATCTCATCATATACCAGGGACAGGACGAGGTATACCTCACGCTGATGGCTCCAGG
The DNA here is from genome assembly GCA_022814375.1 of Aspergillus quadricinctus. Classification (NCBI taxonomy): domain Eukaryota; kingdom Fungi; phylum Ascomycota; class Eurotiomycetes; order Eurotiales; family Aspergillaceae; genus Aspergillus; species Aspergillus quadricinctus. The sequence continues at coordinate 324,465 of JAKLNT010000016.1, read as the reverse complement.
GACTCGCTATGTTGAGTACCTGGGGCGCACAGCGCCCACCACCACCACTGATCCGGAGGAGTTCATGACCATGCAGACATTTGGACCATGGGAAATTAAGAAGGAGAAGCACCTGCAAAGCCTATGCCTCGTACTGCTGGCATTATGCGGGTATACGACACCTTATCTCACCGGATTTACACTGAATTAGACCGATCAGATACCGCATTAGACTCGACCAGGAGAGGCATCGGGCAGAGCAATTACGCGGCGAAGAGCCCCCGTGGCACGCCCTAGCCTCCAGCCTCGTGAACCAGCAGGAACCATAGATCATACCAGGTTATAGACACAAAACTATAACCGGGAAGATGGTTGACGTTGTTAATGACCACCTGCTCCCCAGGACCGAGCACCCAAGGACCGAGCACCCAAGGACCAACTGCACAAGGACCAACGTCACAAGGTACGACCACTCAAGGAACGACGTTGCAAGGTACAACGTCGCAAGGTACATCATCCCAAGCAACAACTGCACAAGGAACAACCTTCAATCGCTACTATAGGACATGGGGCCAGGCTAGCATCTTCAGGACACCGCCTGCGAGTGGGAAAGAAGCTGACGAGATCTTCTGGCCCCCCTCCGCGCTCCAAGTCGCGTACCCCCGGTCGCGCCAGGCTGGCCACTTTGGTCGTTGAGACTGCGCTCACCGAATCACATCCCAAACTTGAACGTGATGCCAAGTGGTTCCAATACAGCCGAATGGAGACTTCTATGAAAAGTATCTGCTCCCGCGGGCCGACAGGCATTGAACCTACGTTCAGCTTTGCGTCCTGGGCGGGAACCCAGGTATTGTTCTCTAGAAAACAACGCTATTGTCTCATGAACTGACTCAACAGGGTTCGAAGGAAGCCTCGCACCGGTGGGAAGTCTTGTTTAGGTGCTTCCCAACGCTCCTTAATCATAGATTAAGGAGCAGGACCATCAACATGCTGTCGAACGGTCTGATGTTGGTCAATTCCATACACGCGGTGTTTGGAAGTTTCTATAGCCTTTGTTAAGACAGTAAGTCTAACTTGATTACTCATTCTAGTCATTCTACTCACATATTGCTTCTTTCTGTGAAGGACGAGCGAGATGTGTATGACATCAAGACCTATCCCCAGGAGGAGATTTTGCACATCAATGCTGGCGCCCTAAAGTGAAAGGCGAGTGGAGCCCGGACACCAGGCAGTTGAGGCCCCGTCAAAGGCCATCATTCTTGGACTCTATGGCGAAGAGGGCATCTTTGAGGAGACTGGATGCAGCAGCCTGCAGGCCCCTCATCCTGCAACCAGCATCGACCTTTACCGCACCACGCTAGATGAGACAGTAGTAAACGTGTACTTAGTCCTGTTGCTACAGGAACTAATTAATCTCAAGAGGCCGTCGAACCTCCAGTGCACAATCATACGTGCACAATATGTTCCCAAATCTGGGACACAATCATACACGGCTATTGTTGATGGCGTGGTGTGGTCTAGGAAGACGGGCAAAGTTCAGGCCATATAACCGCCAACGCTCTGTCTGACCTGCCCAGCATCACAGAGTCAAATTCAAATGCGCCGAAGGGGAAGATCTCACGCTTCCAGATACCGCGTATCTGGACTGCCACCACCGTGTTCCATGCTTCGGGTCTCGCAGAGTACATCGAACGCAAGATCCAAGACTGGGAAGACTTGAAGCAGTCTGGTGGTGCGGATGGTTCCCTTCGTCCAGACGGCTCAACAGATATAACGCGCATCTTAGAAACTGCTCTGTGGACAGCAGTCACAGGATGAGTTAGAGCTGGCTATTGCTTACAGGAACCTCCTGGATAGCAGAAATGTCTACAAGGACTTGAGTAAAGAGATCTTGGTAGATCTCATAAGAAATATCGAGTCTACAAGCAAGGTAAGCTCACGGATCTCTTGTATATCGACAGACACCAATTCCACCATAGCCAAAATGAGCATCCAGCCCGTGAGCATTCCTTTGATCAACTGTGCTATACCCTTGCTGATTGTCCTGGCATCCAAGTATGATACCCTCTTAACCTTCCACGACGAGTACAGGGCCGCAAGAGATGAAGACTTTGAGGGCGCCGTAACTAGCGTTTGGGACCTCCTCCTGAACCATTACTTTAATCAGAGTGATGGTTTCGTCCATAGAACTGGGTAGTTCGCCTGATATTCTCATTGATATAAGCAGCGATGCTACTAAGGGACTACCCTTAAGCGAGTCGTCATCTTGTGCACAGAATCAGATCAATACAGTCAAGAACGAAATCCACTCCTGTAAGCCACATAGCATATAGTAAAATAAGATAATGTTGAATTTTACTAGCTTCAAAACTAGATAGATAATTCTAGGAAGGTGATGGTGGAAGGATTTAAATCCCCGTCATTTGTTAGGCCATATCTGAGGCTCTGACTCTGACTCTGACTCTGACTCTGAGCCTTGTGAGGCTGACGCTGACCCCCACAGCTCTTGACTCTTGACTCTTCTCTTCTCTTCTCTTCTCCTTTCCTCCCGCCATTCCACTTCGTCACCTTAGCCCCCCAAAATGTCCGGGGAAACGCTGGAAGACAAGGCCGATTACGGCCGTCTACCATTTGACATCTTCATTTCGGTTAGTTTTGTTTGTGCAAATTACATGTCGCATGATATCTATCTTTGACCTTGGCACACAGGAGCGTTGGGATCACGATGCCGCGGCAGACAGTGAACAGGAACAATGGGAGCGACTTGTCTGGGAATGGCAGAAGCTGACGCTAGTGGAACGCTGGGTATGTCCCTCCTTTTCCTTACTAACTACCAGTAAGATAGCTGGAGGCCCTGACTGCCATTCCCCAGCCGTATCAGCAGCGTGCCGAATCCGAGATCTCTCCGCCTGAAATCAGCGAGGAGATCAAGCGGGTGCTGGCCACGCACCAGACAGTGCACGAGCGTAATATCAGCCTGGTCAGCAGTGATGGCTGGCAGACCGTCTGGCTGCGGACATGCTACGACCCGGATCTCGCGGACAAATACGAAGAGATGAAAGGAAGATCTGATGTGCCTGGATGGGGTGTCTCGGAGAACAAGATCCTGGACGACCCCGCCCGCTACGACTTTGACGACGGCAGCGAAGACTCATGGCGTCGGGTGCTAGTCCGTGTTCCTGGCATCACGGATTTTCATGGTATTATTGACCAGAATGGCGACGGGAGTGATCTGCAGTACAAGAGTGGGCAGAACGACGAGTTCATGGTGGCGCAGGCTGAGGAGGAGAGCGAGGAAGATTGGCGGGACCTCGCTCGAGCCGAATTGAAAATCCAGGCTGGCCTTTACCTGTTGGACCGAGAGGCCATCGAGTCTGGATTCATAAAAATTCTCTGGCTCGATGAGCATGGGGATGTCGCCTGGGATAACCGGCTGGACCCTTTTACCTCCAACTTGGATAGCCTTACCATGGCACTCCTCAGCGCTACAAGTCTGGTGGAGTTGACCAACTACGACGGCACCCGTGGGGCTTTGATTATTAGGTAGACGGGCAATCCCTGTATTGTTGGCTCTAATTGACATCTCCGTGCCGCTCTATGCACTTCCCAAAGTTCCTTTGGCATGCAGGCATCATTCACTGCCAAGATCGCACCATGTAACCTCCAGCGAGACGAGCGAGGGATGCTAGCCAAGTATGCCACAGCCCGTGTGATTAACTATGCGAAGGAAGCTTGGCCCTTGGGGGGCTAATCAAAGTCGCTGCATTAGCGCCAGGGAACCAGGTCTGACGCTCCGAAGGATCATTCAGTATCTGCCAATTCAAGGACAGTGTGCTAACGACTCAGGAAAGAAGTCTAAAAATACTACTGTGATATTTCAGACAATGATGACTACCCTTGGTATGTTCTCGACCCCGCTTACCACCCCATAATGACACTCGGCAGACAGCTGGAGGCAAAAGTGGTCGAGGGAGGGGCAGGCTGGTCGAGAAAAGGCGTGCAATACGGCTCCATACTGCTGCTGCAATCCTCCGGCAGCAGGGCCCACTCGAATCCGTCCTCAATATCCTGGTCTTTCACCGGGCAGTCCGTAATGCGGGACGCTCCCAGACTCGAATAGGTCTCATTCGCTGTGGCCGTCACGGTACCAATGCTCCCGAAGGCATATGGGTCAGTGCGCGTCACGTTGGAGGCTTCGATGGCAGAAGGCAGCGCAACCCAGTCGCCCGGAGGCACTGTCCAGGTTTCGTTGTAAGTCACTGTAATGGGTATATCCCAGTCTCCGGAGCCCGGGGGTGAGACGCAGATAGTATGGCCCACCAGGGTAGCGAGATTATCGCAGTTCCTGTGAATGATCGGATTCCAGGCCAGGAGCTCGGTTATGGTGAAGTCCTTGCCGGCGAGGATATCCTTGCAGGTCTCGTTGGCCGCAATCTGGGGCAAAGTAAGTGTCAGCTATGTGGAACGTGGTAATGCGCGGAAAGATTGTGGGTGTCTGACCGTGTGCAGCGTGCAGCTATCACCCACGCATAATATGGTCCCGACTGTGAGGCTCTCGCACTTCAGGTCGATGCCGTTGTCGCTCAGAAGGCGATAGTATGCAACATTGTTCGCCTGGGCAATGGACTCGCAGGTATCCCCTTCGGCCACGGTGTATTCAGTGCCCAAACACGGTGCTGATGAATTGGATGTGCTGATTACTCTCATCAGTACCTCGTCTAACTTGCGCTCTCCACACGTAAGATTTTCCGTACCTTGCGGGTGGAGGAGGAAATGTGACGGTTCCATGGGGATATGCCGTCGGAGCCACGCTGCAAGATGAAGCGAGTGCGGAGAATGAGTCCTCACTCACTCTCCGGTGCCCATAGGTAGAGTTAAGCAAGCCAGCCAAATACTTAAGCGTGCAGTCGTCACAGGCTTTAGCGGTATGGTTTGTAATCGACGGCAGGCATAGCGACTGGGCTGTGCTGTGTGAAAAAAACATTCGTCAAAACCAGAATTCCGGAGCTGCGACAGGCGTCCCGTTGAACTTACGAATCCTCAAGGCACGCAACATTTTGCGCCCACAGCAAGGGGACGGCGATGTCATTGCCCGACTGCTTCGTCGAGTTGCCGAAGGAGTACACGGTATTGCCGCAGTGGGTGTTAACAAGCGTGGCGAAGGTCTGAAAGAGGTATCAGTGACCTGGCTACCTGACAGCAGAAAAAACGATTACCTGAAGAGAGCTTCTGCAGGTGGCCTCGCAAAACTGTTCAAGGAACGTTTCATTCTGGGGAACCTCGTTCACGATTTCAGCGGCGGTGACCAACTTCGCTGGGCATGTTATGTTGGTAGTCAGAGCTGCACGACATCCGGCCGGAATGGCTGTTCCCAGGGCAGCTGGAGTGTCCCATATTTTTACTGCACTCGCCTGCAATGAAAGGACAGCGAGTACAACAGTTTGTACAAATGAGAATGCCATTGTGTGGTTTTTGAAGGAATATGGCACTGGCTGTAGGGTATGTCAGTCTTCGACACTGAAATATTCCATCCCCCCGTTCAAAGCCCTCGCAACACATACTTCTTCTGCCACGTCAGAATTACCCTCTGGACCGGGATACTGAAGTCTGGGCTGACACGACAGGAAGCGTGCAGCAACGGTGACCCTGGTAGTGATTGCATGGAATGCGACCTTTTTGCTCCCTAATCCAACAGGCATATATCATCCAATTGGTAGGCCAGCTAAATTAGCTCCAATATGTATGGGAATACACCAATCACTAGCTCATGGCGTTTCAATTCGGCCGGCGCCTTCGCCGTTCCCTTGAGTTTTGACCCTACGCAAGGCTGATCTATCACGCCGGTTTGTATCAAGATGGTTATGCTGATATTGATTGATGGATGTGCAAGGTTCCTCAGGGCCCTTTTGCATAAAATACAGATTCGGGCACCTTGATGCACTGGAAAAATGTCTCATCGAGTCATTCATTTATTCGTCTTTTCATTCCCTTCTCTCAGACGGGCCACTTCCACTCTTTCTGCAGGTCTCCGCAGCAATGGAGCTCAGAACCTCTTTGGTGTTTTTGGTTTTTGGTATTGTACAGTGGAGATTCTCAACAGCCCAACAGGGTGAAATATGCAGCCCTTTAGAGCCGTGTAAGAGCGGATGCTGCAGCCAATATGGTCAGTTCGGACGGTTCATCAGCGGTCATGACGCGCTAACTTGTATCTGAACAACAGGATCATGTGGTTTTGGTCCTGATTTCTGTGGCGAGGGGTAAATAAATCCTCCTCTTGATCCTTCCATTAGTGCGTTCGAATCGAATGAACTGAATGTCTGTCAGATGCCAGGGTTCATGTAATGCCACTGCTCAGTGTGGTCAGTATGCGCCAGAGGGCAGCTTTGACTGTCCGTTGCATGTCTGCTGCAGGTACGAAGGGAAGATCGTAAAAACGATCGAGATTGACCATGGAATAGCAAATGGGGTTATTGCGGCACAACAGAAGGCTTCTGCAACAATGAATGTCAAAATGAGAACGGCTGTCTGCCGGTTGTGTAGGTTCTTTCCCCATGCTCCCAATCCCAAGAAGCCTATTTGATGCCGGTCCAGACGCCCGCAATGCCCAGAGAGCGTAGACGCAATGGCAGTGGATGTGCGTATTGGGTACTACGGCCTGTGGGGAGCTACCAGGAGCTGTGATAAATACTTGCCCGAGAACATTCCCGCTGGAGCCTTGACGCATATCAACCTTGCTTTTGAATATGTTAGCGAAGATCATGAGATCACTGACACCGCGGGTCAGGGCCCCATCGTGGCTCGAGTGTCGCGGCTGAAGAAGAAATATCCCGGGCTGCGGGTGAACATCGCCCTTGGTCAGTGCTAAGCCCGTTGGCTACGGCCCAGCTAATGCAGTGATTAGGCGGTTGGGTGTTCAACAACCCCCCGACTCAGCACCGGTTCTCTGAGATGGTGTCCACCAGGTCAAATCGGGAGAAGTTCATTGCCTCCTTGATCCGGTATATCCGGCGTTACGCTCTCAATGGTGTCGATATCGGTTCGTACACAATGTCCCCACGGAAATATCCCGGATCGTCTTGCAACTAACAAACGGCGACAGACTGGGAGTATCCGGTTGCCGACGACCGCGGTGGCTCGAAGGCCGACTACGACGATCTTGTCCTGCTTTGTGCGGATATCCGCAAAGCGTTCGACAGAGAGGACCCGGGGTGGCAGCTGACCATTACTCTTCCGGCCAGCTACTGGTACCTGCGCGGCTTCAACTTGAACAGTCTGGAGAAATACGTCGACTGGTTCAATGTTATGACCTACGACATCCATGGGATCTGGGACCAGAAGAACGTCTGGACCGGCCCATTCCTGAAGGGCCACACCAATCTGACGGAGATCGAGGATGGTCTTGACCTGCTCTGGAGGAACGGGGTAAGCTCCGACAAAGTCGTCATGGGATTTGGCTTCTATGGCCGTTCGTTTACCATTTCCGATCTGTCGTGCACTACTCCGCCGAGTTGTACTTTTGATCATGCTGGCTTTGCCGGGGTTTGTACCAACGAAGCTGGCATTCTCTCATATAGTGGTGCGTATCCTCTAGTTTGGTGCCATCTCTCTCTCTGTGACTTAGCTAACTTTAAAAACAGAGGTGGTCAGCAAGGAAGCCCAGCTAGGGTCAAAAACGTTCTACGACGAGGCATCTTCCGTGAAGTGGATGGTGTATGGGTCCAACCAGGTTCGTTCGCACATTTGTAAGAAGAATGGGGTGAGATGTCACGCTGACAAGGTTTCAGTGGATATCATATGACGACGAGCAAAGCTTCACGGCCAAAAAGAAGTATCTCACTTCGCGCTGTCTGAGGGGTCTCATGATCTGGTCCCTTGATCTAGATACCCAAGATCACCAGGCGATGACCGGTCTCTTCGGGGAAGAGGCAATGGAGGGCGCTCTCAGGAACACCGGGCTTGATCCAGAGGAAGCTAAACAGTTGGCCTTTGATCTTTCGGCATGGACTGGGGAGCTCTGCTATACCACACCTACCTGCACAGATGGTAGTCGCGGTGAGCGGGGGCCGGATCAGGTGTGTAAGAAGGGCTACACGGCGGTCGAGATGGCCCATGCCCCGGTCCAGAAGAACGGGGACTTCCCCATGCACGGTGAGTGCGCGGTGGATTGGTACCGATACATCTGCTGTCCGACAAAAGCCATGCCGCAGAATTGCGAGTGGGTGGGAGCCCCAGAACGCTCAGTCTTTGGCTGTCATCGTGGTTGCGGAGCATCCCAGTTTGAGCTCAACCATGACACATATGTTGATGCAAGGGGTCGCCATAACTGTTACTCGGGAGCACGGAGTGTAAGCATTCTTTTCAAGCCCATGTTGCATTCTAACCGGCGACGCTGACAATAGGCCGCCATAGCTCTGCTGTGACGGCACGGAGATCCTGAACAAGTGTCACTGGACCGGCTGTGATATTAATCCAATCGGGAGCCTCTGTGGCAGCGATGAGGTCTCGATTGGCACGCGTCTTGATGATGACGACGGAGGTAGGTTAATATGGGACGTAACATAGCCAATTGTTTCGAGCATTGACATGATCGTCCAGGGCTGTGTGGCACTACGTGGATGGGCCCGGCGCATAACGACCGTCTGCTTCACCGGGAGTTCTGCTGTCCAAAGAGTGGTAAGTCGTGTTTGAAAAAGGTCCCTACTCTGCCGTACTGAAGGCATTTGAAAATTCTGATCTCGAAAACCCAGATGACTTCGAGAAGTGTGAATGGGCCATAAAGGACTGCAATCCAGGGCAGTGCGCGACCAACAAGTTGCAAGTCACCACGGCACAGACGCCGTCCTGGATCTACGATTATTCAATGGATACATCGAACCAGTGCTATGGGTTCCGGATCCCCGAGATGATGAGCCCTGACTTCAAACTGTGCTGCGATCCCCCCTCGCGGTACAACGAAAAATGGCCAGTCGAACCGAAATATCTCTGGAGCCACTATTACGACAGTGCCGATGACGATGTCACTTGGGAGTTCAGCGATAACTTTGGCAACAACAATGAGGATGGAAGACCGGACGATATGGAAGAAGATCCGGGCAGCGATCCCTACGGGTTTGTCATGCTGGATGGTCCCCCTGGCTCGATCAACAATGCGTTTAATGCGCAGTACACCGTGGTGACCCGCGACGAGCACCTGCCTGTCAAGAAGAGGAGCATCGTCACTACAAACCAGACGGTTATGAACGCCGTCTTTGACCATTCAGAGGAAACCGTTCTTGTCTACTGTAACTATCCTGCCGACTCCAAGGAGTGCCGTCAGATCTTCTACAAAGGGGCCGAGGACACCATTATCAGGCTCCCGGACCACATCGGGGAGGGTCCCTGGGCGCGAGTCGTCTCCATGGTGCCCGTAAAACCGTTGTCGAAGAGGGATCTACCGGCGTGGGCCGCCCAGAAACGAGATGCCAGTGGGAACCAGAATGGTAGGTTTGGTCTGTATCTATCTACAACGACCCCTGTTTTTGCAGCCACCCTGACCCGGACTCTAGGAATCTATGCCCTAACGTTCGACTACGACTTCCACTTGATCAAACGTGTGGATGAGCAAGTCAACATTCGCGTGGACTACACGAACCTTCTGCCGTACTGGGATGAAATGACCGATTCTCCTGCGTCCAAGCGGAAGCGTTCAACAGACGAAGGTCTGACCTTTTCTGAATGGAAGGCGCGCGTTGATCGAGCGAAGGCGCTGGACGTTGAACGCTCCTCACAGAACCACACGGGGAGACTGGAGGTTCGATCCAATGACAGCAGGGTCCATCGTCGGTGGTGGGGTGTATTTGTGGACTGGGTCAAGAAAATGACCACTGTCACAAAGACAGATGGCGGTACGCTCCCTATGGGACTGGTGCGGTCTCTGGTTCTCTATAGCGGACGCCTGCGATGCTCCAACGGCGCAGTGACTTTCACCACCGGGATGGATATCACTGCCGACTTTAGTATGATGATGAACGCTCGATACTCCTACTACTTTTCGGGCACCGTCGTGCCCCCGACGGTCACGGATATGTTTGCATATGTGGGGGTTCAACCGATGGCATACGCAGGGGTTGGGATATCAGGCAATGCAGAGCTCTACTACCCTAGCGAACGGAAGAAGATCATCGATACCTTGACCTACCCTGGCCTGGCAATCAAAGGCATCGCAGCCGTGGGACCAACCATGGATCTTTGGGGCCAGATCACCGGCCGAGTAACGGTCTCTGGAGACCTGAGAGTCGGATTGACGTACAAGTTCAAGCCCGTTGAGCTGTACTTCCCGAATAACGACGAGGTCAGCAATAACCTGGACGTTAGGGACATGGAAGAAACACTAGTTGACAATCAAGGGCTGGAACCCTCAATCTCTGGCAATGTCCGCGCCGACGTCGACATTGACATTCATGCCACGCCTGAGATCAACCTGGGCATCAAGATCGGTGGAGGAATCGGGTCTCTCAAAGGCACGCTGGCCGACGCTCATGTGTCTGCATTTGCCAACACGACGCTAAACTTTCATGCGGAAGCATCAGCTGCGGCCGGCACCGGCGGCAACAGTTGGTCGTATGGATATTCAGTGAGTTTGTTTTACAGATTCGGTTTCGGCTGCGTGGCCGAGATCTACAAGTATGGCAAATGGACAAGCGGGCTTTGGTATCCGTTCCCTCGGCGCGTGATTCCGATCCTTTCCAAGACGTTCTCTTCACGGCCGTCCGCGAAGCGATCTATCGACCATGGGCCGTCGCTCTCCGAGGAGCCTCTGTCTGGTGCTATCTTCCCTGGTCAAGGGAACGCATCCATCAAGAAGCGCCAGCAGTCACGCCTGGCAGAGAAAGAGTCGCAATTCACCCTTGGATCATTCCGGTGCAGCACTTCTACTGGAAGCGTCTGTGGTGGAAGCATGCAACGCCGCGACCTTATACCTATGCCCGAGGACACTCATAACCTCCAAAGAAGAGCGACAGCAAAAAAAGACTGCGCGGATAGCCTACCCCGTCTCTACTACAACTGCGTGACATTCTTTTCTGACTTCTCGTTCCAGGGATCTGCGGGGACAGCGCAGCTTCCCGGCATCTGCACCAATGTTGAAAAGTTTTTGAACAATAACGGGCGCGGTAATATCGGTTTGACACTGACCTGGGAGCCCACCAACCAAAACAATAGAAGAAAACGAGCTTGTCCGAGCGGTTTTTGCGATAAAGACAACAGCGAGTATCGGCAAAAGGCCCTGGGCACGACAACCGGACCGGCGTTAACCAACTGCGATGAGTTCCCCTTTGCATCCTCCGAGGAGGGGGGATCGACATTTCGGGGCCTGAATCCCTTGGTGCTGACAGGCACAGTGAGGACCTGCGTTCCAACATGGCAGAACGATGCCCAGGGCGGATGCCATAGTAAGCCCGATCGATCCCCCTTCCCTTTTGAGTCACAATGGGAGAGGTGCTAACAGACCGCCAGATTTACTAAACAACCTCGAAACCAATGTCGAATATTTCAACACGCCCGACAAGCCAACGCCGGATAATCCGTATTGGGTACGCTGGGGTCCGAATAGGAACACCTGGGTGTCGAAAACAGGTCTCGGGGGGAGGCAACGTCTGACATCGTATGGGCAGACGCCCGTTCCCAAGGTATTTGTCCCCGGCATGTCCCAGGCGGACCGGGACGATGTAGACAACCTGAGCTACTACCACAAACGGAACTTTACCGTGTTCCTCTCCTATCCGCGCGAGGGCCAGAACCCGAATGGCCAATGGCCCGATCAGGCCTTCGACAAGGGGACGATCACCGGGGACTCCGAAAAGAATCCGCCCGTTACAAAAACCGTCGGCTCTTCCACGTGGGTGGTTTGCGCCATCAATATCAGAGGCCAGCAACGATATCGATTTGGTAACCGACCCAACGGGCTCTGCACCGACGGCGTAACTACAAAGGATACATGGAAAGGGCTCGCCAAGATCCTGGTCGTCTATCAGTATGTTTTAGTCTCTGTGTACTTCTTCATGACTATTCTTTGGATGTCCTACTAAGCAGGATGAACAGGTGCAAGATCAGCTTTCAAGGGTCCCCTGGACCAACGAAGAGAGATAGTACTCCGCTTGGATATCTGGCTGGTGACCCATACTATTGTAAGTGACGCACTCGCCAGTAATGCTACTTGGAACTTTCTGACCCGGAGGATAGCCATTGAGCGAGTGGAGGGAACCTTACCCAAGGATTGGGACGGCCAGGAACTGCGGGAGTCCTGGGTTGTCAAGGATGAGGATATGGAAGACGGAGACTTTACAGAGAAGGAATCTGGGTAGTGCAATTGCACTGTGCACAAGCAATTTCGTATATCATTCTCATTCTACAGTCTTGGTAGAAATGCAACAACGTCATATGAAGCTGCAGGACAAGGGTTCCCCTTGGTCTGCATCCCTAACCACTCAGGGCAAAGAACTACGCCAAAAAGGTGTCTAGAGTCTAGACGACCATTCTCAGCATAGTAGGAATGATAGTGCATATTACTCTTACCCTTTCCGTTTAGTGCTTACAGCTTACCCCTCGCCGCTTTTCTCTCCCTAAGCAGACGAGAGCACGATCTTTCTTCACCCTGTGCATTGCCCACGAAATGGCACTCAATCTGTCAGACATATTGAAGAGTGCTTCTATAGACTTGACTCGGTATGAGGATATCTACAAGCATTTTCACGCCCATCCCGAACTGTCGCTCCAAGAAGAATCTACCTCTCAAAAGGTCACCGCCCATCTGTCCCAGTTAAAAGCCTATGAGATCCACACAAATATCGGCGGCTATGGGCTGGCAGGCGTGCTCAGGAATGGGCCCGGCAAGACCGTCCTTCTGCGAGCTGACATGGACGCCCTCCCCGTCAAGGAACTCACCGGACTACCATACGCAAGCTCGGTGACCATGCGCGACGCCGACGGCGTTGAAAAGCCAGTGATGCATGCATGCGGCCATGACATGCACATGACATGCCTACTCGCAGCGGCCGAGACTCTTGCGAACATGCAGCAGGCGTGGAGCGGGACGCTGATCGTGCTGTTCCAGCCCAACGAGGAACGAGGCGGCGGCGCGCAGGCCATGGTGGACGACGGCCTCTATTCCAAGGTCCCTGTTCCCGATTATATCTTTGGCCAGCACGTCATGCGCATGCGGGCGGGAAGCGTCGGCTCCCGGCCTGGGACCATCATGGCTGCTGCCGACAGTCTTAAAGTTACTGTTTTTGGCCGCGGCGGCCATGGATCCCTGCCGCATCAGACGGTCGATCCGGCACTTCTCGCTGCGCATATTGTTGTTAGGCTGCAGGGGATCGTGAGCAGGGAGATCGACCCCAGCGACCTGGCCGTCGTAACTGTGGGAAGTCTGCAAGCTGGCCAGACCGAGAATATCATTGCGGACCGGGCCGAGATTGGGCTTGATTTCCGGACTGTCAAGCTGGAGACGCGGCAGAAGATCCTTTCTGCTGTTCAGCGCATTGTCGAGGCCGAGTGCATGGCTAGTGGCTCGCCGAAACCGCCGGTTTTCACTCCAACTCGGCGGTTTCCGCCCACTGTAAACGACGGGCATGTGGCGTATCAGTTGGCTGCCTCTTTCGAACAGCATTTTGAGGACTTTGACGCCGATACACCGAGAACCAATGTTAGCGAAGACTTTTCTACGCTGGGTAATTGCAGAGGTATCCCGTGCTGCTTTTGGTTCATTGGGGGTATCGACGTAGAACTCTGGGACAAGACTCTGGGAGAGGGCAATCGCACAGATGAGAATCATGAGATCCCTGGGAATCACTCGGCGCTTTTTGCGCCCGTTATACAGCCGACCATGAGAGCCGGAGTCGATGCTCTTTGCCTTGCAGCGTTGACGTTTTTGAGGAAATAACTTTCCCGTATGACGTCTAGTGGCTCACTGTGTATCATTAAGCAGAATAGATGATACGTACATACTAATTGACCAAACATATGTATCCAGGATACAACATAGATGGATACAAGACATCTCATCCAATGTTAGCCCAGACTGCCCAGTACATGTTTCAGATCGAGGCATTTAGGCCCTTGGCCGTCCCACCAGCCCCATTATCCACGCCAACTAGAGAGCTACGTAGACTACGTAGACTACTAATGCGTAGGCCAAGGAATGCTGATGCTGATGCTGATGCCTTATGACTTATAACCCTGCCGCATCCCAGCTGTTGGCCTCTGTAGCTTTCTTTCAACCTCAACCGGTAAGACTACCCCTTCACCCACATGCCTTACATCCATGTATCTCATGTAATCTGATAATAGATACAAAGGATTGGAAACCCACAGCGAATCATCATGCTAGACTGGTTCAAAAGACTGCTTGGTCTCACCGAAGAAGCCAAACAACAGAGAGCCCAAAAGCGCCGGAGTCGGGGTCGAAGCAGGAGAGTTCGAGCCCGGGAGAGAGAACTACAAAACCAAAGACAAAAGCTCAAGTTCTTCTGGGGTCCGGGGGCTTACCCACCACCTGTCTAGATTATCTAGATAATAGGGGTATGAGTACTATAGGGTATACTGCACCCGTCTCCTCGTCTTTATCGGACGCCTATTTTCAAGGACTAGTTGTGTTGTTCCTGAGCAGACAGCTTCGTGCTTCATTCAATACTCCAGTCAATGGACCACGATATCACCGAGATGCGGTAGGCAGCCTAGACTTCAGATCTTTGGTTTCATGTGCCAAGTTGTAGGTCTCTTGCTATCTCTGGATCAACAGTTCTGTGCCCCTAACTTTTATTCAAATCCATGATCATTGCGTCTCAAGATGAATGAAGTTGGTTGTCATGGAACAGTTCTCTCTTGCTCGGGTCGCAAAGATCCACAGTTAATAGAGTCACCGGATAATCCAAGTACATTCAGCACCAGAATAAGTTCAATCCGACGGGATTGCCAGAGTCATGATCTCCCTCCAAAGCAGAAGTCTCTCCCCTCTCTTCTATTGCTACATATTCGTCGAACCAGCAGTCAAGACAGCCTTTAATACCGAGCTGCACTCCCTAGCACACATCTCAGTAACCTCACAGTCCACGGATCCCACGGAGCTCCCGTGACAGTAGCGTTGCGCGGCTATACGAGTATCCCAGAAGCACACAAGATTTTGACACAGCTCATGATCATCTAGGACGTTTCCACCATAATAGTATTTTCCCGCATGTGCGGGAATGGGGACATCAGCCAGGATGATGCGGAACCCTCCGCTGTAAGGATGTGAGCTTAAGCTCTGGAATATCTATGTCTCGCGGCGTGGGATGGGACTGACTGAACAGGGAAACTAATTGTCCGTATAGACATTCTCATAAGACCCGCGTAGGACTTTATTCTACTGAGAGATGAGGTTGTCTACCTTTGAGACTCAAAAAGGTATTTTCCCATGCGCATTTACTTTAAATTGGTCCATCAGCTCTTGGATATGGTGTTGCAATGAACAGCTGAGTATTAGTTAGGGTTAATCTCCAGAATATGGCAACAACATGTGAGAAGGTATTAGTCCTATGCGTTATGATGACTGTCCAAGCTGGGTCCACACCATTATCTGTCCAATATTGTTATTATTGGCGTCTCACAGACAAGTCAGTCCGTTAGTCGTCGAAGTTAACCCAAACAGGAAGTCAAGGACTATCTACAATATGATCTGATTTAGTCGAACCCATAATTACCTCGCGTAACCCGTTTCGAACAGCCGCTACTCGCCACGCACCATCAACATTGCTTCCCCTCCTACCTCCAGATGGTGTCTGTAAGTGTTAAAAAACTGGTAGCTTCTCTTTGATTGAGCGTGTCATCCTTAGTGCAGGGGCCATGCTAATCTTCTCTGTATCGTTTCAAATTGACCAAATGCCCGAAGGCACTCGGAAGAGATTAGAATGAACTATATGCAACAAGGCTTCCGGCGGTATCATTGGTTGGCGATCGGGGGTGGCCAAATTCGCCTTCTTGGGGCTCAGCAAGGCATGGAACGATATTGAGGGGATGAGAGGTAAAACAATAACTGACCAGGTCACTGACGCCGTCCAACTATCGACAGGAGCTAGTGCTTTTGATTATTGTGGTAACTGCTGCAATGGAATGGTTGGAATCATTGACATACATAGGATAAAACAGAGACTATTTAAGCTCAGTACATGCAAGTTGCTTATTAGAGTTGCTACCTTGTGGTATATAGTAATATGATTGGCTGAAGTCAGCAACTTAATCTTCTGTTCCGCGTTCTAAGTGGGTCTAGCAGCGGGAGCTAATGCAAGGTGATGACATGGCCAATCAGATTGCAGTATAAATAACCCTTTTTCTCTAGCAAAGGTAAAAGGACATAATACGCATGTAGAGAGCCCAGATGAAAAGCTTCAGCTCCAGGCGAGGGTTGCAAGCTGCAAGATTATGGCTACTACCTTACTTCTTCTACCAGTCTGCACTAAATCCCCTTGTTCGGAGAATGCGGGATGTGGGCCTGTTCTTCAACCAGCGCCCTCGAGGCCTCCAAGTCGCAAATGCAAATCTGTTGGATGAAGAGGCCCCTGGCTCTGCCGCTCCCACCGGCCCTGGCTGAGAAGAATGCAGATTTTGAGGACCTGGGATCCTGATATTCGGTGGGGTGTCCAATTGTGGCCGATTTGCTGTCTAGTTTGCCTGAGTAGGCATAACAAGATCCTCTGCAGACATGAGTCATCATAGATGCGCTCCATGTGGTAAATGTAGAGCCTGCCCAGAACTCCCGAGTCCCGCCTTATAGCACTGCCTAACTTCCAGAAGGGTACCTCACCATACTAAACCTGGCTATAGGACAGCTGACTTTATTCAGCGCGCTGTATTCAGATGTGTTGATGGTGTTCTGGGGTACATGCCTAGTAATACTATTGTTCAAGAATTCAGCTGCTGGATTAACTGTAGAGGCACAGGTACAAGCATGGTAACACATGGACCCAAGGCCTCAATAAAGCAAGGTGCATTAACTAGCTTACCCATGGTCCGCGTGTGTTCAATATCAATTCTACACTTGCATAGTTCCCTACATTCCATGCTCTCGTTGTATCAGCCATGCTGTCTTATTTCCCATCTGCGTTTGTAAAACCATTGGTAATCTGTTCTTCCGGCTGTTTATTCTCCCTGAGGAAGCGCTCCTGACGACCTTCGCTATTCGCATCAAAGTACGCTGCATTATCGCGACTTTCAACACGGGGATATCCAATCTGGGCAAAGAGGCTTACGTTTCTCGCCGACCACCGTCGTCCGGATCCCCCGCCGCTTCCCTTGGTAGGTTCCCGGGATGACGCGGTGAAGGGTACATCTCCGACGCGGTTAGTTACCTTATGCGCGATGGGTTCTAGATGCTAGGAGCAACTCACCGATTATCCCACATCGCCACGCTGCCGACGGTCCACTTCCAGCGCACATAGTGGTCGTCCGCGGAGTGGATGTGTAAGGAGAGAAAGTCGAGGATCTTATCTATGAGGCGTTCAATGACACACTATGCCATTGTGGCAAGGGGATATGGTACCAGCCTCCAATTTGTATAGTTCTGCAAATCCGGTCACGTAGACGGGGTTCACATTGAGCGCCTTCCAGCCGGTTACGGGATGAGTTCGCACGGCGGGATGGTGAGTGTCTATTGGGGGTCGGCCGGTGCTAATGTCCCAGAGGTCGAGAAAGGTCTCATCTATGGAATTTGAGTATCATTGCAGAATTGGGTGGGTGATGGACGAACATTGGAGTCTGGAAGTATGCACGGCGTGTAAGCCATCGAGAAATCTCTTGTATGCGGTGCTGAGGGTGTCATAGATGCCGTATTGGGAGACCTGTCGGAACAATAGTCAGTAGGTATAGTATATGGTTTAACACGCAGAACTGGATATATGCACCCAGGCTGTGTCGCCCCCGACCTCGGGATGTTCTTCCATTCTCAAGAGGGCGTACGACGGAGCTGGGGTAAGGATATCAGTAGCTTGTAGGTGTCTATGCGTAACCACGTACGGTTGACCTCGTAGGACATATCGGAATGAAAGTCTGCAATGGACTAACATCATGATTCCCATCAGCCAGAATGCTCCAGATGAAAGTCGCTCGTCGTCCTTACCCAGGGAGTATAGTTCTGGATCTCCCGGTGATCTTCCCGACTACCGTAAACCGTGACGAACTAGAGAAAAAGATGTTAGAAGAGCGAGATCCCATCTACTGATTTGATCAATAGCTTACTCGTTTTTCCTGTAATCTGTCTGTCAGATGGCTACTTCGTGAACAACAACCAAGTGTGAAGTAGATCGGACTCACCCGGGGGGCAGGCCGCTCGCCTAGGATACCTATTTCTTTTGGTAAGTCAATGATATCTAATAAACGTCTTCTTTCACTGTAAGTTGCTCACCATAATGCTCGAACAAATCAATCTGCTGCTCCGTCGTCAAGTCCTGATCGCGAAAAAACACCACGCCGCGCTCGGTGACCAGCAACGCCAGCTCATCCAACTGCGCCTCATTCAGCTGAGAGAGCTGCACCCCCTCCAGCACAGTGCCGATACTCTCGGTCAGGTCAAGCCGTCTCGCAGCGGCGAACAAGGCTTTCTTCTCTGGGTCTGCGAAAAGGGCCCGGTCTCTGGGCGGGACCACGAGTTCACGGGGCCTCTGGTGAGCAATATTGTCTCTGATTTTAGGGTTGAAGTTGGGATGTAAGGTTGTGGGAAACCCGGAGTCTGGGGAGATGTGCTTGCGAGCCTCGAGGCTTGCCATGTTGATACGACAATTAGCTAGAAGATCCTAGATTGAGAAGTCGGTCTCTTCGGACAGCAGCCAAACTAGAATAGAGGAACAGAGGCAACTCGGGTGAGGGGGACGACCGGAAAGCTAAGCGCTGAAACGCCTCACCGCAACGGTCAAAACATCAGATGCATCATATTCAGCCTACCCCTCCTGTAGGAGTTGGGCCCTCATGTAGATTCGAGATAGGCCATAGGCCGTGAGGGATCCAATTGGTCCACGTACTTCGATATGGTACCTATGATATAAATACTACCTAGCCTTTAAAATACACGGGCTGCACGTTTTGTTGTGCACCTCTACACTTACGACCTCGAATGTCTAGCCATGGTGCAATACACTAACCCAATTGTCCTTCCTGGCCCCAAAGACTGCCTCGAAGTTGTGGTGAGCTTACTTGCCCGTCACCGGGAAACCGATTACTGGACGTACGAGTACAAAGATACCTGGTACGTTGGGATCCGCAGCCAGGCGTCTGTTGTGGTTGACTGCACCGGTGGCAAAGAGACTACCATTCATCACGATGGGAGCGAGGAGTCCCGCGATATCACCGAACCCCTGAACGAGGTCGCAAGAAAATTCGTTGCGCAATACTCGGTGCCCGGGGTGAAGATCTTCGGCCAGGTTGCGTTCAACTATAATGCTCATATTGCCGGCCAGGCATACAAACCGGGCACATGGCCTCTTCAGAGCCTCGTAGTCCCCTGCGTCCAGGTCACTATTCACAAAAGTCAGATCCTGGTGGTTGGATCCAGCGAGGACGACGCCAGAGCCGTAGCCGACTTCATTTCGGCTCGCCTTCACGACGCACCCGGCATTACTGTTCCAGATTGCCATCCCACCATTGATCTACTCGCCGGCGCGGAAGACTATACAGCTCGGGTCGCGCGGTCAATAGAGGAGATCAAACAGGGCAAATACACAAAGGCAATACCGTCTCGGATGGTCCACCTGTCGGAGAAGGTGGATATGCCGGCGACATTATCCCATGGTCGGCGGGCCAATACCCCCGCACGAACCTTCTCCTTCAAGCACGGCGGAATCCAGGCAACGGGCTTCAGTCCAGAGGTCTTGGTGTCGATAGATGGTGGAACAATCTTTACAGAAGCCCTGGCCGGCACCCAGCTCTCTGAAGGGGCAGACATGCAGCCCGCGCGACACAAACTGCTCAACGATCCGAAAGAGGTGAACGAGCATGTCATCGCCATCAGAGGCTCGATTCGACGCTTGAGCACGGTCTGTCCCGCGGATAGCATTGCCGTCAAGGATTTCATGACGGTCGTGTCTCGCGGGAATGTGCAGCATCTCTTCTCTCATGTATGCGGACGGCTCACGGCCGGCAAGGACGGGTGGGACGCTCTGCCTGGCCTCGTGGCCAACATCACGGTCCCTGGTCTCCCGGGCCAGAGCAATATGGAAGCGATCCGGTGCTTTGAACCTCAGCCTCGGGATCTCTACTGTGGCGCGGTGTTGATCCTGGACAAGGCGAGGGACTTGTTCGACGCGACTCTCGTCCTCCGCAGCGTATTCCAGGATCGAGATCGCCAGTGGCTTCAGGCTGGGGCGGGTGTCACGGCTTATTCGAAGCCTGAGCGAGAATTTACTGAGACGTGTGAGAAGCTCGGCAGCGTGGCGCCGCATGTAGTTGCAGAGACCGCCAATTAGCTCGACGTCTG
Source organism: Aspergillus quadricinctus (assembly GCA_022814375.1). Classification (NCBI taxonomy): domain Eukaryota; kingdom Fungi; phylum Ascomycota; class Eurotiomycetes; order Eurotiales; family Aspergillaceae; genus Aspergillus; species Aspergillus quadricinctus. Next base: position 304,010 of record JAKLNT010000016.1, on the reverse strand, counting down.
GGCCACTGTGTCGTCTATGTGGTATGACCGTATGAGCAGCAGTCACAGATACATGTGTACATGTTGATTGCTTCCTGACCACTCAATATTCTAGTTTTGCCAAAGGGCGCCTCATTAAGTTTGTTCAAGTAGAGATCAACCAACCTAGATGCTGCATGCGAGAGACAAACTTGTTGGTGCCACGTATGTATGCAGGATATGCGTCAAGAGATACATCATATAGTCAAGCTTTGATAGAACACACCGCTTCTTGCTCACACCAAGTGAACTCAGACTTTGAATCTGTGCACTCCAGATCCTTGTCCTCTGCGAATCTACCCTCGTTCACCAGGGTTAATCATGCCATTGCCGTCGATCCTCGTGTACTCCATCATCGCAATAGCTGCATATTACATACTACCCTATCTGGCCCGATGGAGGTGGATCGGAATCCCCGCGCCATTCCCTGCTTCGTTCAGCAACCTCTGGTTGCTCTATCAATGCCGTCGGCGAAGACGGTATCTGGCCGTTGACCATGCGCACGAGAAATACGGCAAGATCGTGCGCATCCAGCCGCACCATGTCTCGATTGCGGACGTGGCGGCCATTCGGGCCATCTACGGGCATGGAAACGGTCTTTTGAAATCGTACGCCGTCATTCATGCATACATGCGTTTACTTGTCTTGGATGCGAGTAATTTGATGTCGGTGATAGGGAGTACTATGATGCCTTTGCCTCGTCAGCCTCCGCCCACCGCAGTCTCTTCAATACCCGCGACAGAGCCGAACACACGCGGAAGCGCAAGGCTACCTCGCACACTCTCTCGGCCAAATCGATCAGGGATTTTGAACCGTACATACAGGTCAATATCAGCGCGTTCATCCGGAAATGGAACGAGCTGTGCGACGAGACCCAAAACCAATCTCAATACACGCCTATCGACTCCCTCCCCTGGTTCAACTACCTCGCCTTCGATATTATCGGCGATCTCGCATTCGGGGCTCCATTCGGCATGGTCGAGCGAGGAGCAGACCTCGCCCAAGTCCGCAAGACACCCTATTCACCACCGACGTACGCCCCCGCCATCGACGTGCTCATCCGGCAGGGGGAAGTCTCCGCAACGCTGGGCTGCCTTCCCAGTCTCAGACCTCTAAGCAAGTATCTGCCGGACGCCTTCTTCTGGCGGGGGCTCGAAGCCGTGAGCAACATGGCGGGGATCGCAACCGAACGCGTCACAAGACGGCTTGCGTCGCAAACCTCGCGGAAGGACCTCCTTGCTCGTCTCATGGATGTCCGGGACGCCGAGTCGGGCGCCCCGCTGAGCCGCGAGGAACTTGCCACCGAAGCACTGACGTTCCTTGTCGCGGGGAGCAATACTACTTCTATCACGGTCTGTGCGTTGCTCTACTGGGTCGTGCGGACCCCGGTGATAGCTGGGAGGCTCCGACGGGCGATTGACGAAGCGATGGCTGAGCAGGGGGATATGGACGCTATTCCGTCGTTTAGCACGGTCGAGCATATCCCATAGTAGTCCCCTCCAATTCCCCCCGTTCTATCTTCTACCTCTACTAACATATCGTGCTGTGCTAGTCTGCAATGGGTAATCAGCGAAACCCTCCGTCTGCATAGCACCTCCTCCCTCGGCCTCCCGCGCCAGATTCCCCCAGGCGCTCCGCCAGTCACTCTCTGCGGACAAACCTTCCACGCGGGAGACGTCCTCTCCGTCCCCACGTATACAATGCACCACTCGAAAGCGATCTGGGGCGCAGACGCCGAGTCATTCGTTCCAGAACGCTGGGCCGCAGCGCATCTCACGGCGCAACAGAAAGCGGCCTTCATGCCCTTTGGCACCGGGCCGCGCGCATGTATCGGGCGGAATCTGGCCGAGATGGAAATCAAGTGTATTGTGGCGGCTGTGTTTTGGAATTTTGATTTCAAATTCATGTTGGGGCGCGATGGGGAGTTCCAGACGAGGGAGGGGTTTCTGAGGAAGCCGGTTAGTGGATGGGTTGGGGTTAGGAGGACTGGTAGTTAACCATGAGCATAGCATCGACTTGACTATAGTATTCGCTGTTCTGCGGATTCTTCTTTGATTGAGGATAGTTGGCAGCTTTAGGTATATCCTTTATCAAGGGTAGGAAGTGATATGCAATTGATTGAGTATAACATATTGTCAGTAGTCTAACTGGTGCAAAAAGCGGGGGAGGGGCTAACGCTGTATCATTAGATGAATACCGTCAAGAGCATGGCTTAATCTACCCTCGTCCATTGCATTCTGCAGTCTCGACAATGAGCGTACCGACATATCTCCAGACATTCGAGGCCCGCGCAAGGAAGCTCCATGAATGCATCTTCTCCAACCCTACATCAAGCCTGCAGAACAACCCCTGGGCCACCGTCGACGCCATCGACAGTTACTCCAGAACCCACGATCTGATGATCTACAACGCCGCGAAACTCGCTGCGTCGCGCAGAGAACTCGACGCCGTGCACCCCGCGCCCAAGACGATCCTTGAATTCGGGACCTACGTCGGAACCTCCGCCATCGCGTGGGCCGCGATGCTGCGTGAGATCAACCAGTCCGATAGTGATTGCCGTGTCTACACGTTCGAGATGAGCGCTGCCATGGCGCGTATCGCGCGGGATTTCTCCAAGCTGGCTGGCGTGGATCACATCGTGACTGTGCTGGAGGGTCCTGGGGCGGCGTCCTTGAGGAAACTGCATGCGGAGGGCAGGTTAGCGCAGAAGGCGGACGTTGTCTTCTTCGATCACTGGGAGGAGCACTATCTGCCTGACCTGCGGTTGTGTGAGGAGTTGGGTGTTGTCAGGCCCGGATCGAAGATTATAGCTGATAACACGGACTTTCCTGGTGCGCCAGAGTATCTTGCGTATGTGAGGGCCGGGGGGAATGGCAAGGTGAGGTATGGCAGTCGGTCGATTGAGACGGCGAAGGAGGGAAGAGCAGTGAGTATTGGTTTACCATTCGAGTGCTTGGTGCGTGCTAACCCGAGAATGTAGACTATGGTCGAGGTCAGCACTGTTATGAATATTGCTTGATGGTCATCTACATGGTCCCCTCTCTATGGACCGGGAAGATCGCCCTGTATGCCACCATTTGTAATGCGCATCCGGCCCAACACAGAATCTCCCATTGCCTCCAGCCTGCTGTACGCCTATTCTTCGCATGCTGGGAGGAAGGTCGTGCTCGTAGTATAGGCTTCCAATCCAGGCAGTTGTATCGAAAACAACAGCGCCTCAATCTTCACAATCTCGAATATCATCTTCAGCCGCTGCCGTTCTGCCATGGTATACCAAACCTCCCCAAGCTCGTTTCCTGGAGCTTTCTCCATGATGATGCATTCAGAGCCAACAGGGTTCAGGTCGGAAGCCGAATAGGCAAGGACACGCGGTACCAGAACGCTATGTAATCACCTAAAGCATTGTTGCTACCTCACTCGCGGTCACATAAATCTGGGTTCGGTCAACGGATATGGAAGCCGTGCCACAACCTGAGTACCGCGCAGAGTAATTTCAAAGACACGGTTGAATCCTCCCTCAGCAAGCTTTCGAATATAACTCACATCCTGCTCGACGGCCATACCTAATAACTTATTACCATGACGGACTTTTCTGATGTCAGTACTGATGATTGGTAAGGTTTCCGGTTCCCTATCTAACACTTCCAATCCAGCCTACATAAACGAACCTGGTATAGAGTTTATATGAACCAAGTTGTCTGGCGAAGGGGGGAGGACGGCTCAGTTGATGTACAGGACGAGCCATGGAAGATTAATGGTTAACGCTTTTATATATAGTAAAAGAGAAACCTTGAATCTTAGAGATCTAACCAATGGTATCTTATCTATAGATACTGCAGTACTCCATGGATTGCAGCCTACACAACTACCTTATGTATGTTAAAGAGATATAAGACTGGGTCAATCTACCTTATGTCCTGGTTAAAGCTGAGTCCTTATAATTAGGATTAATGCTACTTTATCTTGAGTTAAGGATTCAAACCTTGACATTCGCTTATAACTGAGTGCATATATTAATAGGTGTAATTATATTTAGACTACTATCATTATGGAGAAATCTTTAATATTGCCACATTCATACTCTTTTATTAGAACCTATCTAGTAGGATACACCTAGAATTCACTGATTCTCTCCTTCAACTAACCTTCATGACAAAAACATGGCAAGGATATTCACTCTCAAGTATGCACTGAATGATGTCCCTTAAGACCTGCTTGTCTCATGTGTAGACTTCCCCATCTTCTTCCCTCTCCTGAATCTACCACAAGACCCATCTTGTACTGGACGAGCTAGCTCGGCATATGAGAAAGACACTTCATTATTTCAGTGACATATCTTGAGTATGGAGCTTGACAACATATACAGCTACTCTAGCTAACAGCACACTAAGGGGAAACTAGCAAGCTGAAAGAGAAGAAACTCAATGTGCAGGGCCAGTCAAACGCTCTTCTCCTACAAACGCGTAGACCGGTCGTCAACTGGGCGCTTGTTCAAATTGCATCTGCTCTAAGATGTAAAAGTTCTCGCTGCTCGCTTCGCCTGTCCCCAGCTTCCGGGCGTTGGGACCAGCAGTTCGACGATCTGTCCAGGCTGATGCATCGCCGCCATCCCAATCTATCCTCCAGGGAGAGAGTATGGGTCTCGGAGTCAGTTTGGTGAGGCTGTCTGGCTCATCGACTCCCCTATTACTGGATCGGAGAGGTCTATGCAGGTGGACGACCTATTCACTACTTTCCTGGAGACTATTTTGAGTATATTCCCATGGGGATTCTTACCCCCAGATTCTCTGATAAATACGATCAGCACTTTGATCGATACATCAACCCAAGGCAATTCCTGAGGCCCGCTGATCTTGACAGCGTTTGAGAACTGTTTCCGGGGGCAGTAGGTGTGGGGGTACTCATTGCTGGTTTTATGATTGTTCCTTTGAGAATGTGCAACATGTTGCTCTGACGCCATCTCCCAGTCGGCAGACTGGCCAGAAGTTCATAGCTGGGGAACCACCGTTATAAGAGCCTACTGGGTATTATTCCCTGTCCTACTTTCTTGTCAAGACATCGTTCAACTTCAATCGTGACTACTGGGAGCATAACTACGCTCAATTTGCATCCAGTTAGTGGCGCATTTGCATTGCTTCCTTCGATGGATGTACGAATCTTCGCTAATATCGGTGGCATATGACCTCTTTAGCCCACTATTGGCAGAAAGCTTGAGAAAGTGTATACATCGTCGACGCTGACAAGTTTCCCGACATGGCGAAACGGCCCCCTGGAGGCCTGGACTGTGGAGATCTGCGGACTCTTCGTGACGGAAAACCAGAACAATATGCATCCTATGATGTCCTCATGCCGAAAACGGTTTCAAGCACCAGTCTGGGGAAGTTCCGGAGCTCCAGCTCGAGAGGTAGATATAACTATGACTATTAAACACACTTTCTATAGACACACCGCTAACAGATCAGTCGGCTCATCATCTATCATGGCCGCCATGAGGTATTCCTCATGCTCAATCAAGCATTATCTTGGTTTTCCCATACGTTTCCACGTACGGGTACGAGCACGCTACAATTGGTGGCATGTCACCTGTCTGATCAGCGACGCCAAATCCTTCTGATCTCTACGCAATGGAAGAGACATTCTCGACAGAATTTCGCGCTGATGACTTCGTGAGATCGGACGCCGTCCACGTTCCGCTACGTCTCTGACGCCTTGGACGAATACTGTGAGACGGTACTGAGACACACCGCGAACCATCACCATCGTCGTTCCACCGGGGCGTCTGACCGCCATCAGGGACCCGTTACATTGAGTACCTGGAGAGGACCGTCCCGACAACCATTTCCCGTAAGCTTGATGGCGATAAGGTCGATCTGAGATCAATAGCCGAAAAAAGGGTCCAAGCCTTACGCGAGGTAGCCCAGAATCTCAATTATGACCCTAATGAGTCGACTTCAAACTGTGATCTCCGCTTTCGCTATTTGGATGCCTTTCATTGTCCCAGATGACGGGATATGGCCTAGTGTTGGTCTCGAAGTCGGATACTCCGAGATCTATGAGAAGAAGTGCGTCCAACCACCCCAGCTCTGCACTGTCTACTCTGTTCCAGCAGGTTTGTCCTATATTCTGAGTACCATCTCTCTGCTCAGATAGTTATAGAAACCAAGCTGCCCAATGATCTCACCCTGATCCATTAAGAGAGAGACCACTACTCCCTTCAGCCGGCTGAGGAAATGACCTTAGAAGGCTTGTTTGTCTAGTATTCCAATACCAGGACATTGTCAAACGCCGGAAGAGCAACCGGCGTGGAATGCGGCCCACCCGACGCGAACATTCGACATCCGCCCTATTTCGCGGATTTGGATGCTCAATCATATTGCCAGGATGATTCGCACATCGACGGACTGTATGAATCACTGGCTAGACACAATGAAGTATTACATCTGTGGCATATAACCGCATAGATACAAATGCATTCTGCTCATTTCAACTCCAAGCGTGTCGGACATGTATTTTGGGAGAAATACCCAGAATACCGCATTTGCAGAAAAAATTGCTGGTAAGTCTTCCTTCGATGGACATCTTGGAACAGAGACGGGCTAATCCTCTCACTTAACAGCGAACCTCAAAGCAGCAGCCCTATGATCCTTCCCGGGCTTGCCGTCCGCGCCAGTGCGCAAAAACGTAAACCAAACTTGCTGAGGCATATGAGCCAGCTCCTAATCCTATCAATGCATATCTGGAGACCAATGCAGAATGTGTGGGTGGTTGCACTGTTAGAGACTAATATTTGGCCTACCCTATCCTTCCCGAATTTGACCCAGTTGGACCATCCCCAGTGGGGATTCGACAGCTATATTGTGAGTACTTCATTTGGCCTCCACAGACTCTATACATATTTGATGACATAGAGCATAGATATTAGACTGCAAGTTGATAACTAAATAGAATTTCCAGGATTGCTAACTTTATCAGAACCCGTGCCCAAGCAGCACGTTAAATTTTCAAATGTATACCTTCTACATACTCCGGCACGCACGACGTGATCTTGAAACACGACAACCGCGCCTTGAAGATCGTTGGGGAGCTTATGAATCCAGAATCCGGCATGACCAGAGAAGAAGGAGCCGGTCCAAGTGGCCAGGTGCAAGATTGCCAAAAATATGCCATAGAGGGCTACCATTCTGAGCCCGATTGACCTCCTGGGCTTGCTCTTATCGTCTTTAGGCCCAGCACCGGCTGGTGCCAGTGCCACTAAGAGGAACTTTCTTTCTGCCGCTTCTAGCGGCTTATGGAAAGTGGTGCGCCGCGATGACACAGTCACCGTGCCCGAGGGTATTCCAGTGCACCTGGAATAGACCCGATGGACGCGGTAGTTGCACGCCGCAGAGATATACCGGGAATATGTCCACGACATGGTTTCCCGTGATATTATCATGTCTACCCACTCGACCGAAATGGATGTCGATAATGGTCCAGGTCAATCCCCAGTGAGACAACGTTCGGTCACGGCGATATACCCCTTTACCGTCGGATGTTGGTTCCCCTTTAGAGGAATCGGAGAACTGGATCGAGCGTCGGATCAACCAGCTGCTGAGTCTCTGGATGCCGCTGGTTGGAGAGGATCCAGGGCATTCACCCACCCAAAGGAATCGAAATGTCCCGGAATGGGCGAGATACGCACTCCAGGAGAGCTCCTGGAAGAGCAGATTCGGGTACAATCAACCAAAGTGAAATGCCTCGTCTCCAACAACGAGACGTGCGGGATATCGTCTTGTTAATTGCCATCGTGTCGTCGCTGGCTAACGACGAAAGAAGCATGTCTCCCCGATTCGCCAAAGCGTACCGCCGGGATAGAGGCTGGCGTTATGCACCGCCGCGCTGGACGTGAACGAAAGGACGAAGTTAATCGAAGAGTTTACCATGCAACCCAGAAGTGTATGGTTCTAATTTCGACATATTCCATCTCGTTAGCGGGGTACTCAGGCAATCTGCGACTGCCTTGCTATAGAAAGAAAAAAGGGCCATCAAAAAGAAGAAAGCGCAGAAGATGGATTCGTCCATCAAACCCTTGGTAAGACTTTCATTGCCACTACATACATATAGTAGTGAGCCAAGGCTGATATATGATATTATCATATTAGCGGGCCGATGTTGATCGGCTAGAGAAGGCTGCTGCTACTGAAGAGGCAGAAGATGCTCACAAGTCACAAGCGCGCTAAGGCCCAGGAGCTCCTCAAAGCCATTAAGGAGAAGAAGGATAAGGAGGGCAAGGGCATGACTGGTGCCTTGGCTATGAGATCCAAGGAAAATGAGATGGATACAGAATAGAGCAAATTTAATCAACGGATGGGATGGATAGGTCCAACAACTCCTTGATTCAGGAGACCCTCCCACATTGGCAGAGATGATGACCATCAAATGGAAGCATACCTCAGAGCCCGGCGTGTATATCAAGGTCATTGAGGCCAAGGAGTCGTACATATATGTTGGCTCCGCCACCTCAGTCAGTGGTAGGTTGAACAAGAGACAGCTTGAGGTCAGTTAGACCTGTGACCACTCCGGGGGATATCCTGCCACTGGATCTAGATGTCCTGAGACCAAGGGCATGGGACCCGGAGGTGAAAAGATCCTGACTAGTCCGCGATAACTACGGGCGTTTTGACTGCTTTTCTCGGTAAAACTGAGATTAGGTCAACTTGTTGCCGTAGGACTACTGGCATACTGGAGGCAAGGGGAACCAAGAACACCATTGTCGTCGATATGATGACCGCGTTTTTGCAGATGCGAATACGCCGTCCAAATGCCTAAGACATTCGAAAGCACTGGGCTGCGTTCCTTTCCTTCACCGAGGTGATGTTTGGCAAATTCTCAACCGACAAGGTATAACCAGCACTTTTGGCTTGTGTGCCTATGAGATATGCCCTAATTCTCAGTCCTTGAGATGTTGAATATCGACAATGCTCAAGTCAGCGATCAGAGAGAGTAGGCGAGTGGGTCCTTTGGGTATGCAAATCGTCGTATTTCCTCTGGGAAACGGAGCTTTCTAGTCTAACTACTGGTTTTCACATAGCCCATAAGATTGTCGATCTATAGCTCGAGTAGACATGGGAAGGATGGGATATGTCCCGCGTAACGGGAAGCCAGCAAGCCAGAATAGTGTTACTACAGCAGTTTCCAAGATTCTCCTGGAGGGCATGGGAACAAAGCGTGAGAACTAAGGAAACACTGTCAGCACCAGACATGACGGTGATTATAATCTGAGGAACCTGAGGCGGGAGAGGCAATCCGAGGACCACGGGTCTACTCATCTAGACATATCCTTAAGCATACCCTGTTGAAACCTTCAGCCCATGGCGTAACTAGCCACTCAAAATAGCAAGGAAGTAACCGATGTCCTCGTCTTCTGTGGTCGAGACCTGCCACTTGGTCAGATATGCAGAATCCCACAATCTCAACAAGACATGTCAGTCTTCTCCAGTAGTTTCCTTTTGCCATCTGAATAATGGCAGGGTCAGTTAAATCCATAGTCTTCCAATCCATGCTTGAAGCTGACGGTGGTTATATAAAGCATGCTAAAACGGCATTCATGGACGCGTGGAGTTGCAGAGAGGAGGGCACCACGTGAAAGAGGCAGCCTTGTCGCATTAGTTCAGTGGAGCCCATTCATGTTTCTAGCATGTTGCTGGTTCCAGTTACAGGCAATTCGAGGTATCATAAATGGGTAGAAAGAATGCTAATAGCACTGTCATGTTGCTTGGTGTAGTATTTGTCAATAGACTGCAATGGTAGGGTCGAGTCTGCCTTTGGTGAAATACGATTCAGTAATGTTAACAGCTATCTACGCCATCCATATCCTATCCTGCGTGCTGTTGTCTACCGAGTCAAACCCATCCTATGGGTCTGACTTTCAGTCAATGCATGAGGTGGATTCTGAGGATTCGCAAATCAAGATCGAAATATTATCATTAATTCAACAGAAGTCAATCTCTATGTGCGCCGCGTGATGCATTTCGACAAGAAGCGGTAAAAGCAATCCATGATGAAACAATCCCAGCGATTTAACCATGTAAAGAAGCAAAACGTGCCCGTTTTCGTTTCATGAAGATACATTGCTCTGTCTAATAACGACTGGCCACTAGGATCGACTCGCAAGTAAGGATAGGGTATTCAGAAGCAGCGGACCAACGGTAGATGAGATCTGTTTACAGGAAGGCAGCAAGCGCGGCACCAGCAATGACGGACAGGCCGAGGGAGCCAGTTGCCATGGGCATGGCAGCGTTGGAGGTCGAGCTGGTGGAGCTGGACTTGGTGGATGAGGCGCTGGACTTGGTAGAGGTGGTCTCGGTGGCAGTTGCGGTGGAGGTGGTCTGGGAAGAGGTCTTGACGCCGCTGCTAGAAGCGATGGTGGAGAAGGAAGAGGGGAGGCCGCTGGATCCAACCACGGTAGGAGCAGTTGGGATCACGGGCTGCGAAGTGGTGGCGGTGGCGGTGGTGGTAGCAGCGGTAGTGGTGGTAGTGTCGGTAGTGGTAGCACCGGTGGCGCTGACCTCAGGACCGACGACAGTGACACCTGTGGTCTGAACATCCTGTAGCATGTCAGTATGGCCTGAAGCGCAAGTTCAAATGGAAGAAGCGTGACATACCACAGAGCCAGAAGACTGAGCGGCGGCAAGGGCCGACAGGGCAAGGAGGACGATGGAGGAACGCATCTTGTAGTGTTGCTTGATAGATGACTCGAAGCGAATGTACTTGAACGAAGATTGTAGCTGGTAGAGATATGGGTAGCGAGCGTGATATATGGGAACTTGAGTTTCGGTATAGGACGAAGCCTTCAGGTACCTCAGGTGCGCAGGGTCATTTAAATAGACATATGAGACCAGGCTGCCAGGCGCCACCAGGAGGGATCACAACAATAGTAACAATCCGCCACTAACCAGTTGGCATCCCCATCAGCCCTGTCTGACTTCACAGACTCATAGTCATAGTAACAGGATGGGTAGGACCCACCAGGCTAGGCTTCTGGCATCTTCTCGACCAGTCACTTATCTAGTCCCTAGGGGCGCGGGAAGGAGAGACACTACGGCCTAAGGTCGAGAGCCTAGACTAAGCCCTGCATTGTGAATACGTAAGTTCAAATAAGAGCCGATGCCCTGTGGTCAAGACGGAGTGGCTGTAGAGGGTTGCGTATGCTGCTGCTATCTTTGGCACATCTCCACCAATGGGATTGCCGCTGTGCAGATCCTGGATGAGACTGTCTGACCCTGATTCATCATTATTATTATTGTGATGATTATTTCCGTATTTATTATTCTCTTGGCTGTCCCTTGCTCGAATATTTATCAAATTGTCATCTATTTGTGCTTGGATCTTATTATTCGATCGACACCACCAGGACAAGATCTGCCATATATAGTGACACACCAACTCCTGGCTTTCTCTGCAGTACAACTCTGCTAAAATCAGGCACAATTCTTATTTCGTCAAGATGTCTGAACTGAGAAACAGCAAATCAAACAAGAATAGTAGCAACAACAGTCATCGCCGCATACATGCATACGCTGTCTACCAACGCCGCAGTCAGGCTGACTGATCTTTGCCGCGGTGAGATGCGCTACTGTGTAACCTGAGCTGACCAACACTGCCTATTATTACTGCGCATATGAAGATGTTAATGATGTGGTTGGTGAGCTCGTGACCTTAGTTCATATATGTCTACGCGCCAGCCACCCGCTGGACTGAATCCAGATGCTATGCAACAGCATTAAATGCTTAGTTTGAGTACAGTCTACTGAATTCTCTGATCATAAGCGTGGATAATGCTTTTCTAAAGCAGGAAGAAAGTAAGCAGAATCTGCATGTCTTGGTAGATGTGCGTGTCTGGGGTACGTATGTCCGCATCAGTTGGTCAACAATACATCCAATCAAATCACTGCCAGTTGAATTAGTTACTATGGACGAAATGCAGACTACAAGAAAAACAACTAGAGTCTCAGTCTTTTGCTGTTAGTCTTGCTGACAACTGCTGGTCTTCTATAAATCAGGTTAGAGCAGCTTTCACATCCGAGGATAGGTTCAATCAATTAATAACTGGGTTGAATTGGAGACGTCCGTTGACTACTCAAATGTTGTAACACATTATATACCGCTAATTACCTGATGCAAGGGAAGTGAAAGGATGGAGCACTTCCTGTCTTCCATGTCTGTCACAGACTCACAGCCTTGTTCATTCGACCCTTCAGTCCGAATCTTGAGACCTCGAGTCAATGGAAGAAATCCTCGGTTACAGTCCCTTCATAGGTGTCGCAGAGTGGTAAGACAGTAAGACTAGCCGTCTGCTGTGAGTCTGTGGGTGAGGCTAGATCTCAAAGCATTTCTGGGGAAGATTATACCACCCCACCCATGATAATAAGGAAGAATTCTGTGGCCTGTATCAAGGTCAAATTATCACAGAATATTCTCAACTTATCAGTTGCGACTGTGGGTCTAGATTCTGCCACTCGCCTAATCTGGAACATTCTTGCTGGACACCATGTTTCATCCTCTGTCTGCAACAGCAAACACGGGATATTTCCCTTTATCCCTTTCTGGTGTGCAAGGTCTGGACTCGGGCCACTCTATTGGTCATGCTTTGACACACCTTGACGGCCTGGAACCAGGTCTCTGGGTTGTGGACTGTGGACTGTGGCCATCCCATGTGCGCCTCGCGTGGTTCCGAACATGTTGAAATGTTGATGCATGTTCTCCTCGTCAATTGTGTTTATGCTTATACGCGACGAAAGTTTCCTCCTGAATTATGTTGCTATAGATCATCGCTACAGTACTTCAGCTGCATCATGTTGCGCTGATAATTTCTGCTCAGGTTTTGCAACAGCCACTTCTCCCTCGTCACTGTGGGATCATGTACACGAGGGTCTATCCAAATGATCGAATCTTATCGCGGATCATGTTCATACCGTCCCAGGACACGGGTTGTCCATTCGCCAGGGTTCCGAGGTGAAGCTGTCTGAGTCTCCAGTAGCGCGGATCTCTTCGCTATTGCAACTTCAGCAGGCTCCTTACCCAGCGTTCTTCAACTGGAATCATCCCAGCTCTGCTATAACACTTGGTTTCAAACCCCCAGTCCAAATGTGCAGATTGGGAGCAAGATAGGCCAGCGGCCGCGGTGAGGGGTACGGCTGTCAGAACCTCCAAATTATGCAAGCCAGACTCGGTAAAGAGAGGTCCTTTTGGATCCGGGGTCATAAAGTGGTGTTTGAATGGAGACTATCTAGCAAGAATGGGAGGTCCATGTGGCTGGCACCATTAGTTTGAAACAGAAATGAATGGGTAATTTCAGTCTTTGAATGAGCCTCTACATCGCTAGTTCTTACAAAGAAGATCTATTAATCAAGAGGTCAGTTCAATGGCTCGTCATGTTATGTTCATGCAATATTAGGTACTTCTGCTTATGATACAGAGTACTAGCATGGAGAAAGAGGCATATGCTCTGATGGTTTCTCATCTGTATATAGGTATAGGAGATTATATGGCAAGGCCCTCCACTAACTTCTATATCGCTGGAACTGCTTGATAGAGACAAGAGAAGAAGACCTATTAACTATCAATGATTCCCTGGAATCTTCACATAGCCAGAGCAGAAGTCATACTATCCCCACTTGTATATTGCAAGCAGAATGCCATTCACTGTAGTTCAACTACAAAGAGTAGTGAATACATATTGAACTTATGACTCTTACTACCTGATACAATGGAAGCAGCTGCTATTTAAGACTGCTTCTCCCCCCTCCTCACTGCTTTCCTGATCTTGCTAACCATGCCCATATCAGTATCCCTCTGGAGAGTCTTGAATCAATGATACATTTCGCAAAAGAGAACTCTGCCTACACCACATTCTTGGCCGAAGAGCCCAGTTCATCCCGCTACATTGGAAACAGAAGATTCATGATGGAATGCCATCCTTGACGACTAGCTCCAGCACGAATGATGGTTCCACTCCCCGGAAACGCAAGAAAGCCTGTGCCCAAAGCCCGAAGGACAGGGCCATCCTTCAGTCTGCGAAATCCCTCGGGGTACAAGGATACATCAGCCGTGGATCGTTACGTCCTCACCCAACGTCACCTTGAAAGGGTTCAGTGGCCGCTTTTCCGAGAGGTATGTGCTTATGCCAGGGGATCCTGGATATGCGGCATGAACCGCTGCGCTTCGATTCTTCATCGGACCGCCTCTTACCTTCAGAACTTGATTTTGACACCCCAGAGGAGACGCCAGCGTGGAAACCTTGCCCTATACCCTTGATGAAGGCGGGTATGACCAAAGGTCGCGTCCTGTCGTCGAACGCCTTCCAAGAAGTCTGCTTTCGCCCCCGTTTCGCACCCAAGAAGAACGGCATCTGGTACGGCTTCGCAGATAACAGAGGACGATTGATTTGCAGTCAAGGCCCGCAGCGCCAGATGACGCACAAGTCATCGAAGCTGCCTTTGCCGATCATCAAACCAACATAAACCTTGATGATGAACCATTCTGGGTGGAGGTCATACACCATCCAGGAATGGTTTATCATTGCGTTATGACCCAGGTCATACAGATTGCACGTGCCACCTTCGGTCAGCAGCCAACAGTGAATGGAATTGATGTCATATAAGGGGACACAGTGGCTGTGAACCTAAAGATGGGGGCTTTGGCCGTTCCTATGATGTCCATTGTTCTGATGCGGTGGTCATATATTGTGGTGTACTAGGCAACCCAGCTCTTGACATTGAGAAATCCTCACAACTAGGACAGTGGTATATCAAACGTTCGTCTCTACCTCCCGGAATAATATGGAAAGAAACTAACTTAAATTTACTCCTAGATATATACGTCAATCTTGCTGTACAAGCCAAACTTGATGAGGATCTCTTCGAGAAGAGGCAAGGTAGAGGTCGGTTGGCGTCCTGGTGTTGTCCATAATGATACTGGCAGCACACTTATCCATATTGTATTGATTCACAGCCCTATTCCCTTCAGTAATTCTAATTCTGGACTAGGTGCAAGATGAAGTTACGGCCAAGCGTATCAGTGTCAGCGTCGAGTACATCCGCTTCTGTTACTGAAGTCACCAAGGCACGAAGTACGCGACCCACTATTGCCTTGCCCTCGAGGAAATCCTCGTTCAAGAACATTGACTTCTGGTCCTTGGCCGACATGCTGGGCTTTTTGCTGGGCCTACTCGGACCAGCACCAGCTGGCGCTATAAAGTGCAATTTCTATCTGCCACTTGCAGTAATGTTTGGCAAATGGTGCCAGCGACTCTGTTCACACGGCCCCCAGAGTGATTCAATGTACTTGGAGTATGGGGGACGGCAGGTACTCTCTGGGGGCTAGTATGTCTGGATACAAAGCAGAAAAGGACAGAACTGGGTCGTGGCTAGCAGTCCTCAACCGGGCAAGGTTCTCGGTGATTCTAACAGAGCACTTTAGACTGAGTGGTTGGTCGCAAGCCTGGTCACCAAACTGGGATGAATGTGGTATCCCTAAGCGAATACGATACCAATAGCCCCCAGCCTTTCGAGATACACTGTGAACTGGACGCTGTCAAGTCCATCTTGTGTAAACAATGTTCCAAACCGCCTGCTACCTGCACAACTGTATATATTCTCCTCTTGTTTATTAACATGGTGCTAACAGAGTCGCGTAGGCGGCTGAGGGTATGCTCGGTAACGCCTACAATCTGGCACTGATCCTCAAGTGGTACATCGCCTTTTTTGATCTGGATAATAATTTGACTCCCGTCATGTTCCTGGACTTGTCAGTGGCAATGACTACATTTATTAATGTGTTTGAGCACACGGAGCTCGCTCATCGCAAGGCACATAGTTTGACTTGTGCTAAGAAGGATATGGCTATGGGTTCTCAACCGTTTTATTCTCGGTGTCTTGTTGTTTTGCTGATGTTTCCATAAGCCTAAGCTGTCTACCTATTGCGAGTACTGCAGCTCTCGTCGCAGCGAGGTCTCTCATATCACTCCTCCTGGTGTTGACGGTAGCGCGGAGGAGTGGCAGCATCCCTAAGCCAGACAAGGGCGTCCTGAGGAAATGCAGACTACCTGATGCAGTCGATGAGGATACAACAACTTCGAGTGCGTGGCTACTGAAGCTGAGATAAACTCTGCGAATAATCCTTATCAGGAACGGATCGATCACTTTCGGTCGAATATCCTCACCCACTGGCTAATCGACTTCGAATCACGAGGCGGCATCCACCCTGAACGTCCACCGCAAAGCCCAACGCTCCATGTCAGATGGGAGTCGAAGGTCTATTACCTTGTCTTTGGTGAATATTACATACTCTGCGGCTCTGCGTGTAGGCCATTAAAGGAATGGGTTATTGGAACGTGGTCAAACGGAGTGTGGCGAAGCGATGGCGCTGCACGTCTATCCTTTGGACAGGTGGAAGTTCCGACACTGGCACGGTATGAGAACTCTCCTGGCCTGTCGACAAGAAGAGATGGAGCGATATCGCCTACCTCGAGACTGTTCTCAAGGAATTGAACAAGTTCCGCGGTCTGGTTACCAACCGTCTCTCAGAGCTGAAGCCCATTGCCGTCGATTCCGATTCAGACTTCTGGGGAAAGGAACCTCTCCCCGCCGGTGGTGCAAAGCTTGATAACGATGCGGAGGTTAATAGTATAATTTGCTGGGCCGCAACTACATTCATAGTAGATCTCTTCGCCCTTTCATGCTGCCGTTGTGGAAGACCTGACTAGCGCAGTCGTGCATCCTAAGCTCTGGATTTGTTTGCTATGCATTTACCCTATGGTGCGGTCTTTTTGCTATCAGCAGTGTATAGTTACAACCACAAGCATCCTTGTCTGCGCCAATACCTTGGAGAGTACTGGAGTACCCAGTGTCGACTAACCTCCACCTTACGCAGAAAGAATAGCCGACCACGCCCTCAGGAGTCGGCGAGGCACAAGGCATAGACTCAGAAGCGCACATCAAAATCTGCCGAAGCTAATCTGACGAGACTGATATCATACGATGTTGATGCGTTATACAAACGAGCAGAGTTGGAATCTAGCGAGTGGTAAACAGATCTCTGAGCTCTCTGTGTGCAGATGGAAAAGTATATGAAGGGTCGCATTCGGACTGTGCATATCACCCGATGGAATGAGTTCAGTGGCACCAAGAGCATCATACTACATTTATCACATTCTCGGTGATCTATGATGACGACGTCTTGGGGCCTATTTCCCGGGTGACCACTCCCTGCAACGCACCTCAACGCCAGAGCAGCTTGCCACTCATCATTCTCATAAAGCACATACATCGGGATCAGTTTCGTACTACCAGCCCGGCTATCAGCGAGCTCTGTGTGCGAACCCCACCCGTGAGTTTCGGGCCAGGACCAACTGCAATAATGCCATGCAGAAAGAGCAAACACAATCCATACAACAGGAGTCAGTGTCTGCGAAGCTTTACCTCTGCGCCGTTTGCAATGTGTTGTGTCGTGACACAGCTTCTCTCAGGCTGCATAAGACAACCAAAACGCCATCTCAAGAAGAGTGAAATGGGCGATGACGCCCCCATTGTGCTGCCTGTAATATTTCTTTTTGTTACCTGTCTGGTTTTAATCGACACAAGAAATGCAAGAGTCACATTCGGAGAACCACATGCCAACTTCTGGCAGAGCAGGGCACTGTGAGTACCGCAAACGTCCTTGTTATGGAAATTTCAATTATGAAGGTTCAGACTATGTCCAGGGGGCAAAGGATGATGGTTATACTATCGTTCAATGGACTTACTTGTCCATATACCCAAGCCACCTCTTCAGAAGGAACCGACGTTCCGGACCTTCATCCTAATTGCTGAAATTGGGTTTCGTATTTCCAGATGTGGTACTGATCCGTGTTCATATGAAGTCGAAGTCCAAGTCAAGCATCAAAGAAGCTGAACCTATCCATCAAGGGCCCGTGGGACACAACGACCCCACTGCAATAAACCAGGCAACCCGAAGTAAGGACGCAATCAAGGACCACCAAATGGAGATGAAAGATAAAATGGCAAATCTAACTGGAGAGTCCGAAGTACGAAGAGAACTCGCTCTACATGTGGCCAAGTTTGGCGATCATGTCCATGAAGCTCTCGCCGTACTTCCTGACGAAGTGACTCGGAGGCGATGGACCCGATTATGGGCCACCATGCGTGACCGGATTAAAAGTTTAGAGATGCAACTAACACAACGGGATGTCGAGAACAGGACCCTTGAGACCAACCTTAAAGCAGCCCAAGCCGATCCGGAAACCGCCCCAGACAGCCATTGCCAATCTCCGCTACAGCCCTGCCGATGCGGTATCCCGGCCATCCACACCCGCATCCATTGATGGCCTGCAATTTCAACTTCAGGCAGTTGCAGATGCAGAGGCTATTATGGCCCAAGAGATCTCTGCAACTATTGAACGTATTTGGGACCTGAGGCCTCTCCGGGTTCAGCTGTATATCCTAGTCCTTTCCTTCGCAGGAGAAGACCTATCGCTTTCCTGAATATCTGTGGCCACGATCCTCTTTCGAATGGAGGGGGTGTGCAAGAGAATTCGGGGCAATGAAGACCACATTCTGGAACAGCTGACAGAGATGACATTTACCTCATGCACTGATAGTCGAGGAGTCCAAAATGATGACACCTCCAGGAGGATTGCGTATATATGGACCATACCTGTGCAATAAGCCAGCACGCCTTACAGCAATGAAAATAACAAGCAAGAACCCAGACAATTACGCCCAATTCGCATCTGGTTAGTGACACATTCGCCTCATGCAGTAATCGATGAGCACTCACATCAGGCTCCAGGAAGATCTGCATATATGGGCGATACCTCTGCTGTAATGCAGCACGATCGTATCCCTAGCAAAGCAATGTGGAGAGGGAGACGCTGAATTTCCTCTAGTGCTCCGTGCATGGCGTAACCTTGAGATGCCGTTACGTGAGCATATTGACGAACCAGACGAATCGACGACTGTATCTGATTTCGCTGCAATCCTCAACAAGATGCAAACCAATTGGTTTGATAAGTTCGGAAGCAACATGAGTATGCCCCGAAGCACTTAGGTGGTGGAACGCAGAGTTGGACAACGTAACACGACGCGGTCTGATCCACACGAATAACATTGAAGATTGGTGTACAATCCTGGAAAAACGGTTCAGACTGCCCCCGAGTTAGGCTCGCCAACGATTAGAGAACACCTTCTACACAGTGACGGATGTTATTGCAAAACGGCCACCATCTTCCTATGTTGCGTCGAATCGAGGTAAACCCTCATATATGTCTGTGTTCATAGCCTAAGTGTTGTTGGTATACTAATGAGGCTGTCTAGATCACTGAGGGAATGTTTGGTAACAGCTATGGTCCTGCATCGATTCTCAACTGATACTCTGAATTTTTGATCTCGATGAGGACTGCGACCCAGTGGCGGTTCCGGGCATATCAACATCTATAGTTACTTTGGTGGAGGCATTCAAAACTATTGAATGCTGTCGGTCTCTGCCATAATTGCCATGGCTTGTATGAAGATGCCATGGACCATTGCTTTTTCCTTGCCCAATGACCTGGACCTTTTTATCCAGTTCCGCTGTCAAACAGAGCAGGAGTAGCTTTGGTTGTTCGAGTTATGTTACCCTTAAAGGACTCAACCGGGCGATCCCAATCCGCCAAGGGATCAAATCGGCTGCTCCAAAGACTTGTGCGAAGTTCTGCCCCTAACAAGCATGGTGACTGTCTAGTCACCATTAGGCAATATACCAACCATGAGCCGCCAAGTCCGGTACTCCTTAAAACGCATGCAGTTATTGCAGAGGTCCTCCATACCTCCAGGCAAGGCAAGCAGATTGACGAAATTCAACGTGATCGGGGTTCAATTTACTGCCTGTCATCCGACGGCAGTAGAGATCTCACCACTAGGGAGACCTAAGAACTTTGCATAACCAACTCCAAAGCGTCCGGCGTTCTACAAGAACATACCATCCTTCTCTCAGCCAAGTCGATGGCGTATATGCTGTACAAGACTCAGATGAGAAATGGATATGGGTAGTAGCGACTAGCGACCCCACAGTCACGATGACCACCCATGCAGGGGGTCGCGCATCTACCAAAGCCATTAGGACTGTTTCTTCGGATACTGACTTGAGCAGAGGGAAGACAGTCTGGCAAAGGGAAAAGATAACCAGGAGACTATTGGTATTCGCTACGACTATGACGACGGGGTCACACCTGACGACGGGGTCTATCACAAGTTTCAGATCCAGCCCAACGCTGGAAAGATTCCTTCCACATTCAAGACTTGGAGAGACAAGAACGGCGGAACCCACAAAGTCATGGCAACTGCATTTGTCAAGACGGACTTTACCAAGGATGACGTCAAACTTCTTCAACACTTGCAAAGTCTCGTTCCTCCAGCTGTGAAGTGAAAATGGTAGAATACACCTTTATCCAGTTTTACGCAAGCTGGTCTTTCAAACTCAAAAACGAAACAACCGCAGACATCGAGTTTGACGTACCAACTGAGTTTGCCGCACAAATCGGTCAACTGGACGGTGCCAATGGGACAAGAATACGCCCCCTATCAATTGGATCATAGCAGGATAACAGAGGTCTCATAAGGACGTATTCACAGCCTCCGAAACGGGGATCTTGTACGGAGAGTTCCCAAAGCGTAACTGAGCCAAGTTCTCCAGTCTTCGACTGCTCCGTTGCAATAGGATTTCTGCGATCATATGCCTTGCTCAAGTACCAACTCAACTTTGCAATCACGAAAGAAGCTCATCTGATCCCTGGCGAGATCGACTGGCTCCAATGGTCGAGATTTATCAGCTACTTTCGCCATATCGAAGCAGATACCAAAAACCCCAACGATGTCCTTGCACGCGAACGCCTCAACCAAGATCCTGACAGAAGAGGAACTTACTCAAGTCGCGCAGCAGCCGCCAAACTTCAGAAAACACTACTCGCAGTATTACAACGCGAACGGGAAAATCAGAATTCCAACACTTGAAAACGCCGCAAAGCGGTACCATTATGGACAGCTGCGCCTCTCGCGGTTGAACTGGGCCGTCCGGATATTCCGTCCCCGGCATACTCACACTAGATGGTGCTCAGCCGAGCAAGGTTCTCGATGATCTCAACCGAGCGCTTCAGACTGAGCGGTTGGTCCCAAGCCCGGTCACCCCTCGACCTTGCCGCGACGTTGATGGTGGTTACCGGTTCGAGCTCAGGTCCTTGCACAGACCTGGGGTTGGCTCAGGAAATCCTTGATATATCTGCTCTTGCAAGCCCTCGGATAGGGTATGTTCCCCAGAAACGATCACAAAGCTCCAATTCTTCGTGATCTATATTACTTAGGTGATGAGGAGGAAACCGAAAAAAGTACGAAGAAAGCGAAGAAAGCAAAGAAAAACTCGAAGCAGAACTCTGGAAGTACTACCGATGCAGAAGTGGAAGCGACTATCATTTCAACAGGAGCAAGAGCGCAATTGGCTGCAGGTGACATTACGACTGCGAGCCAAGCCTACGTGAAAAGTCAACTGAGAGAGGCTGATGAGGCTTTGGAAGCTTTCAATCAGAAACTGCAGCTATGTAAATCGAAAAAGGCATGGATTGGAACGTCCCAGTGAGGACGATGACCAAGGCTTGATGAACAATACTCGTGATATGCGACTTTTTCTTCCGATAGCACGCCGCTGATATCTGCGTCTGCCGGTAAACTTGTTTGAGTTTGGGAAGTATGCACAGGTACAGTTATGGGCGCATGCAAGACAAATTTCTACCTTTACTATCTACGTTGCTCTGAAGATGGCAAAGCGATAGACACGGGCCTGGGCCGGTTGGATATCAGGTCATTCTATCCCGGCTGCAAGTCGACAACAAGTCGGGACTTTCATATGTTGATGGCAATTTAATAAAATTCCTATCACCAATTCTCTGCTCCCTGTCATCCCGAGCTCATTGCCCTGAAATATGGCGTTTCTAGCGCGTTACAGCGTCTTCCCGAAAGAGCTCTTTCGCTTGAACTCAGGCAATGCTATCCGCATACGGGACCGGGCTGTCAAAAAGATTGGCAGTTTCGATGTGAGCCCAAAGCCATTCTGAATCCAAATTTATACCAGGGTGAGACTTCACTAGAAGACCTAACAATATCAAAGGAAGATTGGCAAATACTTTTGATATGATCATGGAGCGACTTCTCCACCACCCAGAGAAGTTCGTGATTGTGCTGGGCTTTCCCAGTGTTTTACTAGAATGCGCCTAGTAGACTTCAGGAATCAGGTCTACTCAGCGAGCCTAGTAGACTTCAGGAATCAGGTCTACTCAGCGAATGTCGAATACTGTGGAGAGCATCCATAGGCAGGCGCAGCGACTGGGGACTAATGTCCTTACTATTTAGTGGGAGAGCCATCGATCAGAAGACTATCAGGATTACTACTCCCATCAACCGGAAAATCAGGGTAATGAAAGGTCGTGGTAAGTCCTAGTATACTAATAGCAACTACTAATCATATTTATACTAACATAATATTAGGTACTGGTTCTGGTGAACCTAGTAGTGGTAGTAAATACCACCCTACAGTCGATCTTACCAGAAGTCCTAAACCAAGGCCCTATAAGAGAACAAGGGACTGCTATTCTTGAGGCTAACGCCTGCTCCATCTGCCTAGGGATGAAGGTGAAGGCATTTGCCGCACTCTCTGCTGAAGACAAGGACAGACACAGAGGTTGCTCAGGTGTCAACCATGAGCCTGCGGAGATTGTCCATGATGTTTGAGCTTCCACTTTCGGCATTTATCAATCCCGCTGTATGATTTATGATAGAATTCTTGCTTGGATTTCCTTTGTGCTGTTTTGATGGCTTCGGCCTCCGGCTGATGATTAGCATACACTGAAGCATACGATCGCATGAATAAGGTAATCATCACACAACTCGCGGCCATGGGACATGGCAACGATCTGCAACTGCTAGGCGACGCTGATGTCAGGACTCCTCAGCGCACCAAACGGCCAGACCTCTCATACTTGCCGGAGCAGCTCCCTGCCGGCCGCTCGGAGCATGGGTAGCAGTGCAGCATGTATTAGTTGGTACAGTGATGAGTCGACAGCTAAAGGTACCACTCGCCTTCTTTCCTTGGTGTTAGAGGAGATGTAAGTCAAGGGCTCTCGCTGGCCATAAAGATGAGGACTTTGTTTGTTTCTGTGCCATCTCTCTTCTTTATCTAGATGCAGCAATTCTACGCCGTGGAAACAGGCGGGAAAAATGTGAGGACAGCAGGGAGGATGTGGACATCCCTGTGAATATATATAGCGATCAATGCTATTGCTAGAAACTGTCTGTCGTTGAACGTATGAATCCAAGGATGTCCATCAGAAATTCAGAATTGAAGTGCAGACTTTTTAACCCCTGTGAAGACCTCAACATACAGCACTAGAGGAACATATCACAGAGTCACGTATTGAAATCGTGAGAATTGCCCTGACTTTATTTACAACGTGGCAATTCTGCAGACGATATCTCTATAAGCTCCAACTTTTATACCGGCTTGACATATACGGTAGCAGACGCTACCTAGTCTTGGGCTTTCCGCAACAGGAGCACCAAAGAAATAATGGCTGCCAGGAGATAAAAGCCCCCTGTCCCCAGTAGAAGACATGCAATCACATCTCCTTGACAAACCCAACCTCCACCACTTGATCAGCCTGGACATTCAGATTCTGGATCTTGGTCCTGCTCGCGTCTCGCATCCACAGGAACGCCATCAGTACCATCCGACGGAAGAAATTCGTCTCCCTGGAAATACGAAGCTGCTCCTTGCCCACAATATAGATGACCTGCGACTTCCACGCACGTTGAAGAGCGTCGGTCTCCTTGCGCGCGTCTTCCGAGTTGAGGGCCGGGGGTTCTCGAGCCAGGAATTCCCGGATATTATCCAGCACTAGGATTCCCAGGTCCGGGGTGATGACCTCGTCCGTGTAGCCGTGGCGAACAATAAGCCTGAAGCAGTTCGGGATAGGTTTCTTTCCTGTCCCGATACCGTATGTGTGGCAGCGACTGACTGTGTACCTATCACTAGGCGCAACGGTTGGAACGGACAAGGGCCGTAAGTGGAAGAACACGGACACCTCTGGCGCGGCGCCAAACTTCTTGATGAAATGGAGGAAGACTGCTGGAGTGGTGGCAGAGTTGCCAGATTTATCGAAGAAGATACCGAGCCCGCTGATGGGCCTGATGGTCGAGCCGCCAAAGTTCGGGTGGAGAGTGAGCTGGTTGTCGCGTAAGAGCGTCGTACGGGACAGGGGGACGTTGTCAGATTCCTCGGCAGTCCATTGTTCTTCTTTGCCGTACCGCCACAGCACGAATATGAGAGTCAAGACGACTCCAAGCATGAGGGTGAACCAAGCACCGTGCGGAACTTTGGTCAAAGCGGACGAGAGGAACATGCCATCCCACAGGGCGAAAATGATGAAGACCGGCAGAACAATGTAGATGGGCAGTCTCCACACAATGATAGCAACTAGCGTCACCATGCAGGTAGTGAGGAAGGACACGAGAATGACGCAGGTACCGTACGCTTCTCCCAGGGCGGTTGTCTAAAGCATCATGAGTCTGTCGCATCAATCAAAATATCAAGGGGGCTTACGTTGTTATACACAGCAGTCACGACAATCGTGCCAATCATCATGAGCCAATTGGCGATGGGAAGGTAAACCTGGCCATGGAATTTCTTCGAGACATGATAGATCCTGACTTGGGGGAAGTAAGAAAGCTTCATGATTTGCGACAAAAGCTACGGCATGGTTAGAATTGTTCGAAGACAAAAGACGTAAAGGCATACCTGGAATGACCCAGTGATGACAGCCTGACTGGCGACAATGCAGGCAAGGACAGCGACCACAAGACTCGGGTACAGCATGCCTGGCGGAACAGTGAGGTAGAACGGATTGGCATATGCACTGGGGATCCGGCTGATATGGGCGCCTTGTCCGATATACTGAGCCGTGACGGTTAGCATCGTATGACCGCACTCAAGGGTTCAGTTCAGGAACTCATACCGAAATCAGGAGGCATGGGTACACAAAACAGAGCCAGGAAATCTGCACAGCTCTAGCGAAGAATCAGCGTCAGGTTCTTCGCAACTTATGCAGAGACCCAAGACAATACCGCTTGCTAAAAGCACCGAGATCCGCGAACAAGGTTTCAACACCCGTAAAGGCAAGCAGGATGCCACCAAGCTGCAGCCAGCCATTACGCCCATTTCGCACCAAGAAAGCTCCGGCAAAGTATGGTGAGAAGCCTTTCAGGACAGATGCATCGTACATGACGAGGTTCTAGAATAGGTTAGTGATATTGAGTTATTCCGAGTCGTTGACCTTACGTATATCCCAAAAGTCAGGTTGAATAACAACCAAACAATCACAATCGGTGCGAAGGTGTTTCCAATCTTACTCGTACCAAACGGTTGGATTAAGAAGATGAAAACGAGGATGGCGCAAGAAACGCCCACCACTGTGTTAGAATCGAGACTGGGATTGACGACGGTGATACTAGATAGATCAGTCAACGGGTCATTCTTCTAACGATGATGAGACGCACCCTTGAATGGCACCGAGGATGGACTGAGCCGGGGTCAAAATACCGTCTAAAATCGAATCAGTACAGACTCGACCATGTTCATCGAGGATACCTTACCTGCCAGCAGCAGTGAGACACCAAAGACCCCGACCACCTTGAACATCCACTTTATGAACGTGCTCCGTTCTATAACTTTGCGAGTCGCCAAGTTGGGCCTTTTTAGATCTTCCGTAGCATATCTTTCCATGCGAACCATATTTTGGTAACGAGGGTCGCGACGAACTAGATTGGCCTATTCCCCATGAGCACAGAAGTTCAGAGTCGATGAGCAAACCACAACATACGTAGCGGGAGATCAGCGAGTACAAGGCAAATGTCCCACCCTCGCCCTCGTCGTCTGCGTTCAACACAATGAAAACATATTTGACCGTGACCATAATGGTGAGGGCCCAGATAATCAAGGAAACCGCTCCGACGACATCTTCATAACTCGGTTCACTGGTGAAGGTGGACGAGTAGACATACAGCGGGCTAGTCCCAATGTCTCCATAGATGACTCCAAGGGATTGGTACGACAGCCTGCACATTATCAGTATTCAACAGTATGCACTAGCATCGAGGTATAGGACTGGTTACACACCAAGCTAGTGTCCATCCCTTGAAGACCTGCAGGCCATCAGTATCCTACAACGAACACAATGGTTTGTACCGTCACTCACCTGTTTTTTGTGAAAGTCCCTCTCATCATAATCTCCTGCCTCCGTGACAGACTCTAGTTCAACATCCGCAGCCTTCGGATCGTTTGTCAGCTTGCGCTGCAGAGGGTTTTCGTAATTTGCTGCCCGGGACGGGAACACGCCGCCGCCAGACGAGGCAGGGAAGACAGATTTAGTATCGTCGCTCGATGCGTCTGTGTTTTCCATGCCAGGTTGATGCTCTTTCTTGTGTGTCAGTAAGGAACGGAGAGAGTCAACGATCTTCCTCAGCAGGGGAATAGAGCCCCTCTTTAAGCCTCGACCAGCCCCGGCGAATTGTTCAACATGCTTGCGGTTCGACTATCGTTAAGGGAGAAAAAAGCCGCAGCGAGGATGTTAGCTTTGCCATTCTCGTCATCGACAGAGTAGGAAGAGTTCTAGAAAGTGTGGATATTGGATGCCATAAATCCCGCGTCCTCCCACCATATTGTACAAAGCTTAATGGCTGGCGCGTTAGATTTTTCGCGATGAAATGATGCCCGACATCGACTAGCTTCTGTTGATGGAGATAAGGCTATTTTCAGTACGCAAGCAAGGATGGCCAATCCCATGGGCACACCTGCAAAGGCCACGCGGAGGTTAATTGTATGAGGCAATTGTCTCCTCCACACAAACTTCATCCGGATATCCTCTTGGTTGCGGCAGTGCCTGATGTTTTTGAAAATCAAAATGACAGTCAGATTCTGTTTCTGATAAGGCCACAAAAGTATTCGTTCCGAATTATTTAGGTTCGCTTACCCGGGCAAGTTGAAAAATATGAAGGAATCATCCTGCCATCCTTCAGTTGAAGTACCATCCTTGGCTGCCAAAATCTCCATCTTTGGGTGCAGATGTCCCTTCCTGATCATGGTGCGTATGATTTGACACAGCTTTCCTCTGCATTATATTACACATGAATGACATTCTGCTTTCCATATCTGTGAGTGGATGCTGGGCTTGGGAGTGGTGGCAAATCATGATTGGAGAGGAAAGAAGAACATATGGAATGGCTACATAGTTGGATTTCAATGTAAGAAAATTATGATATAAGCCAACCCCAGACTTCGAGCTCAACTGCAGTGAAAGTCACACTCGACAGGGACGTTGACATTGAACGTCCGCGGAAGCATTACTGGCGCACTGGGCCCCCTGATCTTACGGATTCTTCACCATAATAAGCCTTTTTAGACGGTCAGCAAGTCCATGGATCTGCCCATTCTCATGAGGCGGTACCTGTCTCCGGTACAGCCGTATGAAACATTGCCACGGAGAACTGGAACTCCTCGAGACTGTGTTTATGACCCTTGACCATTCGTCGAAACGATGAATACGTTGGAACCAAGTCCCTTTGCAAGCAGCTTGCCGCTAACATATGGCTATGCGGAATAGGTTCGATGGATTTAACTCACCAGTCACTTCTATCGGAGGCTCGGAGCGCACTTCTCCGGCTTACCAGTTGGTGAGTGGTGAATCGGCCCTTCATTAGTGGGCCCATAAGCGGAGTGTTCGCCTACTGTATGGAAAGATGCACGCCATGCGAGTGTACTTTCGTGTATACACTACCTGTACCTCGTTTCGTCTCGTCATTGCGATGGTTTTCGTAGCATCCTAGGCTAGCAGATAATCATCAAAGGGGTAGTGTGCATGACCAGTTCTCGAAATGCCCTCTGAAGCATATCGCAGAGACACCAGGACCTGATCGTCGAGGATCTTCGAAATTCATATGCTGCGGGCAGACGCCGTCATGCATTATAATTGAGGCGATCTATCAATGTAATCCACATAACCTCATCTCCAAGGCATTGATTCTCCTTATTTCACTTCCTGCAATGCATCATTCCCCCGAACCCATTCGGCAAATTCCTTCCGCTTTGCCTAGACTGAATCAGCCCAGATCAAACTGACACCAAAAGGGCAAGTCAACTCACCCTGATATCCCAGAAACTGTATCGCTCCTCCAGCCGCAGATAAGGATTCCTGGCGCCACCTTCTCTCTCAATCTCCCCAGCCCATTCGCTCCAGCTAATCGGCTTGAGTTTCTCTGTGCCTAGGACGAGTCCCGCGGAGACGATGACGAGGGAGACCAAGGCCTCGATGACGATATCATGGGGAAGCGCGGTGGAGGCTGAGGAAAGGCGCACGTTACTGTATAGGACTGTGTGTTCGTGGGCGGAGTAGGCTCTGCAAATTTAGATTCAGTTGGTTAGTCTTTGGAGTAATTGGCGGAGTCGAGAGATGTGGCATACGCATGTGCGAGCAGAACGAGCCCGAAGAGTGTGAGTATTCGCGATATGAAGCCCATAGTGGCCGGTTTGGCGGTTTCTCACGACGAGGTTCGGATTTATGGATAGGGTTGGCGGTCTATCAATGCAATCGAGGAATCCGTGTGAAAAATAGGATGCAAATGGTTATTGTGTAGATTTGCAGCTCTCGGTGGGTTAGACAGCTTCAAATACCTAGCTAGGATGTTAAGCACTTGTTTGTACGGGTGACCGGAGGATCATGATACGCACTTAGGTCCCTAGCTTCTGGTCTTTTGCCGCTGGTACCTAAGCTTGGCAAGACACCAGGGACCTACTTTGCGGAGGATTACTTAGTATCAAAACACTACCCCGTAGCCTCTAGTGACTCGATGTAGCTTTATCCCTAAGTGAAAGCAATAAATAGCCCCTTGTAATCTCGTCAATCAAAAATCCGTCCGATTCAACTGTCTCCTACAATTTGCCCGCCTACCTCCTACGTTCGAGACCGTCTAAACGCAAGCCTAGGATGCCTCATCCGCATCCAAGCATTGACTATGATGACCATTGGTGTTGACATCAAGGTGGTTGAGGCAACCCTCGGTCTATCTCGTCAAACCATCCAATACTGGGTTAAGAAGGCTAGGGAGCGAGGCTACAATCCAGCCGTTGATCTACGTATTCTGCCGGAGTATGTGGAAGACGGCAAACGTTCAGGTCGCCCGAAAAAGAGCACAGAATCTACTGAGGAAGCTGTTCCTGGACCAGTTACAGAAGATTCAAATGGGCGTGAGGAATCTTCTAAAATTCCAACATTTGAATCTGGTATCTCTTATATTCTTCTACTTTCACATCCTGAAGGAGAATGGCTTAGCGCAGCCAAACAAACGACTGAACCAGGCCTTGCTAATGAGATGAAGCAGGAACGGTTGCTATTGGCGTTGCCCACAAAGATTAAACGTTTGAGGACTGGAAGAACGTGATGTGTACAGATGAATCGTCTGTTTCTTCTTAGACAACAGCGCAGTTCATGTTTGGCGTATGAAGATGGTACAAATGATTCCACGGTTGTACAGCGGCGTTAAAAGGGAGTTTGCAATTCATGGTTTTGGGGGTGTTTTCATATTGGTAAGAGACTACCTAGGTACCTTTTTGAACCAGCAGCTTGAGCCTATAGTTAGGTATACGAAAGGCAGTTGGTATGGCGCGTATGAAACTTCGGATGGGACGAACTCCTGGCCGTATGCCTACCTGAAGTGGAATAAGAACGGCTTCGTCCAATGATTTTCCCTATTCCAGTTTACTGGCAGGTTCATACTACAATAGAAGACGAATTGAATGTGGGTATTTTGTGCATTGGGTTTGATTTTCATCAAAACGACTGGAGACTGCTCCAGTCGACTTCTAGTTGTTTCATGACACTACAAGTCGCATAAAAAATCCATCATCACACCGTTGGTCTTCATAACGGGCATTTCATTTACAGCTTCTGCATAGCGGCCTGCGGTATAATGTCAGCATCTATTGCCTCGCCGTCATATCCAAGGTTGAAACTTACGACATCGGTGGACTGGACGTGGTCCTCATCCTCCTCAATCTGCTGCTGAAGCTCATCCAGAGAGACCTTCTCGTCCTCAACGACAAGGTTGATCTGGAGCTTCTTAATACCGAAACCAACGGGAACCCACTTGTGGGCACCCCAGACAAGACCGTCCATCTCAATCTTCTTGACGTTCTCGAGGAGCTCATCGAGGTTGGTCTCGTCATCTGAACAAAGCAATTAGTTTCGCATCCGGAATGGTACTATGAGCGTTCAAACATACCCCAAGGCTTAACCTCGAGAGTCACAATGGACTTGGCAGCAGGCTTAACCTTGCCCTCCTTCTTCTTCTTGTACTCAGCAAGGCGAGCCTCACGCTGTGCAACAACTTCAGGGTCCTCCTCTTCCTCGTCACTGCCGAAGAGGTCCATGTCGTCGTCCTCCTCAGCAGCGGGCTTGTCCTTGGGGTTGGTGGGCATCTCGGTGGACTCGGGGCCGTAGGCAGTGTAGGCCTTGGAGGCATCACCGGGGAGGCTGGAGAACTCAGGCTCGAAAGAAGCAATGTGCTTGTACCAGCGAGCAACGTGAGGGTACTTCTCAGCGTCAGGAGCGCCAGAAAAGGCCTTGAAGGTCACAACATCGGCCTGAGAAGGAGCATCGCTATTGTGACATGTTAGCCAAGAATAATCTAGGCATTGCTTCTTTGAGCACAAGTTGTATTTGTCTCAAGAGTAACACGCAGATTTTTCCTCGTAATCAGAAACGCGATTGCTCGCAATTGTTGTGTAGTCATCCAGCGGGGTCTTAAGCCGCCTCCTAAACACGGACCAATTTTTTTTCATCATGCAAGCGAGGTGAAACTTGTGCGTGGGAGGATACAATTCAACGAAGAAAGCCTCAAAAAAATGTGAATCTTACCCAACGATGTAGCTCCTGCTAGCCAAGTAGTTGTTGGCAACTGAGGGGCACCATTAGCTACTGACCAGAGGCAATAGGATAAAAAGAAGACATACGGGTGAGGCCAGCCTCAGAGACGAAGTCGGTGAAACCCATTGTGATATGATATAGAGAATTGAAGAATATGTGTGTGGTTAGAAAAGAAGAGGGGAAAGAAGAAGTAATAAATAGGAGAGGGGTGAGGTGTCCAGTAGAAGAAGTTTTTTTTCGCCCAAGGAGGGCCCCTGGCAAATAGCGGGTTTAGGTGCGAAAAAAGCCCCTCGATGGGGCTGCACGTGATCTGGGAGGTGACGGAGCTTGGTCGGTTCTGCTGGAGAGCTTCCGCCACTCACAGCGCTCACAGAGGTGGAGCTTTCGAGAAGCATCACGAATTCACGATGCTTGGATCGCCTTGGGACCGTCAGGGTCTGGGGATATATAGGAAGTCACAGGCTCGAACACCTGGCTTTCAATTTTATCTTGTCTCTTACTGAAACCTACGAACGAAAACTGTATTCAGCTACACGTCCTACTAACTAAACCGCCATGGCGTCGAGACAGCTCGCTCGAGCCCGGCTTCTTCGAACGCCAGCTCTATCATCGAACCGTATATTCCGTCCTTCCCAGACATTACGTTGTCTCCCACAAACACAGTCTCTTCTGCCTAGAGCTTCCCTCACAGCCGCCCTGCAGTCGATATCTTCAATTCGCCACTATGCTAATGGACGACCGCATCCCCCGGGTGGTACACATCGAATGAATCTGGGCGGCGAGCCAGAGAAGTCCGCATTGGAACAATATGGTGTCGATCTCACGGAAAGGGCCAAGAAAGGGAAACTCGACCCAGTTATTGGAAGGGATTCAGAAATACACCGTACTATCCAAGTACTATCGAGGAGAACGAAGAACAATCCGGTCCTCATCGGAGCGGCTGGTACCGGCAAAACTGCGATTCTAGAAGGATTGGCTCAACGAATCGTGCAGGGGGATGTTCCAGAAAGCATCAAGGACAAGCGTGTCATTGCCCTTGATCTTGGCTCGCTCATTGCTGGTGCAAAGTTCCGGGGTGACTTTGAAGAACGATTGAAATCCGTTCTCAAGGAAGTTGAGGACGCGCAGGGTGGCGTGATTCTCTTTATCGACGAACTTCATACCCTCCTCGGGCTAGGCAAGGCTGAGGGCAGCATCGATGCTAGTAACCTGCTCAAGCCAGCACTGTCCAGAGGTGAACTGCAGTGCTGTGGTGCCACCACCCTGAATGAGTACAGATTGATAGAGAAAGATGTCGCTCTGGCACGACGATTCCAACCAATCCAAGTTGG
The DNA here is from genome assembly GCA_022814375.1 of Aspergillus quadricinctus. Classification (NCBI taxonomy): domain Eukaryota; kingdom Fungi; phylum Ascomycota; class Eurotiomycetes; order Eurotiales; family Aspergillaceae; genus Aspergillus; species Aspergillus quadricinctus. Next base: position 271,628 of record JAKLNT010000016.1, on the reverse strand, counting down.
CGAGCCCTCAGTCGCCGCTACAATCTCCATCTTGCGTGGTATCAAGAACAAGTACGAAGTACACCACGGTGTGCGGATTACCGACGCGGCCTTAGTCGCCGCAGCAACGTACAGCAACCGCTACATCACTGACCGATTCCTTCCCGACAAGGCTATCGATCTCGTTGACGAGGCAGCCTCAGCTCTGCGCCTACAGCAAGAATCAAAGCCCGATGTGATCAGAGAATTAGATCGCCAAATTACTACTATTCAGATCGAGCTTGAATCTCTCCGCAAGGAGACTGACATTACTAGTCGTGAGCGACGCGAAAAGCTGCAGGAGGACTTGAAGGCCAAACAAGAAGAGTCTGCGAAACTTACTGAGGTTTGGGAGAAGGAGAAGGCAGAGATCGAGTCCCTTAAGCGCACTAAGGAAGAGCTTGAACGTGCTCGGTTCGAGCTCGACCAAGCACAGAGGGAGGGTAACTTTGCGAAGGCTGGAGAGTTGAGATATTCGACTATTCCAAGCCTTGAGGCCAAACTGCCCAAAGAGGGCGATGAGGCGGCCGGGGGAGGTACGACGTTGATTCACGACTCTGTGACCCCGGATGACATTGCGAACGTCGTGTCTCGGACAACTGGCATTCCTGTCAACAAGCTCATGGCTGGAGAGGTGGAGAAACTCATCCACATGGAGGATATGCTTAGACAGTCGGTTCGTGGACAGGACGAAGCTCTCACAGCCGTCGCCAACGCCGTGCGGATGCAGAGAGCGGGTCTGAGTGGTCAGAATCGCCCGCTGGCATCGTTCATGTTCTTGGGTCCTACCGGTGTCGGAAAGACAGAACTCTGCAAGAGGATGGCGGAGTTTTTGTTCTCAACTGAGACTGCCGTCTTGAGATTCGATATGAGCGAATTTCAGGAGAAACACACAATCAGCCGTCTCATCGGGTCACCTGCCGGATACGTCGGTTACGATGATGCCGGACAGCTCACGGAGGCTGTGAGACGGAAACCGTACGCAGTCCTGTTGTTTGACGAGTTTGAAAAGGCTCATCGCGACATCTCCGCCTTGCTGTTGCAGGTTCTAGACGAAGGCTTCCTAACAGATTCCCAAGGTCATAAAGTCGATTTCAGGAATACTCTCATTGTCTTAACTTCGAACCTCGGTGCCGACATCCTTGTTGGTGCGGACCCATTGCATTCCTTCAAGGATTACGGCGATGCTGAACTCTCCCCTGACATCAAAAAGGCGGTTATGGAAGTCGTGCAGAGTGCCTATCCTCCGGAGTTCCTCAACCGTATTGATGAATTCATCATCTTCAAAAGACTTTCGCGCGAGGCGTTGCGGGATATTGTCGATATCCGAATCAAGGAACTCCAGTCAAGGCTTGATGACCGCCGCATTGTCCTGCAAGTCGACAACGAGATCAAAGATTGGCTTTGCGAGAAGGGGTACGATCCGAAGTATGGTGCTCGGCCTCTCAATCGCTTAATAGCCAAGGAGATTGGCAATAGGCTGGCTGATAAGATCATTCGTGGTCAACTGACCTCGGGGCAAACTGCCATCATCTCGTTCAACGCGGACAAGACCGCGCTTGAAGTCACAGCAGACGGCGCTAAAGAGGAAAAGGCATGATTTCTTCAATATAAGGGAGTTTGTTCGTTTGTCGGTGTTGGTGTATCATCTGTGTGCATTTATTGGTTCTTGGCTGGCTCAAGATCTGGCGCCACTGGGCTTTGACGGAGGTTATCATTTTTCTGGATATGTACATTAGCATCTCCTCTTGTGTATATTAAATGAGTGACACGAACGAAGATAATTGCATGAACAAATAAATTCTCCTCTGACTCAGAACTGTAGCAACGAAACCAGTGTGCACCTGGAAGCCTGAGGCTTAAGACTAACCAACAATAGCCCGGTATCCTCGACTTGAGAGGCAGTCCAAGGCCCCCTCGGTAGTCTCATCAGCGTCTGCTACCTCAAAGAACTTTCATCCAATATGTCGTCTCAGACGAAGAGAAGACGCACAGCGTATCAGTCATATATCACACCACATTCTCGCAATTCGAGAAACAGCCGTACGAACGAATCCGTGCCCTTACGCCAGAGACCGAATATTTCGAACAATCCCAGCTCCAACTCGCAAAGATCTTCTGCATTAGGACCGCTTCATTCAAACAATGAAACGGATCACAGGGTCCGTAATAGCTCGTTGGAGAGGTCATCCGACGACGATCTCGAGCAGGTCATTGTCGCAATCGATATTCGAGAATCAGGTACCGTCGGTTGCTCTTACTACTTAGCTCAGGAAGAGAGACTCTACCTTTTAGGAGATATACGATCTTCAAGCAACGATGCAATTGATAGCTGTTGGATCATGAACTTTCCATTTGCCCCTGAGCAAGACACTGACAACAGGCTAGTGATCGAACAGACGAAGCCCACTGTGCTCCTCACCTCGGCTCGCGTTGATTACTTGAATACAGCACAAAGCTCCGAACAAGATGGTACGCTGGTCCTGATACTGCTTGCGTTCGCATATAGCTGACTGGTGGTTCTGTAGGCGCTCATCGTTACCTGCCTTATCAACTCGATATACGCCCGTCACAAGAATTCAGCCATTCCAATGCTACGGCTAAATTGGCGGCTCTGGAGGTTGCTTCAGCTCACGAACAGCGGATTAAGTTTTTTGTTCCTCACAATGGATTGATTGACCCTGAGCAACTGGATGCGGAGAGCTTGGGTTTCACACTTCAGGAGGGGAGACTTCTGCACATGGCAAGCTCCATCGATATGGAGAATACTGTCACCATAGGCTGTGCCGGGGCTGTCCTCGCATACCTCCAAAGACGAAGAACTACTGACTCGATCACTGCGCTTGGGTCTACTGGAGCATATCAAGTCCGCTCTGTCGAGATGTTCAGCCTCAAAGGAACCATGTAAGTCCTGGAATTCAAGTCCCCGATTGCGATATGCGCTCTGACAGTGTCCTAGGTTCATCAATAGAAGCACTTTACTTTCCCTGCAAATCACGGAGTCCGAGTCACACCCCAGTATGCTCAATCAAGGCCCCGGGAGAAAGTCACCAGCCTCGAAAGAAGGCCTCTCCGTATATGGTTTGTTTCAGCGCTTCGCACATACGCCGCAAGGGAGAAACCGACTTAGACAGATGTTCCTTCGCCCAAGTGTCGAAATGAATGTGATCTGCGAGCGTCATGACTTCACCAGCGTCTACCTGAGACAGGATAACTATAATGCCTTAAATAAGATTGTGAAGAGCCTGAAGCACATCAAAAACCTTCGGCCTGTGATGATCAACCTCCGAAAGGGCATCAGTACGGGAAGTGCTAAGATCACCGGTTTCAAGACAACAGTTTGGGCTACACTGCTTGCTGTACGTCGACCTAGTCCTTACGCGCAATCTGTACGGGCCTGGCTAATAACGCTCAGTTCGCCTTTTATGGGATTGATATTCATGACGCGTTGAAGGAGACATTCGGTGCAGATAGTCTGAACTTGCGTACTCAGGTACGACGGTCTATGGAAATGTTGCAACATACTAACGACTGTCCAGGCTCTCCGTGTATTTGAAGCATCTCAACTGTATCGAGTAGGAAGGATGATTCAGGAAATTGTATAATCCGCTCAGGTTTTGGGAGGCTCCAGCTAATTCTTTCCCCAGGTTGACATTGATTGCTCGGAAGACCAAGGTAGAACAGTCGTGAAGCCAGGTCTCGACCGGGAGCTAGACCGGATGAAGGACACATATGACGGTCTAAACGATCTCTTGAAAGAAGTTGCGACAGAGATAGCAGCGACGATCCCCGAAAGCCTCGATATTGACGTAAACGTGATATACTTCCCCCAGCTGGGGTTCAATATTGCAGTCCCACTCAATGACAGGGGTGAAGCGGCTTACAGCGGCACTGCAGATGACTGGGAGCTTATATTTGTGACTGAGAATCGAGCATACTTTAAGGAATTCAGAATGAGGGAGATGGACCAGAGCTTGGGTGACATATATGGGCTGATTTGCGGTATTCAACGGAGAATCTCCTTTATCGCGACGATGAGCTAACTTTCATGCTTTTCAAGAAAAAGAAATCGAGATTGTCTACGAACTCGCGCAGAAGGTTCTGCAATATGAGGATGTGCTCGTGCAAGCGTCAGATATGTGTGGCCAGATTGACAGGTAATGCATAGACACGCATATTGATGATCTAGACTCATGCTTTCAGTCTCCTTGCCATGGCTCAAGCAGCGAGTTTCTATAATATGGTTCGCCCCAGGATGGTGGAGGAGAACATAATCAGAATCAAAGGTGGCAGGTGAGATCGTTCTGGTAATGTGTTCTTCTAGTTCGTTGACATATCCAAGGCACATACTTCAGGAGTTGACGGTACCATCGTACGTACCGAATGACACGTTCCTAGTAGGGGGCAGCTTGGAGACTGGAAGCGCAGCCTCACAAGACGATGAATCAGAAATGCTGGAGAAGCCCCATGGTCCAAGTATGCTTATTCTTACCGGACCCAATTACTCTGGGAAAAGCGTCTACATGAAACAGGTATGGTTCTCCAGCAAACACGTTCTGAGGCGTCAACTGAGAGGCAGGTTGCTCTGAACGTATATCTGGCACAAGTCGGAAGGTATGTGCTGTACTCATACGATGTGACAGCGAATTGATTGTAGCAGCTTCGTTCCAGCAGAGAAGGCAGAAATCGGAGTGACAGACAAGATTCTGGTGAAAATGAACTCCCGGGAGAGCGTGTCAAGCGTATGGTTTCGTGACCTAACAGCGAGGATAAGCTGTTATGCCATAGGCTGCTGACTAGCGCCAGATCCAAAGTACATTCATGAACGACCTACAACAAATCTCCTTTGACCTGAAGCAGGTTACCGGAAGAAGCTTACTTCTAATCGATGAATTCGGCAAGGGAACCAACGAAAGTGGTTTGTCTCTCCATTATCTCCAGCACTCTGCCAGGGCTTAACTACGACTCGCAGATGGCATCGGCCTCGCTTGCGGGATACTCGAGCATTTGCTGAGCCTTGAGGACGCACCAAAAGTTATCGCGGCAACGCATTTTCACGAAATATTCGAGAATGGATTCCTCCAGCCAAGGCCTAGACTCCAGCTGGGACATATGGAGGTTCGCATCTCTGGGGAGGCACGCCAAGTGGAAGACCAGATCACCTATCTCTACAAGTATGGTCCCGAGTGAACCTGAGGTCAATGCAAAGCCTTCATGATATCCGATTTATGACGAGTACAGTTTCCGTCCAGGCCGTAGCAACAAAAGCTTCGGAACGATGTATGTGTCTCTCTCACTAATCGATCTTACCTCGAGATACTTATTTTAGCAGTTGCGCAGCAATGAACGGGATAAGCCAAACGATCGTTGACCGGGCGAATGAGCTCGCTGCTCTCTCTGCTCGCGGTGAAAACCTGGTCGCTGCTTGTGCCACATTGTCGGCTGAAGAGACGGAGACTCTGGCTGAAGCGGTAGGATTATCTCATTTCCAGGGCGATGTAGAAGGCTGATGTTAATCTTTGCTGAATCTAGGATGTTCTGGCGAGGCGTTTCCTGGGCTGGGATTTGTCGAACACTTGCGACGCTGAAGGGGTGAGAAACAAGCTCGAGTCTCTCTTTGCTAGAATGGAAGAGTGAAGATGGTACATCTCCTGGAGAGATTGCGCTGAAGTTTGGGGGTATCAATTCGCTTTTACTTGAGTGTGGTATTGTCTTATTTTCGCTTTGCGGATGCAGAGTATCATTGAGTATCTTATGGACAGGTGGAGAGGATGGAGGTGCAGGAAAAAAGTAGAGTGTGAGAGATCGAAAGTGGTGTATATCATCAGATGGATTATATATGTACAAGCAAACCCATATTTTAGAGAACACAATAAACGCCCGTAGTGCATGTATCCAAAGAGGAAAAGTGAACGGTGATCTATAGCTTGACACTCTTGACCAGGTTCTTCTTGATACCAGTAAGTTCACCACCGTAGCCACCAGGACCTTCACCTCCCTTGTAAATCTGGCGGATGCTGCCGAGCTTCTTCTTCTTCTCTTCAAACTTCTTCCTCTTCTTGACACGGGGGTTGCGGGAATCCTTATTGCGCTTCGGCGCAAGACCCTTATTCTTCTCGATCTGGTACGTGATGGCACGTTTGCCGTCTGGTCCAATCTCCTCTTGGATCTCCACGCGTCCGCCTTCGCGGGCTGCGGCCGCATAAGCCTCTGCGCGGGCCTTCTTGTCGTCCTTCTTCTGCTTGGAGCGGGCCGCGACCATATCGTAATACTCGTCATCGTCGGTTCCGGACCCGCCGCCCCTGATCTCCTTGGCAACTCTATGATCTTCCTCATCACTGTCGCCGCCAAGCTGCTCCATCTTGTCTGGTCTTTGCTTACCACGCTTCTCGGCTTCAGCGTTCAGGCGAGCTTGACGATCCTTCAACCGCTCGCGATAAGGCAGATCCGCATCACCACCAGCGTCTCGGCCAGCTGCACTGCGCTTGTTGGCCTTCTGTGCAAGCTGGGAGGTGTAGAAACGCAGCGAGCGTTTCTGCCTGGCTTTTTCTTCGGCCTCCTTGGCGGTAAGAGCGTCCTCATCACCAAAGTCGGAGTCTTCGGCGTCCAATGCTGACTTGGTTTTCTGGCTCTTGCGCTTTTTGATGGGTTCCGTGACGAGTTTCGAAAGGTCTGCAAGGTTCGCTTCCGTCTCGCGCAGCTTCTCTGCTCTGCGGGCTTCGGCTTCCGCCTGTGCTGCCTCGGCTGCGCGCTGCGCTTTAGATTGTTTCTTTTCGCTCTTCTTCTTCTTCTTTGGTTCTTGCACTTGTTTGCTCTTCGGGACTTGGTTCTTGGTTGTCGATAGAGGGGCGTCTGAGTGCTGGTTGCTCTGTTGCTTCTTCGTAGCATCCTCCTTGGCGGTTTCGGGAACGGAGAGGTCCTTGACCGTCTCCCAGAGCTTTCTGAACTTGACTAATGACCCCATGACCGGATGAGCACGTAGTTGAGCGGGCGGCAGAGGAGACGGTTTTCCAGATGCGTCCTGAGACGACGATAAGAGCATGAAGTACATGCTAATCGCTCCCAGGTAAGCCGACAGAGCACGTAACTTGATGACGGAAGCCGGAGCTGGTCCCAAGATCGCTTCATCGTCTTCCGGAGCCTTCACGGCTTTGGCGGCTTTTTCGAGCTCGGCATGTTTCGCTTGAAGATCGACAAAATCTTTCGCCAATGGCTCGAACTCGGGATATCTCGTCTTTAGGATTTTAAGTTTCTCTTCTGTGCTCATTTCGTCTGTGATCTCCACCTGCGGAAGAACTTCCGTTATCACACCAGCCTCGTCCTCTGCGTCTTCTTTCTTGCCAGATTCAACCCATTCCGTTTCGTCGAAGCCAAAGTCTTCCTCGTTGATGGCTTGTAGGTGCTTCTGTTGGAGTCGCTTTGCTTCCGCCTCTTCTTCAAGCGCATCAGCTTCGGTCTCGATTTGATCGGCGTTGTAAAGATCCTTCTTGGACGTCCCCCACGCAGCAATGCCCTCCTCATCTTCTGAAGCATTCGAGCCGGGGCTATCGCCACGGCGGGACTTTTTGGCCCTCGATGAACCCATCCCCATATCGTCATCATCCTCCTCATCTTCATAGACGTCTTCATCGTAATCTTCCTCGTCGTCTAGGTCGTCTTCGTCCACAGACTCGTACCCCATGATCTCCTCGTCGGAAGGCTGGAGCGATTCCTCTACAGGACACAAAGTCAGGAACCAACAGGACGAATGCAAGATTCAACTTCTCAGACAAACCTTGCTCTGCCATTTTCCTCCGTCTCTTTGCCTCTGGGGCTTCTTCCAGCAAAACGTGGTCGCGGCCCGCTTGAAACTCATCCTCGGAATCGTCGAACCTTTCCTCCAAAGCAAACTTTGTGCGCTCAGACTCCTGAGCGGAGTTCTGCTTTGCAGGGCGACCGCCGGCCTTTCTTTTCTTGGCCATTTTCGAGGAAAATTGACGACGTGGGCTTATTTTGACCAAGATCGACTGTATGGAGTTGATAACTTTTGCGATAAAATTTTGGGATTTACCTCTCACCGCCGTCGCGGCGCTAAACTAAGTCTAGTATGTTTGTTTTATTTGTCTGTTTACCCATCGATACGAGCGGGACTGTTCAATACCTAATAGCCGGTATTGGCGAGTACAAAGTTCTTGCCTCAGGTATCCAGGAACTCTTGTTGTGAGCTCCTTCTTCACACGTTGTGAAGCCGACTTGGACGAATCATCTCAGGCAGGAGCCCATCTAAACTAGAACTTTTGTTTATGGCCACTTTCTTCTTCTCTTCCTGAATCCTCTTCTTCTTCCTCACTTGTTTCTATTCTCATGTCTCAAATTCATTCGTTTATACCCTTCAACTCTTCCCCCGCTACGTTGGGAATTTCACTCATTCTCTGTGGTCTTATCGTATATAGCATATCCAAAATGTGCTTTCGAACAAACCATTTCCCCGTTGAGGGCCGGGTAAGTTGGGAACTCTCGTTTTAGACGGTACGGCATGCTGAACATTTCTCTGCAGACCATTGTTGTCACTGGTGGTTCCGATGGAATGGGCAAGGCTGTGGCGTGCCAGCTCGCTGAAAAAGGTGCCAACGTCGTTATCGTGGCCCGCACCGTCTATAAGCTCAAAGAAGCTGTGGAGGCCATTAAGGTAAACAGACTCCCAGTCTCTGCCTTCAAGCTATGGCGCTCACCTTAGTGCAGGGAACCGCCGCAGATGTCAAGAAACAAAGATTCCACTTTATCAGTGCCGATTTGACAGATGCCGCAGAATGCGAGCGTGTTATTGCCGAGGTCACTGAGTGGAACCATGGTCTCGCTCCAGATGTCGTTTGGTGTTGCGCTGGCTACTGTGAGCCTGGTTTCTTCGTCGAAACCCCGGTCAACACACTGCGAAACCAGATGGACACTGTATATTGGACCGCTGCGAATACAGCACATGCGACTCTCAAGAGCTGGCTCAGGCCCATTCCCCCCAGCCAGCAGGTACCGTTGCCTGAGAGACATCTTATCTTCACCTGTTCCACTCTTGCTTTTGTCTCCATTGCGGGATACGCTCCCTATTCTCCGGCCAAGGCCGCAATTCGCTCTCTGGCCGATACTCTGAGTCAAGAGATTGAGGTGTACAACGGTGCTCGGGCAGGGAGATCCAGAAGTGCAGCCCCGCCTGCCGATGTCAAGCTTCACACTATCTTCCCCATGGGCATTCTCAGCCCCGGTTTCGACAACGAGCAAGAACTCAAGCCTCAACTTACAAAGGAACTGGAAGCTGCCGACAAGCCACAGCGTCCAATTGATGTCGCCAGGGCATCGATTCGAGGCCTGGAGAAAGGCGACTATTTGATTACTACGATGTTTGTCGGCCACATGATGAAAGCCAGTGCTCTTGGTGCCAGCCCTAGGAATTCGATTATTGGCGATACTTTGACCGGCTGGCTCAGTAACCTGGTATTCCTGCAGGTGATTCCCGATCTCCGAAAGAAGGCTTTCAATTGGGGCTTGAAGAACGGCGTTCCATCATCTCTGTCGAAGTAGGAGTTTGGTATCGTTATGTTCCTATTGTGCGGTGTATTTTTAGATACCCTCGGGCATTTTGCTCTGTCTCTTATCGTTTATTGTAATGGTCCTGCCTAAGCCTCAAATATCAAAGTGTTGAAATGAAGTTACTATTGTTATTCTCTTCTACTTGCTAGTTGCTCATCGCCTAGTTTCATTGTTCAATTATGCTCTTGTGTTATCTTGGGATTTTTGCAAATCAACAAATGAATGCACATACAGGAGCCAAGCACTCCACTATTCTCATTACTTACCTCCGTAAATGTGTAGAAAGTTGGGTGGGATGGTTGAATGGAATCAAGAATTATGGCGTTGTGTCTAAGATAGCTGCTCAGAAGGACGGTGAAGATATATAGTCCTGTAGATAACAGCATTTCTTTGTTCTTACCTGACCATAGTCTTCGAACGATCAAGTCGCTACCCTCATTCTTAAATGTCCCATTTTTTTCTCTTACTGAGACCTTGTCAATGTAGCAACAAGCACAACATTTGCATTGTTACTTTACTGCATCCCTGTACTCCTGTGCTGATCGCTTTGTTGATACTGATAGTGAGTGACGTAGTGCTTATCAGGAATTCAGGGTCTCCGCAGCAGAGAAACTTGTGCCCTACTTGGACCCCAGCCACAATATCGCCATGTCAGACACACCCGCAAGTTGCAGGCAGGAGATTGCATATTCTAGGAAATTACTTCAGGTATAAAGCTTCGAATATGACATTGTTGAATCACACAGGCACATCTCGAAGCACTCATACCAAAAGCTAGAAGCGCAGATTGCAAACAAAATGGATGCGCTCTTCTCCCTGCCAGTCCTCTCACTATTTCTCATTCCTACGCTTTCATCGTACACCACAAGTCTCAACTTATTATTCTTCTTTATGACATGGTCGACACTTGTGCTATCGCATCCACCTCTCAGGGTTGAATTGTTCGGTACCGTGGCCGTGCGACTCTTCTTTTACGTCTTCCCCTCGGTCCTCTTCTTCCTGTTTGACATCTTGACACCCTCCGCAGCAGTGGTGATCAAGGCGCATGGCGAGATGGGCCTTCCTGCGGGAAGCAAGCGCAGCAAAATCCGAGCAAAGGACTTCAAAGTCGCGGGATGGGCGCTGGCCAACCTTGCTTTGAGCATCGCCGCGCAAGCCGCCATTGAGGCCGTTCGCACCAAGGCGCTCGGAATGCGCAGCGCTCTTAAAGTGTCCATGAGACTGCCGATGCCCTGGGAGATTGTCAAGGACTTGCTCCGAGGTTTGTTCGCGAGAGAGGTGAGTGATCCGTCGTTCTGGATGGATAAGCTCTATGGCTATGGCCTGAAATTGACACACTCTGCGACGATGTAGATCCTCGCATACGCTGTCCATCGCTACGCCCTCCACTCCAAGCAATATAGTGTCGCTAAGTACCATGAGGCATGGTACCACTCACTGCGCGCCCCGTTCCCCCTCACTGCGCACTATGATCACCCCGTCGCGTACCTCCTCGCCAACTTCATCCCAACCTACGCACCTGCCATGCTCTTCCGCTTCCACATGCTCACCTACCTCCTCTACCTGTCTATAATATCCATTGAAGAGACGTTCGCCTTCTCGGGGTACTCCGTGATGCCGACGAGTTTCTTCCTGGGCGGCATTGCGCGTCGCACGGATGAGCATCTGCTGAGTGGGGCGGAAGGGAATTTCGGGCCTTGGGGTATTCTGGACTGGATGTGTGGGACGACTGTCGGCAACGATGAGGATGGAACGGCTAGTAGTGTTATAGAGGATGCGCAGAATGAGCTTAGTGCTCTGAGCCAGGACGGGGATATCGATGAGAAGATTCGGAGGGCTGTGGAGGAGTCTACGAGGAGGTTTAGGGACGGGAGTCGTCGTCGGTTGCGGAGGCGGAGGGATGAGTAGTTTTGGGTTATATATTTGTGGGTTCATGAGGTCATGGTTTTTTGTATGGATTTATGATTATATGTGTGCGATGTCGCTTCAATATTTTGGATATGGATATGGATACTTGATGAATCAGTGGCATGGGTTCGGTGTGCTACTACTCCGTACAGAGACTGTTGCGATGGCAGTTCTCGCGACAGTTCAAAGCGAGTATCCTCGAAAGGTCGCAATCCCATGGTCCCTGGAGCTGATACCCGCTGTGAACCATGTCGCTTGGGCTCTGGATAGAGTAAAAGGGACGGCGATGTGCACGAAGCAGAAGGTGAAAGTTGGAACAGAACCAAAGTCTCCCCAAATTTGGATCTCGACCTGAACCTGGAAATGAGAGATGTATCATACTTAACATAAAACGATAACGCCCAGCCTAGTCTTTTCAAGGGCACGTGTAACAGCTGGAAAATATTCTTTTTTTTTTCTTTGACATTTCGGCTTTTCTTTAAAGAGGTCCTGCAAATCGGGCCACGCTGGAGGGACTTTTCGTTTGAAACAAGGAAATGACAACCGGTTTTTCCGAATTGACCGCAATCCTAAGCAAAGACGGAGCCCGTATCGAGTTACATTATTTCATGAACTTGTTCCTCCCGCGCTGCAATAGAGAAATGCTATCCCCGGGGGAATGGGGACGCCCATTTGCAATCCAAGCCGCCCCTCGCGTCAGATTTCCTCCACAATCACTACCGAACCCGCGGCCGCCACGCACGTTTACCACTTCATCTCGTGGGGCTTGTCGCCGTTCCGGAGGCTGAAGCTGGTGGCGAGGTAGCTGCCGAGGAAGGCCTCCTTCTTGACGGAGGCCAGGATGGACTGGTCGACGGCCTTCTGGTCGCTGGCACGAGCGCTGGCAACCTTCTTCTTCTGTTGTAGACAGTGCATTAGTACGTGCCATCGATTCAGAACTGAGTAGGTTCCTCCTCCACAGTCCATAGGATCCAGTCGATCGACAAATTCACATACCTCGGGCTTCTCTCCCTGCTTGAAGAAAGCTTCCTCGGTCTTCTTCTCGGCCTTCTTCTCCTTGGTGAAGTAGTCGGAAGCGCTGACCTTCTCGAGAACGCTCTGGTCGACACTGCTGATGTCCACACGCTTGCTAGTGGCGATCACGTAGCGAGCGTTCACCCGTCTGAGAGGAACACCGTTGATCTTGAAGGGACCGGTAACGAGGAGGACACCCTGGTCAAGGTGCTTGAGGAGGATGACACGCTTGCCACGGAAGCGACCGGCGAGGAGGATCAGAATAGTACCGGGCTGAAGGCTTTCCCGAAGCTTGGTAGGACGAATAGTCTTGCGAACCTGTTCAAACGCAAAGAAAAAAATGTCAGAAAACTCTTGTCCCCGCGAACCCGGAAACAACTTGCAAGTCATGGATATGTAGATATATCCCCCGGAGATGCGATTTCCCTTATCAATTCATGTTCACATTGACACTGGCCCTGATCCACCCACAAAAGCGGTATCATTGACCGGCGCAATCGTCGCATTCATTCATAAATGAAACCGCATCTCCAATCAGACATTTCTCTCTGTATAGGGCGTACTGACTTTCTTGGGCTGCGGCTCGTCATCAACGGGGTACCATTTCTGGGCCTTCTGAGCCGGAACGGTCCTCTGGCCCTTTCCAAACTGCTTCGTCTGGCCAACAGTAGAGTCCGACATATTGGCTACCGGGGACGAAGATGGTCTGAAAAGAATGTAGGAGGGGGTGGTTGTCGACGGCGGGTGGTTGTTGGATTGAAGTGTGACTGACTACTTGCGGCCCCGGGCGGAAATCCTGAGGTTTGTGGGAACGCGAGCCCTATCAATTAACCGAATTGCGCTAGTGCGGATTTGGAGTCCCTGATAAGGTCACCCCTGCTGCCTGAGGTGTCGAGCTCCGGTCACCCGTAGAAACCTCTAGCGCAATGGAAGCTTCTCAGCCCCATTCTTCTTGAACTGACGTACCCTGCTGGAACCCGTCGTTTCAGAGCTTACCAACCATCACAACAACGCCATCCCGTCTTGATCAACATCACAATACGGGCCACAAATTCTAGCTCTACCATTCTTTCCACCTCTATCTTCCGTTCTTATAGACCTCCGCCATGTCTATAGCTCCGCTCATCACCTTCAAAGCTGGTATCTGTGACCTTGATGTGAGTGACTGCCATTGCAACTCTATCTTAACCACACCCTCTGTCTGTCAATGGCCGGGATTCGGTCGGTCGACTGCTTTATTACAGTTGCTAATCCTATCTTTGTCCTGAGTAGGTATCCAGTTCAAACCCCGTGGTCAAGCCGAAGCCCACTCCAGGCTACATCTACCTCTACTCCGAGGATGAATTGGTGCACTTTTGCTGGCGTCCAAGAAGCGCTCCTGTCGACGAACCCGAATTGGATCTCGTAATGGTCCCATCAGACGGAACCTTCACCCCTTATCGACCAGCTGGCAAAGACGCACCCACGAATGGCCGGATCTTCGTATTGAAGTTTTCCTCCAGCTCGCAGCGCTATCTATTCTGGCTCCAGTCAAGATCTCAGCATGAGAGAGGCGATCCGAGCTGGTTCAGCCCCAGAGATCTCAAGTTAGGCGAAATTGTCAACGAATTACTTCAGGGTGAAGAAGTCGACGTTGCACATGCAATTGCCAACCTTCCCAGAGGTGGTCCTTCTGGCGGCGGCGACGACGATGAAACGATGGAGGATGTCGAGGGCACGGACCACAATCCAAGCCATAACCACGGAGGCAGTGGAGGAGCCGGAATGGATGCAACGGGTGGAGACATCAGAGAAGAAGGAGAGGGAGCGAGGGAGGGTGGTGCTGACGGTGGACGAGCGTAGGTACATCTTCCTACTTCTATTCTGCGTTCGCATTGCTTTCCGCACCGAAATTTACTTTCTGGTTTTTGACCATCGCTGTACTGAAATTTTCTGAGCTGATCTGGTTCTCTCAGGGCGGCCGCCGACTCGAACCCTTCGTCTGTTGTACAGAGCTTCTTGAGGTCCTTGCAGGGGAACCAAAACCAGTCCCAAGACCCCGACAGACCTTTCACAACACTACAGGACCTCCTTTCACCATCATCGACGATCCCTTTTCTAGAGTCTGCGGACGATAAAACCGTTGACAATCTCCTAAGCTATCTACCACCGACCCTCCTTCTTTTGGCGCAGGAATCCGAAGATGTGTCGCTGGCTGAGACCGATCCGGAGATCGTGGAAGCCGCAATGCTCTCACTCGACCTATCGCAAAAGAAGAGCATCTTACGAAAAGTCCTTCATTCCCCTCAGTTCTCGCAGAGTCTTGCTAGCTTGACTGTGGCTATCAGAGATGGCGGCCTACCAAGCATAAGCGAGGCTCTCAAGATCCCTGTTGAAAATGGTGGTTTCATGCGTAGAGGAGGGGTTCCTCTTGGTGGCGGGGATGCTGTTGAAGCTTTTCTCAGAGGCGTTCGGGATCTTGTTAAGGAATCGGACCAGGAGAATCAGATGGAGACAGATTGATTGAACCGCACGTCTTGTACCAAGAACTTCCTGTAACTACCTCCTCCTGCCATGATGTATCCGTCCACTAGAAGCGTCGCATTCGCAACAGATGATTTACACTAGAGAACCAAAGGCCTTGGGTACTACCGGTTCATCCATCCTTCCGACACATTGCAGCACGAAGAAGCAACTTGACTCCTAGATTTACTACTAGCAGTTTATGGGCAAAACAAGGTGCCGAACTTCGCTCAAAGGTGTGACGAGCTAAACCACTCCGTGCAAGGTGTCGATTCAGTGAAATACAATCGCTGAAAGACTAGTTTTAAAGCTATTTCTCCAATTAGTTACGGGATCACAGCCTTCACAGGAGGAAGGGTGGAGGCTGCATAGTTCATTAGTCCTGTGAGCTAGGCCATATCGCCAAACGTCATATAGTCTACAAGTCAAAGAAAAAACTGTCGCTTTGTGAACCATGAAGTCAACAAGGATCCGATGTAGAGAGTCGGAAATTAAGGGTAACTATATTTGGAAGAGCCACAAGCGTGGGTTCCAGAGTCTCAGGTTCCATCGCAGCTGAGACCAAGTCCAACGAACCACACAGAGGCCAGCTTACGGGCCAACCGCCCCAGTTTCGCCCGTGTTGGCGCAATCCAAGCACAGCTCCGCTGCTCACACCTGTTCAATAATATCGCGATCTCAGGGCGATTGGTACAGTAGCCTGCGTTTTCTGTCGCACTGGCCTTATTTTCCCTCGACAAAAGCCCCCGTAGACTCCCGCTAGTCTTGCCTGATAGGTACGGGAGAACTGGCGTTGTTGTTAAAGAACATACCCGCATACTTGGCAAGGCAACAACAGTAGTAAGTTCCGAAACTGAAGAAAATAACTTAGCAGAAAGCAACTCTTTTTGTTTTATCTCTACTGTTGAATTGTCCCTAACCGCAAGACATTGACACAGGTACGATTTCCACAGCTGCAGTCTGCAATGTCTACATTCGGCTAGCGCATTATACCTGCCTACGATGGCTTCGAATAGCCACAATCGCGGCCACGACGAAGACAATGCTCTCACAGATCAATCGATTCCTTTACAAGACCTTTCCGGGCCGTTGGAGCGCAGTCAGGCTAGGACAAGTCGCGTGGGAAGCAGATTTCTGTCGAGGCGATCTTTGAGAAGAGGAGGCTCTTTGAGTAACTATGAGAGGGTATCGGAGGAGTCCCCTGTTGAACCCCCGCCAGTCGCACGGCGTGCACGTCCGCAGCATGCTGTCCATAATAATGAAGATGAGTTTCATATCGAGGATCCGGGGACATTTGCTCAGGCAGTGTCGACGGTGGGCCTCAGCTTCGATCCGACACTGAGTACCACGCCTTCAGCGCGACACCGCGAATCTAGCTCCGACTTGATGAATGTACCTCTCGATGACTTCGGGCCGCTGGAAGCTGAACATTACCTTTCCCCAACCGATACCTACGAGGATACTGCTCCGTTGACCGATCACCGCTTTCTTCAGCCCATCAGCGGAGCTTCTCACAACTATTCAGGTGGACAGGATGACGGAAGCAGCACGCACAGCGACCGTTTCCCTCCCGATTCGCATTCAGAGTCGCGTTTGGGTTATGATCTGCCACACCTTGAGAGCGGTTTGGGTCGGAGACGTCGCGGCAGCAGCAGCGCTGGAGATAGTCGGGCCCGTTCCTTGTCCCCTTCGGCCACCGGGTCTGCTTTGCAGCGTGCGAGTTCGATGATGAAGTCGATGTCCCAGCGTGTTGTTAACCTGAGTAATGAGCCGGAGGTGGTTGAACAAGCGATTATGAGGGAGGAACAGCACAAGAGTGCGCGACTCGAAGAACCTCCGTCGCTTCCCTCCTTGAGTGGATATGCACACGATGCGCCGTCCGTCGGAATGCCTGATGGTCAAATACCCCGGACCAGGACATCCGCGAGCAAAGCGTGGAGGATGTACAACAATCCTCTGAGAGGCAAAGCACTCGGAATCCTGGGTCCGGACAACCCTATACGGGTATGGCTATGCGACATACTAGTTCATCCTTTCATGGAGCCTTTTATTCTGGTTGTGATCATCGTCCAAACGATATTGCTGGCTCTTGAATCGGCAACGTCGGTCTGGGATCATCCGCGATCTGTGCGCTGGGGCTCTAGTCCCATGGACTACGCCTATTTTGTCATCTTTGTTATTTACACATTGGAACTGATAGCCAAGATCTTGGTGTCGGGCTTCATCATCAATCCGGCGGAATACAGTACCCTAGATCGATCACTGGGGTTCAGAAAGGCAGTGGCGGAGAAAGGGAAGAATCTCCTTGCACCGCAACGGCAATTTACCACGAAACAAGCCTCTAGCACTCCGGAGCCACAGCAAGCCTCTATTATACGCACTTTCACTGGCGGTTTTGATCAGTTGCAGCCAAGAGTCATCGATGATCCTCTACAGCCACGCCGTGTACGACTCGCACACCGCGCTTTTCTCCGACATTCGTTCAATCGTCTCGACTTCGTCGCGGTCGTAGCATTCTGGGTATCCTTCTTACTCTCTCTGACCGGTGTCGAGACTCGGCAACAGTTATACGTGTTTCGCATGCTCAGCTGCCTTCGCATCTTGCGTCTTCTCGCGCTCACCAACGGCACATCGGTAAGTTAAAGACCTTTGATCAATTTGAATCGGGTAGCTGATGCAGAACAGGTTATTCTCCGAAGTCTTAAGAAAGCCGCTCCCTTGCTTGTCCATGTTGCATTCCTTATAGGCTTCTTCTGGCTACTGTTTGCTATCGTCGGGATCCAGAGCTTCAAGTCGAGCTTTCGACGCACTTGCCGCTGGCTCGGTCGTGACGGCCAGGCTGACTTCAATCTCAACGACCCGTACGGCACGCTACAATTCTGCGGTGGATACCTCAATGCAACCACTGGCGCCAAAGAGCCTTGGCTGAAAAATGATCTGACTCCGGGCGGTTCAGAAGCGAAAGGGTATCTCTGCCCCCAGGGCTCCATTTGTGTTGAAAACACCAATCCGTATGGGGGAACAGTCAACTTCGATAATATCCTGCATTCGCTGGAGCTTGTCTTCGTGATCATGAGCTCGAATACCTTTTCAGATCTTCTATACTACACTACCGACAGTGATTATCTTGCAGCTGCTCTTTTCTTCGCCTTCGGTATCGTCATTTTGAGTCTATGGTTGGTCAATCTGCTGGTTGCAGTGATCACGCACTCATTCCAAGTCATCCGAGAAGAGAGCAAGCGAAGTGCCTTCGCTGTTCGGAAGATCGATTCAGTTGATAAGGAAAACACATCTACCCGCAAAATTAGTACTTTCAAACGCCTCTATGACAAGACGAAATGGCTCTGGATTGCCATCATCATTCTCGATCTCGTTGTGCAGGGTATGAGAAGCTCGACCATGGAGGAGGATCGACTCAATCTTATCAACGTTGTCGAAACCTTTGTCACGATCATTCTTCTTTTTGAAATCATCCTACGTTTTGCATCCGATTGGCGCAGATTCCACCGAAGTCGCCGGAACTGGGTTGATCTAGGACTCGCGCTCATTACCTGCGTCATCCAGATACCCGCAATCAAGCATTCGGGGCGTGCGTATGATGTTCTCACACTCTTTCAGATTCTTCGAGTATACCGAGTGGTACTAGCGTTCTCGGTCACTAGGAACCTCATCATGGTTGTCTTTCGTAACGCGACAGGTCTGTTGAACCTGATCATGTTCGTGTTTCTGATTACGTTCCTTGCGTCCATTTTCGCAACCCAGCTTTTTCGCGGCCAGATACCCGCAGAGAACAATGATGGTGGCACGATCAATATCAACTTCGCTGATATATACAATTCATTCCTCGGCATGTATCAGATCTTGTCCAGCGAAAATTGGACTACCATGCTATACGACGCAACCACATTTACGTACCCGTTCAACACTGCCTGGATCTCAGCCGTCTTCTTGATCTTATGGTTCATCGTGGCGAACTTCATTGTTCTCAACATGTTCATTGCTGTCATCCAGGAAAGTTTCGACGTTTCTGAGGACGAGAAACGGTTGCAGCAGGTCAGGGCATTCCTAGAGCAGAAACAGGTCAACAGTAATTCTCAGGGGAACCTATCTCTGTCGAAGATCCTCATGCTGGGCAGAGACTCCAACCGCTACAGGGATCCTCTTGATCATGGGCCAGCGGCCCTAGAAATGCTGCTGAAAGATGCCGTTGTACGGGAATTTCTTGACGAGCAAGAAGCGCCCAAGGAAAGTCGGCGAACGGATACTGTGCCTTTAGAGTCTGCAGCGGCCGCGACGGAGGGGACCGTCCACCCTGGCGTGTTGTCGCGGTGGTGGACGGTCATTACCACGTCT
This sequence comes from Aspergillus quadricinctus, assembly GCA_022814375.1. Taxonomy (NCBI): domain Eukaryota; kingdom Fungi; phylum Ascomycota; class Eurotiomycetes; order Eurotiales; family Aspergillaceae; genus Aspergillus; species Aspergillus quadricinctus. Next base: position 252,272 of record JAKLNT010000016.1, on the reverse strand, counting down.
GTTTTGCGCAGGGAACCGAATCCCTTCTATTCCAAACTGAAATTCTCTAGAGCATACGAAGAGCTAGATCCGAAGGAAATGGCTAAGGAGGTGGTTTCTGCCGCTGAGCAGCGGAAACGAGCACAACGAGAGTATTTGATGAGACACCCGAATTACAACAAGTCGCTTTTCATCTTCGCGCCTGACAATCCCGTTCGGAGACTTTGTCAACGCATCGTTGGGCCGGGACGCGGCCATCAACGAGTCGAAGGGGTGGACCCTTATAAGCCGGTCTGGTATACATTTTCAGCTTTTGTCTACGCGGCGATTGTCGCCATGGTCCTAATCGCGTGCATCACCACTCCGATCTACCAGCGCAATTACCAAGTGCAATGGCATGGCAAGGCTATGCCGTGGTACGTTTACACCGATACGGGCTTCGCAATACTGTTCACAATAGAAGCACTCATTAAGGTCATTGCGGATGGTTTTTTCTGGACACCAAATGCATACTTTCGTGGATCATGGGGGTTCATCGATGGAATTGTCTTGATCACTCTTTGGATAAACGTGGGCAGCTCACTATTCAGGGACTGGGGCGTCTCTAGAGCTATTGGGGCTTTCAAAGCCTTGAGGGCCCTGCGTTTATTGAACGTCAGTGACAGTGCCAAGGACACCTTCCATTCAGTTATCATCGTGGGTGGGTGGAAAGTCATCGCTGTAAGTCTAGGCCCGCTACACGTGGTCCGGGGCAAGACACACTAACCATTTTCTAGGCCGCGCTGGTCTCCGTGAGCTTTCTGATACCATTTGCCATCTACGGCGTCACCCTTTTCAACGGACAAATGGTCCAATGCAATGACGGAAATATAGTTGGGAGTCTAGACCAGTGCATTAATGAATACTTGAGCTCACCCTACAACTGGGACGTGCTAGCACCGCGCGTCGCATCAAACCCTTATTACGACTTTGACAATTTTGGGGATGCTCTGTTTATCCTTTTCCAGATTGTCTCTCAGGAGGGCTGGATTGATGTGCAGGGCAGCGCTATGAGTATCACAGGGAAGAACATGCAGCCACAGTGGTTTGCAGCGCCAGCCAACGGCCTCTTCTTCATTGTTTTCAATTTACTCGGTGCCGTCTTCGTCCTGACACTGTTCGTGTCTGTGTTCATGCGAAACTACACTGAGCAGACCGGTGTCGCCTTCTTGACTGCTGAACAGCGATCTTGGCTTGAGTTGAGGAAGCTTTTGAGACAGATCTCCCCGTCAAAACGCTCTCTCGACCGCCAGAGCAGTAAATGGAAGTTGTGGTGCTATCGGATTGCCGTCAAGAAACATGGTCGATGGGCAAGATGCGTGACGACCATTCTTGTCCTCCATCTCCTCTTGCTCGTGCTGGAATTCTACCCAGAACCTCAGCTGTGGGAGTTGACAAGGCGTAAGTCTGCTCTCCTAGTCTCGGTTTCCATATGTACTGACTTATACATTACAGAGGCATTGTTCTTTGCTTTCACGTTCTTTTATATCGCAAATGTTCTCATACGACTCTTTGGACTGGGCTGGCATCGGTTCAGGCGAAGTTCCTGGGACCTCTACTCACTAATCGCGGTCCCCGGTACCTTCATTACGACTATTCTCAACTATCTGCTACAGAATCAGGTCATTGTGGAGCTAAACAAGCTTTTCCTTGTATCTATCACCCTCCTGCTGATTCCGCGAAACAATCAGTTGGATCAGCTTTTCAAGACGGCTGCAGCGAGTTTGACGGCTATTGGGAACTTACTCGCTACATGGTTTGTCCTTTTCCTTGTCTATGCAATAGCCTTGAACCAAGCCTTCGGTCTCACAAAGTTCGGTCAAAATGAGAATAACAACATCAATTTCCGAGACATTCCGAGGGCACTCATTCTTCTCTTTCGAATGAGCTGTGGAGAAGGATGGAACCAACTGATGGAAGATTTTGCGACGATGGTGCCACCCTTTTGCACATACGACAGCGACTTCTTCAATGACGACTGCGGCAGCGCCGCCTGGGCTCGGCCCCTTTTCATTTCGTGGAACATCATCAGCATGTATATCTTTGTCTCTCTATTTGTGTCGTTGATCTTCGAGAGCTTTTCCTATGTGTATCAACGGAGCAGTGGGCTCTACGCAATCAGCCGTGAAGAAATTCGCCGCTTCAAGCAGGCCTGGGCGACCTACGATCCTGACGGGACTGGGTATATCACCAAGGAACAATTCCCCCGGCTGCTTGGCGTAAGTTCTCCCCCGAAACAAGCGTTGTCAGAGTAACTAACTTGATAAGGAACTGTCGGGCGACTTTGCCATGCGCATATATGACGACGAGTTCACGATTGGACGGATCCTAGAGAAGTGCCGGGTAGATAAAAGGGACTCACTCATTGCCCATAGAAGAGTGGTTGAAGGGCTGGACCTCGACAAAATGTCCCGGATTCTGCGGCGGATCCCAGTTGAGACGGTTCGGAAGCGACGACAACGGCTGAATCGGTTTTATGAAGAGGTGCTGGTATCCGCGGACCCAGTGCGCGGTATCTCCTTCCACTCAATTCTGATGATCTTGGCCCACTACAATGTCATCAGCGACAGCAAGAGCTTGAGATTAGAAGAATTTCTTCGACGTCGTGCGCGTCTGCAGCGAGTAGAGGAGGCTGTGCGCCGAAACACGGTCATCGGCTTCTTTGACACACTGTACTGGTCACGGGAATTCCGCCGCAAGGTCAATGCCAAGAAGTCGTCACGAATGAGCGAAGTACCGCAGTTCACCGTCCCGGAGATCTTTGTGGACGATGGTTATCACGAGGAGACCGGGACAGCGGCGGAAGACGGTAGAGCCAGCCCGGGGGCCCAAGATGCCGGCTTGAGTGGAGACGAGGATACCCAGCCGATGCTGTCGCCGATCTCGCCTACGCGAGGCGCTTCCAGCCTGACATCATCACGCCAACTGCCCCTGCTGGACACCAACTTGGCCGGACGCACGTCCAATGCCAGCTCGCCGACCGAGTGGTCGAGCATCAGTCCGTCTCTGACGCCGGGAAACCGTGGACGGTCGCATACCCTCTCGTCCTACGACGCTAGGCCGGACGTGACCATTAGTCCCGCGGGATCTTCTAACCATTCGCGCGAGAACAGTGCGATGAATGTACAGGACGTGATGCAGTCGTTGGATGATTCCGCCTGGGGCGAGAGTATCCGACGCAGCTTCACCCAACGTCGATCGAACGGTAGTCAACCGTAAGAAATTGAGACGTGAGAATGTCGTGATGAATTTAGATGTGCGAATGTGTGGTATCTACATGTATTCTTGTGCTTGTCGGTTGGTTTCATTCGCTAGAATCGTTCTCTCTAGATGGATTCCCCGGGCCTGTCTCTTCTTTCTCTTTTGTCTTGTCTCGCACATAGACAGTTTGATATTGGTTATTTGCATAGCCGAGGCGTGTGGGTGAATTGATGCTTTTTATCTTTGACTACAATAATTGTCTCAGATCAAGTAGTTCAATACCTCGAATTCGGGTGATTGATCTGGAAACGACTGGTTCTGGTAATAGGAGAATGAATCTCCCGCACAAGCCCCTGGCAACAATAAGTAAGGCTTGAATGTGAGCGTTTTGCTGAACTTTATCGACAATAAAGGGAGACATTGATGGACGGACTCGGACAATGAGTCGGAAACGGATATTATTGATAAGTATTGGCGATAGAGGAATTCCTGTTCTATTGCGCGTATGCAGATCAATCCGGATAGGGAGAGTTGGGAGAAGAGGCAATTGGTTGTCGATCCGCCGTTTGCGTATGTCATCTATACAAGACCTCCAGACAATAGCATTCACCCATTCAGATAACAACCTTTAAGAAACAATAGAATATGAATAGCTTTTGTTCTCAATAGTAACGATTATTGTGTTTCTGCAACTACTGCATTCGTCTTGAATTCTTTCGACTATAAACTTCCCCTGGCGCATCGCTAGTCGAGAGCATCCTTGCAGACACTTCTATCTAGTATCTAGTATCTATATGCTCGACTTATCTCGGTAGTCAATCATTTCCATCTTGAAGATTCACTCTTCGTTCATCGTCTACTGTCTTCTTCTCAAGGTTTTCTCCGTACATCGTGTTCAAACTTTCTTTCCTCAACCTGCCTCCTCGTCTTATCCCTGCGACCGAGTTGATTTGGCCGGTTGAAGACTGTTGTTGATCTATAAAAGTGTCGGTCAGTCTGCTTTCAGTTTCATAAGCTTCCCTGTACTTGAATTTTTGGATGAGACAGTCTCATTCTAAGGCGCTGTACGGAGTCGCTACAGATGACATGTCAGTTTGCTTGTTTCATCTTTGTCCTTTCAGTCTTAATTTGCGTCTGTCTGTCTCATCTTATCTTTCTTTTTGCTTCTTGTTGGACCTTGTGTTGGTGATATACTGATCTTCTCCAGTCTACGTCTATTGATGATTCTATCTCTTCTATTTCCAGACGGCTACAGCACTGGAATGACGATTCTTGATTTCTGATCTCTGCCAACTCATACATACATCAACTGCACATATCAGGCAGTGTCTGAACAGCTGTGAAACATCAACACAAGTCAGCCAGCGAGAAACTCAACCGTCACCACACCTCATCATCATCATCATCCGACATACTTCAACATCTATCTACTCCGTTCACTCAGACATCCTCCGTCGAGAGAGAAACAGAAAATGCACCCCAATCTCTCCCTCACCACCTCCTTCCCACCTCACCACCCATCAACCTCCCCAAACAACCGCCTCCCCACCTCCTCAACAACATCCCCCGCCTCCTCCCCCTCGCCATCCGCCTCGGCCTCGGCCTCCTCCCCATTCAGCTTCAGCTCCAGCTTCCGCCCCTTCCACTTCAACCCTCACCGCGGCGCCAGCCCCAGCAGCAGCGAAGGAAGCCGGAGCACAAGCCCCCTCCGCCTCTCCGGTCTCTTCCTCCGCCGGCGCCCCTCAAAGATCGACCTGGCGCTCAGCGCGGAACGAACCCGGTGCGACGGCGACGCTATCGAGCGCCAGGGGCTTGATCTCATGGAGCCGAGGCCTGTCGATCCGGTGGATTATACGGTGCCGATGGACGGGAGTATTTTTGCTTCGCTTGAGGGTGCTGGGGGGAGATCGAGAGCGTCTTTGCAGAGTCAGAGTCAGAGTCAGAACCAGCTTCAGTTCCACCCGTGTGAGTCCCAGCGAGGGTTCGTTCGGCCGCGGTTTGTGATGGGGGGCATTTTTGAGGTTATGGAGGGGAGGGATTGATGATCCTTCCTTGTTTGTTTCGTCTCATGGAGTTTGGGTTGGGTTCGGTTCGTTAGGCATATGGATATGGATTATGTGTTGATATTGATATTTTGGCGTTTAGCAGGGTGAATATTCGGGTTTAGCGCTGGATTGGGTGGCTGTTTGTTTGTTGCGGTGGCTGGCTAGCTGGACATATCATGATCGGATTGAACTTTACAATGTTGCTTGCTGCTTTGCCTGTTGCTCGTTCTCGCCAGGAAGAAATGTACGTATTCTCGGATATTGTACATGCACGGGATATTCCCTGAAAATCCATGTCACATTGAAACACAAGTGCCGTTTGGGTATAATCAAACATGAGTGTAAAAAAAAAGGCAACTCCGTAAACCGCGCCAACAGATCACCAACATCAGTTCAGCTCTTTGCAATAGAATCGCTCAAATGCAACACGGTGCAGCGCTATGTCATACCATACCATGCTATGCAGACAGAAGAATAAAGACAATCACTTCGTGCCCTTCCGCTCATTCGGCCAGAGCTGACCGCGGCAGTTCTTCTCCCCACAGAGACATCTCACCGCGTTGGGATCGACCTTTTTGTTTTTTTCCTCGTCCCAGTTGGGATTGTAGTCGAAGGTCAGCTCGGTGTTGGGCGGGATTTCCCGCAGCGCGAAGAAGGCCAGGTCGTACAGCCGGTCGTCGCCGGGAGTGTGGGTGACGGGGAACATCTTGCAGTTGGGGTTGCACGAGTGGTTCATGAAGCGCGTGGGGGCGCCGAACTTTTGCCCGTCCACGACGTACATCTGGTCGTCATCGTGGAAGAAGTCGAGCCCGAAGAGGTAGGAGTGGCCGTGTTGCGAGGTGGCGACTTCCTCGCGCACGTCAGCTTCCTGTTTAGTGATGACTTCGCCGAGGTAGCAGTCGATAAACTGGCCCGCGCGGATCCGGTCTGGAGAGCGGAGGCCTGGCTTGTCTTAGTCCCTCGACACTTGCATTGATGGCGTACCACTTACCGAAACCGCGATTGCCTGTGTGAAAGATCTCCAGACGGATCGTACGTCCATGTTGCGCGACTCGATTCCAGCATCTCTCCGCGTCACATTTACACTTGGAGCTGCATTCAATGATGATATCTGTGCGTTTCAGGAACTCGGGGGTCAGGACTAGGAGCCGTGAGTTGTCTTGCGCACGCTGATACGGCACAATGATCTCTTTCGTCTCGTCATCCTTCTCGAGGCAGCCGCACCGTGCAGGATCACAGATCGTCTTGCACTCACAGCCCGCGATGAACTCCGCCGGAATGTGCGAGACCCCTTTGCGCTTGATGTAGGCATTGACGAACTCAAAGTTCGACGCAAAGTCTGCGAGTAGGCCCTCCTCGCCAGGAGCGAATGTGACGGCAGGACCCCCGATGTTGGACAACTTTCGTTGCAGAGTCTCGAGTAACTGCCGTTGAACAGGGATTCTGTTTGCTAGGATGGGTCCGGGTGTGCCAATGCTAAACGGAATCTCAGAACGGTTGACCTTGCGTGCGCTAGGGTAAGCGCCTTTAAGCGCGCGCTTCTCGTGTGCATCTATGGGGTAATACTCTGTTGACAGCGCTGTCTTCTCTGGAGTAAAAGGGGGCGGTTTCACCCAATCCGATTGCTCAATCTGCTTTTTAAGCTGCCGCGACGGAGAAGGGATGACGACTCCTATTGCCTCCTGTTGAGAACTAGGGCTAGGACTTGGTGTGGACGGGTTCTGAATCTTTGGAGTGAATACACGATTAGAGTTGAGGGTATTAGCATTAGTGATGGCGTTGTTGCTAGTATTGCTGTTGGTGATAGGGTTGCTGTGATTGCCAAGACCCAGACTGTTGGCAGTGCGAGCATGGTGTATGTTATTGTGGTTCAAGTGATTGGCCTTAGGCACAGCAAGAGAAGGGCTGACAGAGCTTCTATCAGACTTTCTTTTCAAAGGAATGGATGACGAAGGCGTGCGATGTGTCAGATTTGAAAAGAAAGTTGATTTTGGACTCTGCTGTGTTCCTTTCAGGGAATTCAGGCTCTGTCTTTGTGCCTATACCACTAGGTCAGCTAACTGGTCACAAGACGCGACGCCCAATAAATCTGGTGATGGTGGGAAACAAAGAAATCCATAACACAACATAAAACCACATTAAGGCTCCTGTCAACCTACAGGTTTTCAGGTTTAATAAACACAAAAAGCCAGGCTAGAAATAACTGCAAATATCCCTAAGATGTGCATTGCAAGTTACATCAATGCGTAGGCTCAGGGGTCTGGCTAACAGACTCAGAACAGCACCACTTTCAAAAGCCTGCTAAAGAAGGCGGGCCAAGGGACGCGGAGCGCGGAACCTGAAATAACACTTACAGCAAGTCTCCTCTGATCCTCCGAATCAGAGTCCAGAGTCAAGTCGATGACCGTCATTGGAGGAGGTAAAGGGGGCAGGAAAACCCTGCCAAGTGCTAACTGCCTGCAGTCTGCAATGGACAACACCAGAAAAGGGAAAAGAAAATGATGTAGCGAGTTAGGGGAAGCTTTCTATCTGTATGCAAGAGGTGGAGGAGGGAGAATTGAGAAATAACATGACGAGGTAATGAAACTCCAGGAGAAGCTGATTAGCAGTGATAGTGTGGGTAAGTGAATAGATCTATGCCTGTTGGGTGTTAGTCATGTCTATTTTGGGTTAGTCATGTCTATCTGGCTAGCTTAGTCATGTACTTTCTATCAGATTGCTAGATAGCTATAGAACGGTGAAAGTCACTTAGTTCTGAGTTCTAGGTGAGGTAAACTCAAGAGATAGATGGATTTGGTCAGAAAGGATCAAAAAAAATGGTTTATGCTCAGAGACCCTTCAATATCCTCAATTGGCACAAGATATCCTGTTATGCATCGAGGATAGGCAGATAACTCGCCTGTTGAGGCAGGCCGCAGAAATAAGCTTGCGGGAAGCAAATCAAAGCAGCTTTCTACCCATTTTACCCCATCAAAACGCCAGAGCAGATTCATGAGCGTCCGCAAACCTCACATCAAAATAATTACATAAAAATTAGATATTCATATAGAAGCAATAGCGCTCATTCCAAATCTACTTTCAGAATTCAATTTCAAGCATTGATGGTGGAGTTATCGCCGTTGCCAGTTTCCCATATAAGTTGATCAAGTTGGTCTAGTCTAGTTGGTCTAGTTCACTAAGATATGGATGAATTTCTTGGCATTGATATCCGCTGGGTTGGTGACTAAGCAGCCTTGCCATTAGCTATTTGACATCTAGCGACGCTGCGAGACTTACACCTAGTACCTAAGGTAGTCTATGGGGTACGGAGGTACGGAGGGTAGCCTATTACAGCCCCCGATCCCTGAGTTTTAGGCCTTGCCTGCTAAGCATTTGAGGCCCCGGTAAAGCCTATCTCAACACCGCCCATTAGACATACACACTACACACATTCACATGCATCAAAGCGCAATGCAGCAATTGATCCAATATGTTTCCTAAACACAAAAATTTCTTAGAGTTCTTGTATTTCTTTGAGAAATGCATTTGAAATGGAAATTACAGTATTGACGATCATATGTGGGCTATTGGGATTGGACAGAAGAAATACAGGACATAAAAGGTTGATGTACAAATCATGGTCAATAGTCACATGGAAAAGGGGAAAGCTAATTCCAGTAATCAATGATGCATCCCTGTTCAGCTCTATTGTACATCATGGCAACAAGGCAAAGAAGAATTTGCAGACTGAGCCAGCTCATTGTAAGCAGGCCTAGGCGTAATTGAAGAATAAACAAAGTAATAAAGGTGTAAGAGCAATAAAAGAAGTGGAAGAAGAAGAGGGGAAATCACAATGCTCGCATAAATGCTTCATGTTCCATGCTGAATCAACCCAGTCATAATCAGGTTTCTGCCCTGGCTCTGCAGACCTAACCAAGGCAATCAGAGTCTCAAAGCATCCAAAATCTTCTTCGCCATCTCTCGGTACTGCCACATGCCTCCCGAGACCTTCTTGAACTGAATACCGTGCAATGAAAACAGCGGCACCTTGACAATCAGAATCTCGAACCGTAGAACCAGATTCTCTCCTGTGTCACTCTGGACTCTCGTCGTGGTTTCGCCTATGACACGCTCTCCCGCGGGTGCATGGCTGTCACGGGGTGCCACATATTCGTCCGATCCCTCAGAATTACTGACAAAGCTCCGATCAGGGGCCCGAGTCCGACGGTGAGATCGAGGCGTATGCCCTGGTCGGGGTTCCTCCTTGCTGTCATCGTGGTTCAGCAATCCTCCAAAGCTGATACGGCGCCTGTGGTTAGGCACTTGGCCAGATCGATCAGGGCTCGGAGGGCCGACATCCACTACTTTGTCAAGTTCAATACTGGGCGCGTGACGACAACTGAAGCCTCCCTTGATCTCAACATAGTCCACCGAAAGTTGCTTCAGAACGCGAATGATGTCGGCCCGAATAACAGGCAGCGGCTTGCTACTGGTTGTCGAAACACTGAAGAGACCCTTGAGATATACCGGCTTAGAGAGATCCTCTCCCTCATTTGCGCTCTCCAGAGCATTCCCTGCACCGGAGATGTCTGCATCTGTCTCCTCGGGCACATTAGCTTCCCTTGCCGCATCTCGCCTCGCTCGGCGGGCCTGAATGCTTTCGCGACGAGCGTGGCCAAGCGACATGGTCCGGGCGGCATGTGTGCGACCGGGCTGTTTCACCTCTTTCGCAGATGTCTCCACCTTCTGCCCACCCAGACTCGAGTAGTCAGAGCCACTGGTTTGTGGCGGTTGGCGGTCGGGAGCAGTGTCCGAAGCATCGGGGTCATTCCTCCGCGCAGCTCTCCGAGAACGATAGTCAGCCGAATTGACACTCGTGGATCTCTCCAAGAACTTGTTGGATCGCGAGGCCTGCTCCGCCGATCCTGGAGCCTTGAGAAAATCTTGGTGTTGCGGCTGGCTGCCTCCAGCAGGAATATCGGACGGTGACGGGTCGGCGCGCCGGCTTCTCCGCATGCTGAACCCTCTCGAAAGTGGGGAAGCCGAATCGGCGGGAGGCTGGACACTTAGCGATGGCGCATGAGGACTGGTGATGCGCTCGCGCTCCGGATCGCGGCTGCGGTCCTTGACCCTGCGCGTACTGAATCGTCTGAGAATGCCCGCTGCGGTGCTCTCCTTCTTCACGGGAGTCTCGGGCTGCGGAATAGCAGGAATATGTGATGCCTGCCCTGCCTGCGGTGCAAGATGAAGGTGTTTGATGCCATCATTAAGTTCATCATCGCCGTGAGTTCGTGCGCGAGGACGAGATCTCCTCCCCGTATCCTTTTCGCCAGGTAGTTGATACTGATTGGTGTGCGCCGCCTCGGGAGCGGGTAAGTCTGGCATCCTGAGCACGCTGTCACCAGCAGAATGCGGGATGCCGAGAGCACCGGGGTTGCTTTCGGCCCTCTCCCGATCAAGCTTCTCCTTGACTAGGTAGTACACCGAGAGCAGGGGACTGTATGCATTCAGAGGGTCATTTCCTAGCTGGACAGCCTCGACCGAAGGAGCCGAGAGTGTGTCTCTACTGGCGGAATTGCGCCGTTTGTAAAAGTCAAACATGCCACGCTTCTTCTCACTATGAACTGGAAGAGGTTGCTCGCGGATGCTCGTTCTCACGGCGTGTTGGTAATCTTCCGACTCTATGATCTTGGTGAGCTGTGCTGTGATATATTCTGGGGGCCCGAAATCGAAGCCCGTCATCTTCTCAACAACCTCGGGATCTAAAGGAAGTTGCAGGGGTTCACGAGCTGGGAGATGGTTTTCGGGCGGCCCACTGAACCCTTTGTTCATCCACGGATGGTTCATGATCTCCGCAAGACTTGCACGCTGCTTGGGGTCCGTAACCAGCATACGCGAGATAATATGGCGGCATTCTAGCAGTTGCGGTCAGGCACTCATTTTCTAATACAGATCGTGCTCGTCCAAAAGCAGTGAGGTAAAAGTTACTAACCTGCAGTGAGTCCTTGCGGATATTCTACGTGACCCTTCTTGATCTTTGCATGAAGTTGCGGCATGCTTTGGTCGTCAAATGGTACTTTCCCGCAGACCAGGACGTAAAGGACGATTCCGAAACTCCAAACGTCCACCTCTGGCCCCGTGTATTGTCTCGCCTGCAGCAATTCCGGTGCGGCAAAGTAAAGACTCCCGCAGAATGTTTTGAGAAGGCTTCTAGGGGAGAAGAGATTGCTCAGACCAAAGTCGATGATCTTGATATCGCCGGTTTTGCTGATCAGAATATTTTCAATCTTGAGGTCTCGATGCACGATACTGTTGCGATGACAGTAATCCAACGCACTCGCGATCTGACGCGCAAATTTCCGCGCTTGCTTCTCTTTTAATTTACCGTGCGAGATGATGTAGTCAAGCATCTGGCCACCGTTGACGTATTCAAAGAGCATATACCAATGATACGTGGTGCGAACCACATCGCGCATGCCGCAGATGTATGGGTGATTCACAAGACTCACGATCGCAGCCTCACGGGCCGTTCGGATCTCCTTCGAACGGTCTGCTCTCTCGGTGTCGCGCGAGTTGCGGTGTTCCTCGGCCGATTGTCTTGGTACTATTTTGACAGCGACCTGCGATTGCCATTAGTGTTCAGGTCAGGTCCGTTTGTTTCAGTCCGAAATACCTGTTCGCCCGTTTCCATGTTCTTCGCGAGCTTCACTTTGCCCATACTTCCCGCGCCAATGGTCTTTCCAAGGGCCCACTGGCCGGACGGAGTGGTAACTGTTGTGCGACGCTTGGGCTGCACAGAGGAACTAGGATGTAAATGAGAACCAGAAGCCGCCTGTGGCGGAGCAGGCACCGGCTCCGCCGCGACAGGGCCTGCTGAAGCCATATCTATACTGTCCCGCTGATGGCTTTGCACCGATAAATTTCTCCGGTGTTTGTTGGACGATGAATCTGTACGGTGAGCGGAAGACGGACGCTCCCTAGAGCGCTCCTTGGAGTGGTCCCGGCGGGAGGAACTGGAATGGGTGCCGCGTGAACCCTCGAAATCCCGACGGGCTATGTTATCAAAAGCAGCCTGGTTCGACGGAGGACGCCGGTCATGGGACTGGGATTTGGAGTAACTGTGATTACTGTGCTGGGATTGGTAGGACTGTGAAGAGGTGGACGGTCTGACTGCGACACTTCGAGTTCGATGTGGTAAATCAGAAGCAGGAGGGCGATGGGCGTGAGGCCGAGAAGACGTGGAATGGCTGCGGACGACCGTTGGCGACGCTGACGCAGGAATACTGGTAGACATCACGATAGAGATCTCAAAAATTAAGCCTCAACCAACCAGACTTCTTCGAAAAGCCCAGCAATGTCAAGGATGAAAATCTAAGAGGATTTGTGGGAAGGAAAAGGAAGAGAGGAAGCCCAAGTGGACAGCCTCAGTACTTCAATCTGGGCCGATCGGGGAGCGGGCGGGGGAGTTTGGCGTTTGCTGACGAGCGCTCAAGGAAGCGGCAGCCAGCGTCGAGACGTCCAGCAAACAGCTCGAGATACCCCCATGTACGGCCCTTGATGTAGAGATTGAAACAGTGAAATGAGGGAAGGCTGAAATTGGACAGAGAAGGAGGGAAAGCCCGCAAGAACGTGTCGTGAGAGAGAAAATGTTGGGGGAACAAAGCTTGAGAGAATGAATGGTGATGGATGCGGCTGCGGAGAAGAAACAGACCAAACACTAATAAAAATAACAGCAGTTGGTATTGGTAAAGACCCCAGGGGCCCGCAACCAGATGAGGGAATAAGTTTGTCGCGTCTTTACCACAGCAGGATTGTTATTATTATTATGATCATTTTATCAACTGATCCTTCGCATCTAATATCATTCTGTTCTCTCTATATCTCCAGGGCTTCTCTCGGTGTTATTATTTCAATCATCCCTGGCCTGTGGCATGGAGTATCACCATCATCCATGTCATAGCTGGGTCTAGATACAGCATGCAGGGGGAAATGACCAAGACGCACTGGACAGACTTGTTTCAGAGTCCACTTTCCCCTCTAGATTCACACTGATGAGGTATGCAGCTTGGAAATCGCAATGACCTCGATCTTCTCAGTATGCGAAGAACTGCTGTGACCGTCACTGTGATGGCTTGCTGCAAGCTTACAAGAACCAGCAGAGGCCAGCCATCGCTCCCTCCTTCAACCCTTTTTAAGTAAATCCCACCGTCTATCACACGTGCGATTCGTGCATTCACCTCCGTGGGGTCGAATCAGAACGGTCCTCCAGCCGGGAGGCTGGTGTTTTGGGCACTGATGGGCAGGACAGTCCGACAGGGTATCTAACCGTAGGTCATCTGCATTTGATGAGTCTATTTCTCTTGCCATTCCCGGTTTCTACTCTGTAGAGAGGTACTCTAAAGGTTTCGAATTCTAGACAAGTAGAAATTGTTGGCTATTGGTAGATTTGCGTGATTTAAGACAGCCCAGGCAATACAAACTACCTCGGTACCAAGCCACAGCAGGTGACGGTGGCGGTGCGGACGGAGTACCTAGGATAGATGGTCCATGGTTTCGTCGATTGGGATGAACTTCCAGGAAGCACATCACCCAAGGCCGACCTTCCCTCCTCCTCCCCACAGCTGTGTCTGGAATGAAACTAGATCCAACTGCCCTAACATCTTGGTAGGTAGTTCACTGTTTCTAGTCTATGGAAATTCTCTAGATAGAGGACTGACCGCATCGTCAACAGACTGGGCGGTAATGACGACAAGCTTTACCTAACAAGCCACCGCAATCCACACTGCTTCCTGAAACCCCACAAATGTCGAGCAAACGATCTCGAGCAGCCTTCGAGGCTGATCTACAAGCACATCATTCCCCATACGCCTTTTACGGAACGCCTCTCCCCCCTCTAGATGCCGGGACTCGGGACGATGGATCATATGTACCGATTTGGAAGCAGGAAGTTACAGATGACCGGGGAAGGAAACGCTTACATGGCGCCTTCACCGGTGGTTTCAGCGCCGGGTGAGCCCACGATTCCTGGATAGCTTTGAACAGCACGACTAAAGATGGCCCGACTTTTCCAGATACTTCAACACCGTCGGCTCAAAGGAGGGGTGGACCCCTGCGACGTTTGTGTCCTCGCGCCAGAACAGGGCGAAGGACTCTCAGCAGAAATTCCAACAGCGGCCGGAGGACTTCATGGACGAGGAGGACATTCGCGAAGCTGAAGAAGCGAAAAGACTACAGACCAGTGAAGACTTCGCTGGGTTTGGAACTGCGGCGACCGATCCGGGCCGCCGTGGAGGGCTGATGGACCTTCTCAAGGCCGGCGGCGAAACCATGGGAGTCAAGCTACTGAAGAAGATGGGCTGGCGAGAGGGTCAAGGGATCGGCCCCAAAGTACGGCGAAAAGCCAATCTTGGCGACGGCGCTGCCCCAGGTGGAAACGAAGCCGATAAGACGTACCTCTTCGCACCGGAGGATTCGCCCATGATTGCCTTTGTCCATAAGACGGATCACAAGGGGCTTGGGTTTGAGGGTGAAAGTCGGTTGGATTCTCACAAAGCTGCTGCCGATGAGTCTGATGAAGATGATTTCTTTGGGCGACGGTTGACGTCCGGGAGCCAACGAAAACCATCGAAGACAAAGGAGCAACCTAGGCGCGGCGCATTTGGCGTCGGAGTGTTGAACGACACAGGGTCAGACGACGAAGATCCATACTCTCTTGGTCCACAAATCTCATACAATCGGATCATCGGCGGCGACAAGAAAAAGAAGAAGAAAAAGTCTACGGATGAGTCTAAGCCGGCACTTGTTTCATCTAATCCTCTGGTGAACAACAAGCCCGTCTTCATATCAAAGAAGGCGATCACTGCAAAATCGTCAGCGGGATTTCGAAAATGTCACGACGGCCGCCTCCCGTTGGATGGCTTTCTCCTAGCCGATGGTATTTCCAGCCTCTCAATATCTACGCAAGAGAAAAGATACGCGCCTCCAGAAATTCCAAAGGACTGGAAATCAAGCAAAACACCATCAGCGGCAAGGGATGTTTCGAACTATGTCTCTACGGCAGAGGCGGCCAAGGCTTCTTCGCTCGACCCTACGTCTCGAGCTGCGCTGCTGGGGGAGGCCCAGCTGCCCGGAAAGTCCATTTTTGACTGGATGACCCCTGAAGCTCGCGAAAGGATTATGAAACTCACTGGAAAAACAGATCTACCACCAGCATTGGGAGAGAAAGCACCCAAGGGATTCGAATTATCAGAATCGCAAAGACGCAAGGATCTGTGGGACCTTGTTCCCAAACTAGACAAACAGGTCGCTGTTCAGGCTCTTACTCGGGCAGTCAGTGGCTGGATGCCTTACTCCGAAGACCAGGGCAAACGAACTCGATACCGCACATTCCTTGAGATACGGGCAGGCCTCCGCGATACGCTCCCAGACCGAGTGCCAGGTTCGACAACGGATGAATGGGTTGCGGAACTCCACGAGTTTGCTCGAGCTGCGGAGGTGTTCAAGCCGGTGTCTGGGGTAATGGCTTCGCGCTTTACTTCAGCCTCTACGGGGCCCAGGGAATCGTCTGATCAACCGGAATCATCCACGTCGACGGAACCGCTACTCCGAAAACCCGGCGAGAAGCCCGAGGACCCGGCTGTGGCCGCGGCCAAGATCGGCATGTTTGGCCCGATGACTCGGAGCACACTTAGCTTCTATCCCGCACGGCTGCTTTGCAAACGGCTGAATGTCAAGCCGCCGGATCATGTGCAGTTCGACCCGGGAGAGCAGCCAGGGGCTTCCGATGCTGGTATTGGCAATCGATTCCAGTCTGGTGGATACCAGACAGCATCCGGACCTAAGGAGCTCGTATCAAAGGATGTGATGAACCAGCTCATGTTCGAAGCTAGCGGTGGACCACTAACCGCACGATCCGACACTGCCACGCCTGAACGGGCCACAGCGCCGGAAGTCAGGAAGGAAGTAGTGATTGAACCCGAGCGCAACGAAGCACTTGAGGCTGAGAGGCCCGGCGAGGCAGTCTTCAAGGCCATCTTTGGTAGCGACGATGAGGATGAGGAAGAGTGATTCATATCGGTCACTTCACCCGGAAGAGAGACTTAATATGTAGCCACGGTGTTTATAAGAGCAGTTTGAACGCACTTTGCGCAGCCAAGCTGGAGATATTAGTAAACGCGACACGGTGGAAATGCAATAAAAAAGCGGTCTCGAACAATTCTTAAAGTGAACATCCTTGGAGCTCTGCATGTACCACTGTGGCTAAGTGCATGATGATCAGACGAGCGGTTACACCGCAGAATGTTACAACACGCCTTTGGATGATTGCGACTACATTTTCTGTGTCAAGATACATTGAAACTGAGCGGATTGAGGATGGTAATCTACACCAGCTTTTGTGTGCCTGGTTAATATCAAATAGACAAGGATTCGGGAATGTTGCGATGACAGTGCTATTAATAGAACAGGACGATGTCGGATAACCAACACTTAACAGCACTCGATTTATTCCACGGTTCTAGTTGCTGCCAGACGGTGGGGAATTGCTCTGGATGACATTGCCGGATGTAGATGGACGGTTTGCAGACAAGCTTTTGATGTGGTCATCTCCGTACCACTAGACAATAAGAACTGCCAACACCTCCTCCTCCTCCTCCTCCTCCTTCTCCACCTGTCAAATGCATGACTGACGGGGATCAGATCCATCAATCCTCAGCTTTGTCCCCCTCTTCCGCTTCACCTCACCCCATCTCAGTAGTGAATAATCTTTGATTCTCTTATTCTTATTCTTTGAACCAGAAGTATTTGTTTGTATCTATCTACCCGCCGAGCTGTCATCGGGCTCGCCACTACAAACTCAACTGCGAGTCTTACGTTGCCCGCCCCGTTCTCCGATCGACTTACGAGCCATAACCATCGATCTATCTAATCATGAACCAACCAATACGGAATATCAACATCATTAGCTGCTGATTCCCATCCTTATTGGTGCCATATTTTCCCGCATTCTTTTCCCCTCCTCCTCTTCTTCCTCTCTATTGTCTAAGACGTATCTCCGACCTCTTGCTTTCCTCCTCTAACAGAGAGGATATACCTACTATTTACTTTGTCTGTCTGATGGAGTCGGATCGTCTACCGCTTCAGTATGGTGAGTCAACAGGGAGCTTTTACTTTCCTTTTTGTCCTTAACTTGGTTGTGTTGCTGTTTGTCGCTTTCCTATTGCGGTTTGGTCCTTGGGGATCTGTAGACGTGAAAGCACATGTCCCTTGTAATTCTTGCACATCGCTGTTTTCAGTAGCTGTCGATTTCTTCGATGTCGCTTTTCTTGCTAAACGACACCATCTGATTCCACCATCTCCAGGGTTCTTGCTTGTCCTTCCTGTCGCGTGACAACGGCGATCCCTCCCATGCAACCCAGGTAAGGGAGGAGGGGCCCGCGGATACCTCCCCTAATGCTCTCCGCTCGACCACGACTGCAATCATCTCCAGCTATCCGTCGAGTTCCCTGGCCAGGGTGACGTCTCGCACAAGCCGACAGGCCGACCGTCGCATCCCAGGGACGACCACCACTCAGTTCGCGCTGAGCGAGCATTTCAACGCCCCAATTCGCCCCCATGTCTGGTACAGCAAGCGGCGCACCTGGTCTCGCGCGCAGCTAGACCAGGAGCGCAAGGAGTTCTTCGAGACCCGCGTCACCGGTCGCCCAGAGGTGTGGGCCGCCTTGGCGGCGGCGATCTCGTTCATGCATGTGAACGACCTGGCCACGGCGCAGAGTATCATCGACGCGGCGGGTGTCACCGTGCCCACGGGGGACCTTTGCCAGGGCTGCTACGATGAGCAGGGGGCCCTCTACCGTCTGCCTCGATGTATCGTGAGCGACCCGGAGAACATGGTGCAGGAGGACTCGGCCAGTCGCCGCGATGATGGCTACGACGACATTGACACGGATGATTCAAAGCTGTCGTTGGACGAGGCGTCTGGTGACGAGCTGATTGGCGGTGACTCCGAAGACCGCAGCGATGAGAAGGGTAAGATAAGCGAGCGCGACTTGATCCGGGTCACGGCGCGCTTGAGCGACAGCGGATCGGACGTTGTCGTCTCGGTCGGCAAGAATCAGACCGTGGGCCTGATTGCCCGCAGAGTGCAGCAAGAGGCCGGGGTATGTCTTGCTTTACAGTCCAGTTTTCACCGAGCACGCAGAATTCTAACATCGTCTTTGAGCAGATCCCTGCAACCCAGCGGGTAAGAATCGTCTACCTTGGTAGGATGCTCCGCGAAAATGCACCTCTGGTGAACCAGGGTTGGAAAGCGGGCAATATAATCAATGCCTTGGTCGTCGCCAGGCCTTCAGCTTCATGACAACCGTCCATCCATACCACATAACCAGCCTTCGAGGGGCACTGTAGTGACCTCTCGTTTATGCCCCGCCCTTCCAGGTCAGGCTACTACTGCTTTCTAACTGCTTTCGAATATGACATGACATCTCACTTTATGCTGTTACGATCTTTGCAATCTCGTGGCGTCCAGTGTTCAGCCGGTTCGCATAATACCCATTTGTCTTGCTTTTCAGCCTGGTGTCTGTGTTTCATTCCTGTTCTTCATGCTATGTCTATCTCCACTATCCTCAGGTATTGTGTCATCCGCCTGTTGCTCGACGATTTCATTGTCCTTTTATTTGTGCGCAATCTAGTCTGGCAGTATCAATGATCTAATCAATTTAATACTCCATATTTACTATCTCTGAATATGATATAACAACATGGGCTACACATGACGTGGGGTTGTAGGATATATATATCCGCAAAACGGTGCCACAGAGAGTTCAATTTACGAACGCAACCCAATGAGATCTTGAGATTTATCAGGACAGAAATTCTTCTTGAACAAATCTATTTTATATGTCGAAGGGAAATTAAAAAAGAAGGAAAATGAGAGACTGGCACAGGCCTGAGTTCATGCAAAAAGATACATCTATGCATCATCCGTGAATCGAACACGGGCCTCGTCGATGGCAACGACGAATTCTACCACTAGACCAATGATGCTCGGTTGCGATTTCCGAACTTAAGTAGATTTATATCCTCGCCTATCCAGAGAACACTTCAACACCTACACTTGCATATTGGTTCCAATTCAAGCACGGATCCGAACAATACCTCGATTACAAAGAAGCTACGGCATTCACCTAAAACGACCTGCCATTCTCCTCCTGCGTCCCCTAGGAGATCTCCGCTTGAAAACACGACATATGACACCAGTGCCCTGAGA
This sequence comes from Aspergillus quadricinctus, assembly GCA_022814375.1. Classification (NCBI taxonomy): domain Eukaryota; kingdom Fungi; phylum Ascomycota; class Eurotiomycetes; order Eurotiales; family Aspergillaceae; genus Aspergillus; species Aspergillus quadricinctus. The sequence continues at coordinate 232,763 of JAKLNT010000016.1, read as the reverse complement.
TACCCCTGACAAACGACTTGGGACTATAATATCTGACACGGAAGGCGTAGTACAGCAGGACCGTTCCAAAGATGTTTAGCCGATGTACGCGGAGCCAAAGCCCCAGCTACGCCAGCGCTCGCTGTAGTCTGTTCGTCTGGATGTTAGCATGAACTGGAAGAATCGAAGAGATGAAGGGGCATAGATGTTCGAGCTGGCCAGGTATTGACCGGCATTCTGCAGCCGGCGGTACTCGCGGTTCTGCGTTGCACTAGGGTTGTACGACTGGCCGGCGGCAGATTGTACGTACGGGGCGAGATATGATACTGGCCGCAGGTGGAACCCGTAGGTGGGTTGAACACGCTCAACTCGGTGCTGGCGCGTTGGATTGCCAGTTGCCCGGCCGTGTAGCCCTGGCGCTGTGATTCCTGCGAGGGCAGCTGTCGATATCAATTATAGCTAGTCCGAAGCTGATACATACGACCATAGGGTGTGGAAAACAGGGCTTCCCGTCCGCTCAGCCGTACTTAAGCCAGTATTATCAACGTGGTCGGGAGTTAAATGCGCCCTTGAAGGCCTGCTGCTTTACGGGTGAGAGACGCTAAACCATAGGGTGAGTGTGGGTGAGTGTGGGTGAGCGAAGGTGAGCGGAGTGATGCTATCCAACACTATGGGTGAGTATAGGTGATCGGGGGGTGACAGAGTGATTCTATAATGGCTAGGCTCACTCTATCACTAGCTTAAATATGAGGGCCTTTTCTCTGCTTAACCATTGTCTCTTTTCCTATCTATACGCAGTTATATTCTTTAATCTATTTTCTCTCAGCTTTTCCTTCTATCATTCAGAAATGTCACATGACTCGTTTTCAAATAATTTTGATCTGAGAAGAAAAGCAGAGGAACTCAGCAAGTTTACTAAATTAAGAGGGTTCACAACAGAGTACCAGAAAGAACAAAAAAGTAAACCAAACCAAATCAGTCATAAGAAAAGGGCTCTGGCTACCGATAAAAAATATGGTAATTCAGTGGGATTTTGGAAATTATACAAACAAAAATAATTTTTATGAACTTGCACTTAGTTGCTGACGACATATAGATAGATGCTTTCTCAAAATGAACCAGTGGATCAATATTTCACAAAGGAACAACCTGATCCGCCCATTCAAATCTTGAAGCTGTATTCAGAGGCATTTATTACTTTGCACAAAGGAGGATTGCCTAGTCAGCAGACCATCTGTTCTAACCTCTCTTGCTTTATTGCTGAATGGCAGAAAAAAACCTGCAGAAAGCTACCAGCTACAGTGAAGGATGATCTTTATAATATGCGTTACCCTAAACAAGTATACAACAATATACTGCTAATTCCCTACATAGCATATCTAGAACAAACTTACTCAGAAGTATAGACTTAAGACCAAACATTAAGAGAAGTTTCCAGTAACTAGAAGGGATCTCAATATACTTCTTCAACAATTATTTAAAGATGATGACCATGATTACATACATAAGCATGCCAGATTTCAAGATGCATTCACACTCTTATTATTCTCTAGTTCCAGTGCAAGAGCAGGTGCAATTATTAAATCAAGTTCTTATAGAGATACCAATAAGTGTCTCTACTATAGAGTTTGTGCATCACCCTACTCTGAAAGTCCTATACTAATCAGCATATAGCATCTTACCTTCAATCTACAATAGGACTCAAAAGATATAGAAGTCAAGTACTAGGTCACCATAGATCCAGAGTTCCTTAAAGGCCATTGCTATGATGATGAGGGTAACATGTAAGATTCTCTTCTCTATCTTCAACACTACACAGCTAATTACAGTGATATAGTCCTAAAAATTAGATACCAGAGCAAGAAATACTTAGAAGAAATTTCATATTTTATATTATAATTACAGGTATCATAGATAAGGCATTCAGGGGCATCCGCACAACTGATAAGTTATTAGATAAAAAACCACTGAAAGGAAGAGATTCATGGACCCTTAAATAGGAAGCGCATGTATAAACCCTACCAGTGCTTTACATAGTGACCACTAATAGACCACACCCCATCCATACATTAACATTTTCTTCAATACAGCACTATTTTACATTACTTACTCAACAGGCGTGCTTCCAACACCAGTTAAGAATCCATAGGATTAGAGGGGGCATTGCAAATGTAATTGACTGTGGGTTATTTCCTCTATTATATAAACTTCCAGCATACATTAATAGGCTTATAGTAAATACTTCCCAAGCAGCAAGAAGCCAAGCACTGGACTATCAGAACCCTAACACCTTCCTTAAGTATTAATCCAAAATTAAGCATATTAACATCCAGGCCAGCTTCTGGAACCTAAAGCCAGACTATAAATGTCTGGAAATGGAAGAAAGTATGGCTTATTATTACAATACTAATATTCCACAATGTCTTAATACTGCTGCCACTACACAGATTGACAATAATAATAAAATAGAAAAGATCTACCAAAGGATTAATGAGATTACTTAATAAATTAGAGGAAAGCCCACTGAGCACAAAGAATTAGCACTTAAGAGGGAAAAGCTCTACACAAAAGTAGCTAAGAAGCACCATACTAAGAAGGCTAAGTTCATTAACAACTAGTGGAGATCTTCTTATAATAAATATATTACAAGGAATGAGTTTAGTGAGTAAGATCCAATATATCTCTTTAATATCTGCTATAAGTATATACCTAAGAGAGCTTGTTTACGCGACAACCTCTTCACTAAAGCCTTAATTAGTAGTAAGATTAGAAGACAGTGTCTACAGGATATAGTGGATATCTATATCTCCAAAGAGAGAGTGGCATATTATCCTAATGAATAGCCAATTAATAAGAGGTGTCCAGTATACTCTAGAGAAATGTCTAGATTTATTCAGATATCCTATATCTATCTCAGCTGCTAAACTTCAGCAGTATTAATTTATTAAGCTAATTAAAACATATTCTACAGTGTAGAAGAAAGTCCCTAAATATTGCACTATACTAGCAGCTATATATAAATGATAAGAGAGTGCATCAATAAGTAAAGCAATCTTTTCTTAAATAGTGCTACTTATATACCAAATAGTTCAATACAGAGGATGCTTAGACTGAGCACTACTGATTCTATTTGGATAATCTATAACCTCAGTGCAGGCTATTAAGATTCCACTTTACATTAGTTATGCCTGGATTCTGCCCTTTCTACTTAGGTAACCATACTAAATCTCCAGTAGAACAATTCCAATAATAGTGGGAGAAATCAACACTAATAAACCACATTAATAATAAACACTTAGCTGGCAGGGTAAAAGATGAGGCTATTCAATGCCCTTATCCCTACTATAAGAATAGATCTTATAACAGTATCTTACTCCTACAACAGCATTTTTTTGACACCCATTCTATTAAAGAACCTCATTAAAACTGTATAAGCTAGAAGAGGAAGTGGATTTATAAGCTTAATACTTACAACAAGCCACCTTCAAAGACAGTAGCTTTGGATGGAAAGCATGATAAGTCTCTTAAGTGACCTGCTATTATCATAGCATAGGCTGCACCATCCTCTTCACCTAATAGACTTCAGACTACTACAAAGAGTAATAGAATAGAATTTATCAAGTGGTTAGCTGATTGCTAAGAAAGTAACTTACTGCTTTGGTTATCTATGCTTACCACTGCATTACATAGATGGATGTGCTAATCAAAATGCCGCGCCAGATTTAGTGCACACAATTTGTGTTGTCCCTGCTTATTTCCACCGGTTTCATTCTTCTATATTACTCTTGGCCGTCTTTACCTTCACAAGCACTCTATCTAACGCTATCCATATACATACTATAGGCATATTCTAGCCAGGATATGAATTAAACCTAACGTGTATAATACTACCCCAATCCGATGGAACGCTGAGAGTTGATCCACACACTCCCCAACTCAAGCTGATCAGCTATCTGACGCGCTCGAGTCATATCACTGCTCCTCATCCAACCACCTGAGCATCAGGAGGATCGGCGTGAACCGCTCTTCCTGTGCTACCCAGATGACTCCGGAGGGTTATCGACATGGTTGGGTAGATGAAGTAGCCCGCTGAGTCCTGGATGTTTCCATAGAGGGCGGTCGTGAGACCTTCCTTAGAGAAGCTCCCTAAGAGATTCTTAGCTTTATCATACTGCATGCTATTCTGCACAGGGCTGAAAAAGATATCAGCCTCAGTGCCATCACTGATGTTAAGTGACCCCACAAAAGCCAGTAGATCTCCTTGTGGATGTACAGTCACTTGACCATCATACAGATCTAGCCCAAGCAGAGGAAGGAGAGGATCCCAATCTGCAATATTAGTAGCTTATAATACTTAGAAACAGAGGCAAAATACCTTTGGAATGACCACATTAATATTAACATTGTCACAGATAATGGCTGGATTATTCCTGCCCAGCTCCCGCGTCACCTGCTTTAGGGTTTGCGCACAACTCACTGTGATGCGCTTCCCCGTGAGTATTAAGTAGGTGAAACTAATCTTATCAATGCCCGGATACTCTGTGATCATGGGTCCCAGATCATCGCCCCCACTCAATGCCTGGACCACACCAGGCGGGAAGCACTGCGCCGCCAGCTCGGCTAGCTTCAGGCTATAGTATGGCGTAAATGGGGAGGGTTTGACAATCATGGTGCTTCCCCTGTACACGGCCAGGATGATCTTGCCGATGGCCAGCAGGACAGGGAAGTTCCACAGCACGACGACGCCGCAGACGCCGAGGGGCGTGTATAGCTGGATGATCTTGTGTTCGTCCGTGTCTTCGATGACCGTTTCATGGCAGACAAACATTTGGTTCAAAGCTTGGTTTTCTCCCCTCGAACAGCTTCTTGGCATCTGCCCACCCACTTGGCTGTCTCCCGGTCCTTCAACTGCAGCAGACTGTGTAATTCTTGACTGCTGGAAGATTCGGACGACGCTCGCGGCAACAGGGTCGGGAGGTGATCGATGCTAATCGCGCTTATTGTAGGACCGGATTCTATTTCCTTGGGCAGGCAGCTATAAACAAAGCCTGTTTGGCTGTATTGCGTCTCAGAATGTCTTTGGGATTCCAGCGTCCAATGAGCCATTTTAAATACCGCCAGTAAACTTCCATCAAGCCCAGTACGGTACCTCAGGGAAACCAGCTCCCCAGGCGTGTTCGGAGTAAGTGTTCGGGTATAAGGAGGTGACAACCGAGTCATGATCCAAACATATTGCAGTACAGCCAGTAAGTACACGCCTTTCACATAGATGCCGTCTGGAGTGCTTGGAGGCCGTCCCGAATTCTTGGAATGGAAACATCTGAGGCTAGGGTCAAAACGTCTCTACCGTTCTTGACAAAGGCGACGATGGGCAATCCCCTGTTGGAGAGGGCTCTGGAGAGCATGGCGTGCTTTCTGACGTCGACTAGGTAAAACTTGATGTTTGGGTACTCATCACTCATCTCCTCAATCTTCGAGACGACGGCCTTGCATTTATCGTCCAGTGCGGAAAGAAAAGTGACCACAACAGGCTCAACCGAATTCTCGACTTTCTGCTTATACTCCTCGTCCCTAAAGGGCATTTAATCAACCGTAATTATCCGCGCGAAGAGAAAGGTAGCTAACGTACGTCATCAGCTCAGCGATAGAACCACTAGCCATGCTGAGTGGGTGGAAGTGGGTATAAGTGGGAGGGCGGTTGCGATATTGTTGTTGTCGTCGTTGTGGGATGAACTGGAGGCTAGCCAACTCCGGCGGGCTTGTGGGCGAAAGGCGTGCGATGAGAGCGACGACGGACAAGGTGACAAAGAGGTTTCGGATATGCCCTGGCTGGGTGTAAACAACTGCGGGAAAACGTGAACAGTTAGTAACTTACTAAGCAAATTCTCAGAGTTCTCATAAGCCACGGTCACATGATCAATCATCGCCAAGGTTTGAGCAAATCAGAAGCTGATACGCGTGCTTCGGATTGTAGCGACTGAGGTTCTCGATATTTCACTACCGATCTTCAACGAGTTTATCGACGTCTGGATTATAATAATGACATTCGCGGATATGGTGGCTGTCTCGCTGGATTTAAAGCGAACGTTTTAGTTGCCAAGGTGTCAAGAGACTTAAGACTAAAGTTTGAGACCACGTGACCATATCGTCATACCCAATTTGAGAGTGTCGGCAAGCCCCCTACCAAAGATATGGGCGACAAGTGGTCTTGCATGGTATATATTCCCTAACTAGAAAATAACAGTACTTTAAACAATTGTATACTTCTACTTAAGAGAATCTTATCTTTATCTAGAGGCCAGGATTCATCTATAAGCAATAACAAGTGAATTTAGGTGTATTATAACAATCTGTGCTCCCATTAAGAGCAAAATAACTTCATCAGAACTGATCACAGGATGAACTGTTGGATGATAGCTGATCTTTATTAGAGAACTAGGTTTTGAGTTCATATATCATAGAAATATCTAGCTGCTCCTGACCTTGCAGTGGTTAGAAGATCTTAAAACTGCGGGATATATATACATTAGAGATATTTCATATAAAACTGACATTATTAAAGATGGTAAAGGCTATTTCTCCTTAGCAATTACTTTCAGTCCAGGCTCTGAGTCTTAGTTAGTTATAGTCATAATATTCCTGAAAATATATAAGTGTGAAGCACACAGTTAAACAGCCACCTAACATACTAGATAAGAGTCTCTTTGTTAATCTTAACAAGCTATTACCAGAATATAAGCTACAACAGTTACAATCAATGTTAGTAGCCTCATTTTTAGTTTTGAGAAAACCACACTAATAACTATTAAGTATACATCTTCTTTATGGCATTGCACAATGCAGTCACTTATATATAGTGCTATAGAAAAAGAAACCCTATTAATAGATCTCTATGCATACTGCTTCTGGCGTGGCCACATGCTAGTTAATAGCTATTAGCTCAGGAAGGCCAGCCCTCATAGGCCTTATATTTAGCACTGACTATAATCATAAGGATAACATTTTATAAGTCTAGAGACCATAGCATTGTCTGAACCACTGCTCCATCCACTATCCATAATCAGCGCGGCAGTACTTAGTAAAACAGAGACATATAATAGTCATTCATCCTTTGATTATATCCACTGTTTAATCTTATTAGCTGTTCACCTATTTCACAATGCTACAAAACACTTTGAAGCTAATTACCTTTATATTATCCGCGGCTGCCTTGATATGTTTGGCCATAGTCTTTAAGGAATGTAGATCTACTTCATCACCCAGAGATCTATTTTTCCTAAAGGTAAGGAAGTGCACCAATTCTAAGGTTCTAATTCTTAAGGTTAATCACTGACAGATCACAACCCTTCAGATAGATTGGACAAGCTTGATGCAACAGAGAATTATTTAGTCATTTAGTCTATCTGACCAGGCATCTAACCTCACAGACTCAGCCTATGATGCATTAACCCATGCCAGTGGCAGTCTATCAGACCTATAGAGTAAGATTCAGTCAACCTTACCTGACTATTATACAGTGGGGCTCTGGGGATATTATAGCAGTGAGGAAGGTGCATCTAAGTATTCAAGTTACTCCACGCCTACATTATTATTTTCATTCAACTTAGTAGCAATATTAGAGTCCAACACACCAGGTGCGGCTTCACTACTTCCAGATGCAAGCAAAGCTGTGCTTTCTAGACTCTCAAAACTTTCCAGATTAGCTATTACAGCATATATCATTAGAATGACCACAACCACCCTAACTGTCATAGTGGAGCTCTTTATAATTATATTTAAATAGGGAGCAGTCCCAACACTCATATGCTCACTTGTAAGCCAATCTACCCAGGGGATAAAAGAGCAGAAAACTAACTTACTAGCAGGTTACTTTAACATCCACTGTCACTACATTAGTTACAGTAATAATCCTATACAGCTTAATATCTAGAGGGATCCAAACCTCTCTAGGTGACATTGGGGTTCATTCTCAACTCAGGCCACATATATTGGCCGCAATGTGGCTAGGGAGCACTTTTTCTTTAGGAGCTTCTCTTCTTTTGGTGTTAGGCGCCTGCTACCTGTGTTTTTAACACAGTGGTACCACACCTACAAACTCCCCATGTCTCCAGGGTTATAGATTAAGTAGGTGCAGAGTACTATAGTACCAAAGAGAACACAAGAAGGTGATTAGATGAACTTGATTGCATAGTCCTCTTAGGAAAGTTCTTTGGTTTGGTAGGAGATACTGTTGAAAATATTCTATAATTAATAAACTATGCTTATTATCTCTGCCCAGCGGGCCTGTGATTTACTGCCTCCTAGCAAGTGATTTCAGCTTACACCTTTTAAGATCTGGATTATAGCAACCAGGCATTATTCTATAGTATTATTTTCTTAGTTTTCTCCTGCACATCTATAGCCTTATTATTTGATATTACATACCAGTAAATCTGCAGGTGCTCATATACTACTATAAATAGAAATTATTTACCCAGATTGACTCAAATAGCTGTTGGTGCCAGTAGTAATAATTTTGGGACCAGCTGGCCAACCTATAAAGACATCACAAGGACTGGGCTTATAATAGAAGAGATGTATTATACCAGTCATATCCTGCTGGTGTGATTTATAAATGCTATAGAAAGAATATAGTAGCTTATATATAGTCCCATTATTAAGGATGTATATTTATTTCCCACTCCAGGCATTTCTAATTGAACAAGACATATTATCTGATCATTGTGCGCTTCAAAACTAGGGAATAAAGACTATGGAATGATCCGACCCCTATAATTAGTCCTATGGAATTAAAGGCCCTTTTTATGATCAGGGTGCGTACTGGCATTATCTAGTGGGTAATCTTGTCACAAACCAACGCATTTTTGGAACTTAAGCTCAGTAACATTAGATGTTTGATACAAAGAGAAAAATGAGAGAGATCAAACTCACCGGATCTGCCACGTGAATCATAATGAATTTTATTGAGATAGATATGCTACTACTTGTATTACAGTTCCTGAGAGCTGGAGCTAATAGTTCCAGCACCTTGTTGGTGTGAATAGATATTAGCATGGAAGCCTGTAAGCCTTATCAAGACATCATCCTAACAGTGAAATTGGTAGACCTACCATATTTTGCAAGTAGATTGCAGTTCTTTGCAGTGTCGCTATGTTACTGCATCCTTCTGGGTATATATGCTGGAAGTTATGTCCCTCTAGGAAGGACATAATTATCTTGAGGTGGGACCTGTCAACAGTTGTATTAGCAGATTTGTAAAATATCTGAGGCTATTCTTACTATCAGCCTGTGGCTGCACATTAAGATTATATATAGGTACATACTGTCTCTGTGCGCAGTGTTATTGTAAAGGCTAGTATATAATATACTATGATCAAAATGGATAACATTTTGATGGTTAAACTTGCAGGTATGGTTCTAGATTAAGGACTTGTAAGAATATGAAGCCTCTGCTCTAAATTTATACATCTTTTTTATTTGCCAATATTTTGCCTTTGTTTGCCCAACAGTGGATTGTAGATTGCACAACTCCCAACAGTAGCTGGAAAGAGCCACACCGGATTTGGCGCGCATGGCTGAGTGGGGCTCCTCATGGTCCTTATATTGAACTTTAAAAATTTAGATACCATTGCTACAAATCCCTATCACTACAGAACAGAAGGAAAAAGAAATACTTGAACTAAAATATACATTCTAGTCCTGGGATGGGAAATCTTATCTATACCTTAGTATATGGAGCATCACAGTGACACGGGCGGAGAAGATAAGGATGCAAGCTGATATCCTACCTTTTGCTACCATACGTGCTATATACTCTGTATTTGAAGATGAATATACTATGTCTAACATAAATAGGTTGATTTCCATCTTGAAAAAGGGCAATGTCATACTTAGACTACATGTCTTTATGGAGTACCGGCAAGAGTGCACAGAAAAACAAAAGAGAACACTACCATTTCTTCAGAGTCATACCTGAACAATATCCATTGCAACTCTATGAAGAACTAAAACTAGCTTATCAACATTGCTAGATAAGTCTAAATAATTACAGAAGTCACTGATAGTATAGACCTTAAATACAGCACTAATTATATTAGGGTGAGCTGAAATCATAGGTGAGCAGGAAATCTTAGGGAATTAGGCTGTTGCCATCCAATACCTGGATAGTAGAATGCTCATTGTAAGCCCTAGAAAGCTCTTTTATCTTACATAATGCTCTCCCCAATGTTTTATAAAATGAGGGAAGCTCATCCTATCTATCATCCTCTCCTAAAACCGCCCTGATACCAGCCACCACCTGGTCCATGTCTATGCCTTGCATTAGGCCTTCATGGGCGAAGATGCTATGTACACTGCCACTTAGAAGCTGGAAAACTTCAATAGCATCCAGATACTGACTTACTATCTCATCCAACAATGCAATAAGAAAACTATCACTTATACAAGTGTCATTTCTGTAGAGAGTTTAGTTCCAGGCGACAAAGGCAAGTAATTATATATATAAATGCAATTCCAGTTATTTTCCAGCAATAAGAAGCACTCCAAAAGATAACTTCAATGCTGCTAAGAGCCAATATTTTACATATTAATTCTCCTTAAGGTATTAGCGCCGACAGTTGCACCACACCTCACTTTTCACATTATCCTAATCTATATAGATACACCTCATCATACTTTCAGTCACAGAAAAAATTCTATTTTAAGCATGAGAGTATATTTGTTCTGCGTTCTTTAATTTAGTAGAACTCTCTGAATATATAGACTGAGTAAATCCCATATAATATATAAGTCTTATCAGACAGAACTAGACTCTCTAGGCCATTGCCAACAGCTCCAGATCACAAATATCTATTAATAGGCAAGGATTATAGTCAACAACAGTGCCCACTGTCCCATGAAAGATAAATCCATACTTTTACTAGAAAGGTAAATATATCTAGAGAAATGAGGTAGAATAATAATGAATAAGATCTGACTGATAAGGGATCAGGCTCTAAACCTCTCCTAGCAGCCGCAAGCAAGGTTGTTTTGCTCTCACAACCATGTCTAAGTAGTGGTTAACAAGACCTTCTAGGTGACCTTCTGCTAATTTCTGCATTATTAAAGTTCTGTGCTGTTGTCTTTGAACATGTAGGCAAAGGAATATGGATTCAGAATCTCATCTATCTCCTACTATAACAGGAGAGAGTTCATCATTTATTACAGCAAAGGGAATACATATTTTGCCCATGTATCTTAGTTCAGGCCAATGTGATAGAAAGCTTTTCTTATCTATATAATTCTGCATTTATAAATGCTGTGCTGATTTTGGAGTGCGCCAGATTCAAGATTATAATAGCTAAGTTGAACTTCATCTAATCAGTGCTTTTGTATTACAAGACACAAAGGAACTTAGACATAGTGAAAGATTCTGTATGGACGGTCTCTAGCAGATAATTCAGTCATACATAATTCAGATCAGGGTACAGTTATCATGGGTAATGATTTAACATTTGATGCAAAGCATTGCAAAAATAATTATGTCTCAGGATCCCAGCTACATACAACAGCTCCTAACTAAGATCCTGATCATCATAGTCAGAGAACTTTCATTACTCAACTCTGTTAAGTACCTCTCACTTATCAACTATAGACTTCACATGATTTGCAGTCCATATCTTTTTCAGAAGTTAAATATTCCATTCTCCCTCACTGGCCTGGAGCACTTATATTACATCTCCTCATCACACCTAGCGGCACATGTGAGGACTCTTTACTACAAACCCATAGAGCTTATTGAGCCATGTTAGTTATCTACAAGCTATTTTTATACTCTAACTAACATACCCAGTTGTCCAGCATCATGACTACTTCCACAATTGTGTCTATACTCCTTCTAAGTATGCTCATGATCAAAGAGATGCTTACTGGAACTCTTATAGCACACATATCTCCTATACAATGATACAGAACTACTTTAGTCACCTAGCAGACAAGCAACAATGAATACTCAAAAGAGGAAGAGATTTAGTCACCTTTCAGACATGCTTGCCATGTCTTATCAACTTAAAAACTATCCAACTATATTTTGTTAAAGGGATAAAGGAGCTGTTCCATTAGTTTACTAGCCATATTTTTATAGACTAGAAGGATTCCTTTCTAGACTGTTTCAAGTCCATACTCTATATAATGGTCAGAGCAAAGGACAACAGCATTATAATCTGTACTTTTTAAATCTCAGGATTTTATTTAAGGTTGTTGGTATCTAACTCTAAGCTTTCTAGCTTAGCTTTGGATACTTTAAGCAGTGTTGAAGACCTGCAGCTTATCAACAGCCCAAGCATACTAGAATTCATGTCTCATGTATATTTACCCTATTTACAGAGATTCACTCTAGAAAGCTGCTGGCTCTGGATATCAGAACTTAAATAATTCATCCTCACTTATACAGGGATCCTTTAGGTTTTATATTTATAGGATATATGGATTCAGTCCAAGACGATTCATGACTAGGGCATATTATTAAGCTTAGGAAACACCAAAACCATAGTTAAGGGGTTATCTAAGGTCCATGCTAGAAAGATCTTGAGCCAACTCACTATTAACCAGGAAGGAGTGGATCAATATGAATACCAGGAGATTTTTGACAGTGTATTTTCTAAATAAAATTGGTTACTCGATCATACTCATTGGCCGCCCTGTACCTTCTACTCACTATTCAATAGCTATACCTGATCCTAAGAAATCAGTGGGGTTCTTTGATAGTAGAGTATCCGGCGTCTGTTTTTATCCTCGGCTGGCTTTTACTTTTTCTTGTTGGCTTTTGGTAGGCACAAGCTAATCTCAAATAGTGCTGTTGCCATGAAGGTTCATCTAATGGAATAGTATCTACACTTCCTAGTTTCATTGCTCATTTCTTGGCAGGGCAGACTTCCCAAACCATGATGACATTCAGTTTGCACAGTAGGGCATTTGATTTATAAACGAGCGTGGTCGTTGCTGTCCTCGTATGCACAACATTGGTAGTAAACTGGCATAGTAATGATAACCAATCAACTTAGAGATACCATTAATCTTCGGACCAATACGTCCGCACCCTTCGAAAACATGGTTAGAGTATTTCTGCGCGCCAATTTTGGAGCGGCAAAATCCGTCCCCATAAAACTATTCTCCGTCAGCTATCCTGCTGACTATCTGTTGGAAGGAGACACAACACAATAAGCAAGAAACAAGTGGATATTCCAAGGAACTTCTTTTGCCTTGGCCACCTGAGAGAAGTGACGCTCCCTTTTCTCCCTTCTTCTAACTTTTCAGCAGGAGGCGTCTTCTAGTAGGACATTAGATGGCATACTCACACTATGGGCTATAATAAAATGTTCTCAACATCCTTGAGTTAGTATATAGAAAAGTTTCTTGTGCCATGTAATTAATTGTGGTCTATTATACAGCTGCTATTGCAGCAATTACTGCATTATTTATATTTAAATAAGCCTTTTATACTGTCTCCAATTTCTTCTTTTTCCATATACACCCCTGGTGTCTTATGAATTTGGAGTATACGCATATAAGCTTATAGCTTTTTAGCATAAAACTAGTGCTTTATTATTGACTTGTCTTTCTCTTTGCATACTTTACAGATACTATGGTCTATAATACCGTGGGTGTGCACTCCATCTCTGAAGTAGGCGTGTGTGCCGCCTAAATCTTAATAATAACACTTCTACTACTCTGCTGGACCCTAGATTATGAGATTAGAGTATTTATTCTCAGCATAGAGCTTATAATATATTAATTCATCCACTGCATTGCTGCTTTTATAGTAGTTGTTAAAGCAGCCATCTATGTTATTATTGCAGCTTAATAGACCCATTTCTCTGCCTCTGACTCTTCTCAGTTTTATAGTCTGCTTGTAGGCTCTATTCTCTCTGACTACTTTTGAATATAGACTGAATCTTACAGGCAGGCTGTATATTTCTGTCACTGATTTTCCTTCTGTTGGTTAAGCAGCATATATATGAACTTTTTTTAAGGGCCCATCAAGGATGCGCTATCTTTGCGCTATATACAATCTGGAAACATGTCTCATCTTCATAAAGCAAGCATTGGGTGCTCCTTCTGGCAATACTCTCTGCCATGACTGGAGGGCTACAGTTCATCTGAATCATTTATCGCAATATCCTAAGAGTGAAATTTCTAATAGAAAATTATGGAGCTGATGCACTGTGACTGACTTTGTCTTTACCATACCCTTAGAGAATTCACGCTGGACAATGCATCTATATCAGTATACCCAGAGCAGGGCTACTATATATATTCTATCTATATCCATTCACTATTGCCTAGTGGGAGGGTGATGGAAACAGCAGCATATCTTTAATCATATTAATTGTCTAAGCTTGATCTGGCTTTACTAAAAAGCTCCTTAATTATATTAAATCTAGGTGTGAAGGCTGGGCCTAGATTAATAGACCTTATGGACCCTCTTATAACTCCATCTTTGGCTATTCTCCTAAGGTCAGAGATTATGGCTACATCCTTATAGTGGTGATAGGGATGGGCATCATTGCCCAGCTTCTATATATTAAAAAGCTTGTAGATGGGCAATGCCAAGGTCAGGTACAAACATAAAGGATATTACTTATTTAGTGACTTGAGCAGGAGGGTGACTATAAACTTACTCACAACTTACTACAATCTCTTGTTAAGTATAATGGCAGTTATGTCCATGGCTCCTATAGTCTAATTTATCTTACACTCCCTTTATCCCTGCTCACACATTTCTCCTTTAACAATGTTACTTTTCCTCTTACACCACATCATTTCTACCTGTCAAAGTCCTAATTATAGTCTAGAGTGCCTAAAGCTAACAAACAAGACAGATGCTCTAGATTACAGTCTATAATAAGATGATATCTCCATCAGAGGCCCTAGGAGTAGTTGGTCAACACAATCTTATCATAGTATACAGTGGGGATGTTAATTAGGAAGATAAGCTATTAGCTGTGCTAGAGAAACAAATTAGTATACTCCTTATCACAGGTATTACTTCCTACTGGATTTAATCAATAATTTTACTATGCTAGACTGACATAGTACATTGAGAAGTTTCCACACGATATTCCATTTAAGATAGTATAAGGAGTATAGTAAATAAGTACATGCAGCGGAGGGTAGAGTTCTATAAACTTGAATTCCAGCCGTGGGAGAAGAGCTGTGATTGTTTATCATTATTTTAGCCACAGAGCAACAGGAAGTTGACTGTGTATACATAGTATAGTTTAGTTATTGGTTAACCAGTTGATACATAGCAGCGACTGCCTTCCCATTTCTCTCAATAACCTCAAGTACCATCGAACATAGCTTGCGTAGGGGGCTCAGAACAATGCATACACAGTGCAATAGCACAAAGCATGATCGCAATGTAGGCCAACGTTGTCGGGCAGAAATGTTGAGGCACTAACTCTCCCTCACTCAATCTTCAAAGGCTCACCATTCTAGTCGATAACACCATCGCAGCACACAATCTTTGGAAGGGATCATCCCTCTTGCGAAATAATCCTGAACAGTGAGTTTGTGGGTGACTCAAATCTGCTCTTCCTCCACAAGTGCATCTTCACTTTCAATACATCACTGACACGATGTCTGAATGACGATTTCCTGTTTGCGGGGGTAAAATAAGATAGAGTAGCTACGAGGCTTCCATTACAGTCGCCAAAGATTACCTTGACACACACGTTATTGTAGTATCGATAAGGATCCTTAAGCAGGCCCAGGTCATATCGAACATCATGTCGATACGAGACAAATCGGCTTTTTCCTATTATCGCTAGTCACCTAACTGGGGGAGAAAGACGTCCATGTAGGCTGCGACCTTGCGAACACTTGGGCCAATAGCTTCAGGTGGCAACAGGACGATGCCGAATACCTGCCGCTGCTCTATCATAAACTTTGACATATCGGAATGACTAGTAGCCGAGCGTCCAAATATTGGAGTTTCTTTGAAGAAGATAATGGAAAGGATCTGAAATCGCAGGAGCTGCTCAAATCTTGATCGTGTGGGGCTGAAAGATCCACTTTTCAACACCAATAAGGTCGGCAGCGGAAGCCGCGCCGAAAATGGCGTGGCAACCAACACTCAATTTGGAGTGGGTGACATATCCTGGTATTGAGCAGATGCTTCTCAAGGTCTCCCGCGAACTGGACCAGGCAGAATCCGAGCCACTTTCTCCTACCAAGCACTACCGTTCTACGGCATTCAAGGCAACATAGATTCCTTTCTAGGTATGATGTACGAACATGTGACTCAAGTTAAGAGGGTTGCACAAAGTTACGAGTATAGCGCCATGAGCGAAACCTCTCAGAGTAGCTGATCACCTGAGAGGAATTTCTTACGTTGACCCACGGAATATCTGTGGCGAGAGTACGAGACCTCTCTAGATTTCAGCACTAGGTTCTAGGTCAAAAACGGTCATAGGCTTCGAGTCTGAACACCTCGAGGGCCGGAGCGTCTAGGAGCAAAGGGCGAGGGTCAGATGCTGACGACCACGGGAGTAAGATATCCGGATGCGTAGGCATTGAGATGCATTACGAGGAGCGCGCGACCTAGTGCTTCCGACCTACATGATCGAAAGACCACGGTCGTACGACCGGCACAGGCGGAGGACCGCGAACTGGCGTCTATAGGAGGTGCAAGACTAATATGGTCGTCAAACTACATTGACTCCAGCTGGATGCATGGGTCTATGTGGCGTTTCTATTCCAAGCAGAGCCTTCACTCCGCAGGGAGGTTTGACTCCAGCTAGATAAATAGGTCCGCGTGGTGTTTCTGTTCTAAGCAGAGCCTTCACTCCGCAGGGAGGTTTGACTCCAGCTGGATAAATAGATCCGCGCGGCGTTTCTGTTCCAAGCGGAGCCTTCACTCCGCAGGGAGGTTTGACTCCAGCTGGACGAATAGGTCCGCGCGGCATTTCTGTTCCAAGCGGAGCCTTCACTCCGCAGGGAGGTTTGACTCCAGCTGGACGAATAGTCCACGCGGCGTTTCTGTTCCAAGCGGAGCCTTCACTCCGCAGGGAGGTTTGACTCCAGCTGGACGAATAGGTCCGCACGGAGCTTCTGTTCTAACTAAATGCTAGACACTTACAAGACCTCGTCTTCGATGACATGTCCATCGTTTCCAATACTCTCGAGCGGTTGCTGACCAGACTCTCCGGAGCCTACAGAAACGTGCATTCTCGTCGTGGTCTCGCACATGACAGCCTACTATGCTTTGTTCTTGTGACAGCTCACAAATACTTCGCCTAATGTCTTTGAACACAGGTCACGTATCCAATAGAATGATTCTTGTTGTTTGCCTTTTTTTTGCGAAGAGGGCGCTCTAGGATGCATACTTCATAGTTACATGGACCTCTTTGAGTTATGTATCCCCAAGTCCAGCGTCGTACACTTGCCTGGTTTCAGGTGAGCAGGGTCCGTATTTTGCGACAGGCAATTTGCTTTCCGTTAGCCCCACCAAATATATCTCGCGAAATCCATAGCTCCAGGTAATTTCATGGAAGCAACCCATAAGTGTAGACTGTGGGCTCCCTATATATTCTTATCCCATTGTTCCTCTCACAGCCGTGTATATGCTCTTTCGTTCATCTCCAATCATCCGCTCCTTTAGTTGAGATAATGGATCAAGATCAGAAACGGGCCACCCGCTTGCCACACGAATTTCAGAAAGCCTGTCATCCTCAAGATGATAAAAGCACCTCACAAAACATATTAGAAAAAAAGCTGTCCGCCCTACATGTCAGCGAAACCCAATTAACGCAGCTTCAGAGTTCTACCGGACAAGGAAAGGCCAACAAGATTACTAAACCCTACTATAACACACCAAATCAGTCTGTGCCAGAGCCCATCAAGAACAATAATTTCCTGAAGCGGGAACACCCCTCCGGGAAATATCTCATGACATGGGAGGTGAACCAGGCCGGTATAGGTCATTTAGGCCTAGAGAATTGCGCTGGTTATAAATCAACGGTGGTGGTCAAAAAAATAATAGCGGAGGCGCGGCATCAATCCAAAAATCTGAGAACCACTAATGATTAGTATTTAGTCAATCTACATGAAGTATTTTTTGATCAGGGCTATTACTTCCTTATCTATCCATTCTAAGGGTTTACAATAGACCTAGCGGTCACATGCATCACACCTCATATCCAATTCAGTGAGGCAGACATTGCAACAGTTTATAGAAGCATTTTAAAGGGACTGGACTATATCCACAAGGTTCTTCAGGTAAGTCACAGAAACCTGGACCTCAAGCATATTTTGCTCTCTGAGAACAGTAGCATTAAGATTGGTGTGTCTACCACTCTTCTCCTTTCCCTTTCTTTTACTCACGCTACAGGTAGCCAACATTGGAAGAAGTCTTCTGGAACACCAAAGCCTTAAGGACAGAAGAGACAACATCAAGAGTGTCGGACTGTTTATGGTCCATCTGAAGAATCCAGCAACAATCCTGGAAGACAAAGAAAAACATCTCCACAATCCACAAAATATTTCGAACCAGACAAAGGGATTCATTGCTAAGGCCCATACTAGTTCCTACAAACTTTTACTGCAGGTAGATATCCCCTTCTATTAAGAAATCTCACAGTAATCACTAAATCCAAATTTCCTAGCATGATTTTCTCCTTCAAGCCAACCCCAATAATGAGACATGGAGCCTCATACCTCATTATTATGACGCCGTACATTATGCACCATGCACTCCACAGACGATAGAAGGAAGTCAAAAATTCTAGGTCAATCGAGGAGTAAAAGAGGAAAGAGAGAGATTGGGGATCAGGGTATTGGACGGGATCGCTTGTCCATAAAATCATTATATGTAGCAAAGGCTCTCTGTAAAGAAATGAATATATTTGATAATATTCGAAGGGTGAGACCAGGTGAAACTAGAAATAAGGCCACCAAGTCTAAAAAAAGTGAGGAGGAGATATTTAAGCCAGCCATCTCCCCTCTTTGTCTTTTACCACTCATTAGATGCTGTGATTCCGAGCAATGCAGTCCACTACAGATGCCTCAGAAGGAGGAAGCCCGGCTAATAGTCTTACAAAATACTTATGTGGCTTTGCCAAGATAAAACTCCAGCACCTATCTAGAGAATATTAGAAGAAGAACATGCTAAGATTTAAGAGAGCTTTAATAGCAGGCCAATGCTCTCTACTTGATCCAGAGCACCATATCACCGCCCTCATTGACATGAATACACTAAATAAGGGTCTAGAGAAATCAGGCATAAATACTACCACACTGCTTAATACAATTAATCCACTGCATCTTTCTTTGGAGGACACCATCATCCTCACATGTTTACAAGGGCGAGATCTCCTGGAGGCAGCTAGGCGCGTACTACCACCAGACCAAAGGTGGGTAGTTATAAAGTTATATATTAACAGTATGTCCTCTCATACTAGCTTAAGTCTCAGTGCTGATTACTACTCTAAAGATCTTCCTATCATTCTACACACTGAACTCTCTGAAAGTTTCTCCTGTGTTGACAGAGTATCTAATATAGAGATTTTCAGAACCCTTCTCTATGAATTTTCTAGAATAAAATTAACTTCCTAGCACAGCAGACTGCCCTCTGATTTAGATTTCTGATATATCCAAAGAGTTGTTCAGACCCCTGAGTTATAGGAATCATTCATAGCTCTAATTCCATTTCCTAGGCTTTAGAGAACGTTTACTTTTTGCAAGCTAGAGCATATTATGTCCCCTTAGTGCAATGAGGTTAGCTATCTCCCCAGCCTCTTCTATTTATTACTTTGACTGGAATACCACTGAATGAAATGTAGGTAATAATTCACTACCTATAGGAGATTATTTATATTTAGTCTCTCCTATTGCCTGGTAGAGCTGGCGAGGCCGATGTACTATTAGTGGAACTTATTAAAGAGAAGATGCCAAAATACTCCACCCAGGACTGCTTAGATATTATACTTCTAATGAATGACGGCACGCTCTTTCTGGGTATTTCTGATGTGGATGAGTGGGATAGAGTACTGCAGGTCCTGCTTAAAAGCCCTAGCAGGGTCCTGTCTCTGATGCTCTTCTTTAATGACGCGAAATGCTTCTCCAGGCCCTCAAAGGCTATGAGGGACCTATTTTCTGTAGGCCCTAAAATATCAATTTATAGCGCGGCTCTACACTGTTGGGACAGAGGTATCTAGGCTTATAATATCTAATTAACTGATAGTGAGTATGAGACTATCCCTATCAACAGTATAGTGCCACTAGATGAAGTAGAAAGAGCTATAGTATTAGTTAGCTTACTACAACTATGGCTGACAGCCTTTTAATACTTCATCAATCCTCAGACAGGGAGAACAAGAAAAGTAAAGAACATTCAGCCTTTATTTAAATTACAGGGAGAGCCTGAGCTTGCTAAGTCAGCCAGCAGATTAGATTTTACAACTCTAAGGAATATTTCTACTGCAGGCAACTTAATTTTGCCAGCTTTTCATTATACCTTTGAAATACTCACAGGTGCTTCTCACAATGATCTTGCATGGAAAACCTTATATATATTAAAGTGTTTTCTACATATCTTCAGTGATGGGCCCAGATCCCATTAGTTAGATCAGAAAATCCCTGAGCTCTCTGTGAAAATAGATAGCCTAAGGTCAAGTTTCTGAGCCGGAAGACCACTCAAAGATAAGTATATAAATGACCGGTCTTTCTTCTTTCTTTAACATATAATTTTTAATGAGGGAGAGATTTTCCTTTATCCAAGTTCATTTACTATTATAAAAGATATCTTCTGCTTTTTTTTTAGCCAACAACATCTTAGATCTCTCTTAGATCACAATGCCTCGGGAGCCTCTAATAAAATTATATTTACTAAGGAAGCTCCAGAAGGAGCCAATATGCCTGGGGCCTTATTACTAGAAGAACTACAAGTGTTGGTAGATAATATAGATCTTTATACTAACTCCATTAAAAATAGTGATTTAATAGCAACAAGCCCAATAGACCTTGAACTGCACCCAGATCCAGAGCCCTCTACTTAGATTATAGATAGTATATAGCAGTCTATCCCTTTAGCTGTAGATTTTAAAGATAAGCATAACAAAGCCCCAGTGTCTTAGAAAGTCCTAATATCACTCCATCAAAGCACCATTCATGAGATACTACCATTATGGTATCAGTCAGATATCATGAATGTCATAGTCTTCTACCTATTTAACTTAAGGGAGTACTACAAGTTTTTTACTGATACAGAAATGGAAATACAACTCATCCTAAACAACCTCACCCACACCTATTATTTCCTTATTGTCAATGAAGAAAAAGTCATCTCTCTAAATATATCAGATCTAGTTACTGAGGTTTAGTGGACATGATTACTCTTCATTAGAGCAAAATCAAAACTAGGGGAGCTAGAGATGAAGGTAGGGGGGATTAGCAAGGCTGTTTTGGAGGATTACATTTCTAAATATAACATTCATACAGGGAAACAATGATTCAAATCCACTTCTGATAACACTAATAATGGAGAGTGACCGCACTCAACTAAAAGAAGAAACTGACTTAAACTGTATGCTCGAGCATCATCAATCTATAAGGGATCCTCTGAGTTCAGACAGTTTTGTCGGGTCTGGTTGTCACTTCAGACAAATTCATAGATTCTAAGCAGTGCCAATTCCACGTTTTTCACTACAATATAGTTACCTAACCCGCAGTGTATGTAAGCAATCTTTAAATCAAGCAAAATCCTCTGGGACCAGAGAAAGGCTTTTGGTAATACATCACAGCGCAACGGCTTTGCGTATTCTGCTCATTCTTACATATCTCGGCCTCTGAAACTACATACAAAGTCAATCAGGATATTCCAATATACCTTAAGATCCAACTGCGCCGTTCTTCCTCAGGTAGGCTTTAGTTACTTTTGCTTAATCTATATAGGGACCTGCATGGATTAACCATGACAATGGGGTGGAATACATATCATCCATGGAGTTAATTTTTACTCTGTGTTCTAAAAGAATCTTTATAGAACCTAAGGCACTATATTCTGCAGCCTAAGAGAGAGGGGTGCGCTTATTTTGGTCACAATTATCTTTAATAGCACCAGTGCTTAGGAGATAGCGAAGAAGCTTAGGGCAATTTCCCATTGCCGCATAGTGAATGAGAGACCTCTTATAAGGGCCTCTGGGATTTGAAGCGCCATTTAACTCCAGTGAGGAATGCGCATTGTTTAGAAAGGCTATGATATCATTACTTAGCCTGATCTCCGCGATACTTTTCAAGCGTCAGAATTCGCCATCGATATCGGTTTTGTAGTTGAGGGGGATGCTCATTGCGATAGTTCCAGTACTAAATACTTTCAATGTGTAGCTGCACATATATATATAACCGCAGGAATATGCTCAAAGCGGGAGAGGGCCTTACAAGTAGCGGATACTCCCGCCGAGTACAGTGTGTAGTTCATGAGATTCTCTTTATTAGAGCTGAAAAGAATTTCTGTGTTGGGCATGGAAGGCAATGTAATGTCAAATCTTACTACGCATACATTTTGTTCCAAGATTTTTGACGAGTAAGTGGAAAATACACATGCTCTCGTCCTAGATCAATCATCAATGTATGAAAACACCCTGCGAATCACGTTCGCGGATCTTTGGCAGGGAATAAAGAGCCTTCGGAGGTTCCAAGCTTGGTAGTGATCAACAAAATCCGAGGGTCGAAGCTGTAGCGGGTCGATGGGTACTTCGGTCGTCTTAGACCCAAGGTGCCACGCCAGTTTTGCTCCCCACACGACTCGAAAGCGGCGCGGCATGTCCAGCACTAGAAAAACAGGCGCGATGCACGAGATCTAATTGTACTGTCAAGAACAACCTTCAATTTCTTGTGAACCGTGAAACTCAGTGATATTGCGAAAAATGGTAGTAACTCCTAAGTTAGGATCTCCAATCGAATTGCCGGTTCGAGGAGCCCCCCAAAAGATGACACTACTACCCCAAACTCTAGACATTCAATCAGATTTCGTAAAGTCTGGGTCCCCTTACGACCAGCTGAACCGCTTCTTCGTCGGCCTGTCACCAACTTGGGGACCCATCAGTGCTATTGAGTTTTCTAAAGGCTCCCACTTGGCGTACGTCTACTAAGAATGGATTAAAGAAAGGGACCTACAGGCTAAGGACTTCCAAGAAACATCTCATCTAAATCTAATAAACTTGAAAGAAGTATTCATTGCAAAGCAGAATGTCTTTTTCCTTTATAATAGCTGGGGTATCTCACTAGAGGAGATTCAACAATCATCATCAAAATTTTGTTTGGGTGAGGTGGAGATTGCAACTATCTCAAAAGGGGTATATAAACTTCAGAGGGTCCTTTTAGAGAAGAACTATGCTAACATCCCTAGATCCTGCAAGCATTGAAGTACGTGCACAAAGTGCTTGGCATTTGCCATGGGAATGTCACACTTTCCACAGTCTTAATTAACCAAGATGGGGTAGTCAAACTGGGTCAGTACAATCCAAAACATATACATAAAATGACCTGCTATTAACAGGCTTTATAGCTGATGTTGGAAGCAGCTAGATTAGGGATTCAAGAAGACAGCAGAAGAGCAAGGATCTTCAGGCTGTTTGCTTGATAACTTAGTCACTCTTAAGACTGGATAAGACATCTACAATTTATAGGACAATGGGACTACTTGCAGAGGACTTCACCAGGTGCTCTGGGAGAGTAACTACAGCAAACCTTCTAAAGATAAGTAGCACTTTGAATGGATCACTGACAGCCAGCTTATCAAGATTAGCATCCTTTTCTATACATTAGCCTAGGACTATGGTGTCTGCATCCAGTAAGTGTCCTCTACAGGATTGCTCAATGACAAGACCTAGGGAGGATGATACTGGCCCAATGGCAGGATGAAGGCATAGGACTATACAAGGGAGACCATGCATAGTTTCTGACTCACAATTCTTTGGGATCTGTTTAATACGCGCACGGCCATGCTATGTGTACTCTGGAAAACATGATGGACTGAGTCAATAGAGTGAATAGATCTGTGGAAGGAGCGAATTCAGACATTTCCTGGTAAAAAAAATCCCTAGATTATGAAATTGTACCTGTAGCAGAATGTTACAGATCACCTTAGTTAAAACATATACAATAGGGAAGGCTGCATGCCTATTTTGGAGTCATCACCTTTCTCTATATCCATTAATATATAAGAAGGTTTAATATTGCACACAGGCTCTAACACTATTACTTATTACAGACCAGTATATGTTAAACACAGCTATTTAGCAATCTTAAAATAAACCTGCCTAAGACTGAAAGTTCTTCAGTTATTGAGACTCATTATGTGCGCATGCTTCTTAAACTTAATAATATTCCATAGTTCTACAATACCTCAGCTAGCACTGCGCACTGGGCACTGCTTGCTGGATATCTGGTTATTCCAGGAATATTCACTTCTCTTCAGAAGTCCGACTTTCTCACAGAAGGTCTGGAAATAAACCACACTAGAAAAGCTATCCTTAGTATAATCCAGAACCTGCCCCTCCTTGCTATTACTTGCTTTTTGATGGTTCTGGGCTTAGTTATAATTTCTTAGCTTACCTAGGAGCAAAGAGAGAATTACATATGGCTTATAAACTGGTTGTTTATATCAGTCTCAGTATATCTTGTTAATTCAGACACTGATTATTTAATAGACCAGTCCTTCTAAATGCAATAGCTGGGCTACTTACCAGTTTTATCAATATATATACAGCGCAAAATGGTGAATGGTTAATAATGGCTATTATAATGGTTATTATCACTAGGATATCTACAGCAGTCTCCTTAAGCTTAACTATAATATATAAGTTTAGAAAGCTGGAGAGGGTGAAGAGAGAACATAAGATGGAGTTAAAGGCTGGTTTCCATATAGTTTCACATAAAGCCAGCAATTCATCTACTGGCAAAGTGGAATCTGGCGATCTAGGGAAAATCAGTAGCTAGTTTCCCATCTCAACTTTTCAAGGAATCATCAGCAGCACTGTACCACACCAATGTGCTAAGATTACTGTATGGTCATTAAAGGATACACTGAACAATGTCATTTACAAGCAAATGCTTCGGGGCAAGTTTTACTACTAAAGCAAAACCTGTAATTAGTTACTTCATTAGCGATTAAATAACAGACCGAAGAACTTAATAGAGCAACTACTGAGTATCAAGCAAGTGCCCTCCGCGAGAAGCTTCAGGACCCCAGAACACACATCGACTACCTGGGCTTGCCTTACCAGGAGGATAACATTAAAGGTGGGCTCGACTATGGCGTGAAACTAGGACATTACATCTGGCCAATTCCAAAAAAAAAAAAATAAAAATAAACAAAAATAAATAAATAAAAATATTAATTTGCTGTCAAGGGTTCTTTCGAAGAAGTTCTTGGAGAAAAGCAGTTACTCCAAGTAGGGGACGAGTATTAACGGCCCACGCCGGAACTTGCGCGGTCACTCAGCATCAGGACACGACCTCGTGGCATAGAGTATAATACTAAATATTTAAAAGGATGATTCAATCGCCCTAGATCGTTGACCTAGGCCATTAAGATAAAATTTTTCTACTTCGCGCTGCGGAATGGGGGCAACCTGGGAAAGGTAAGTCTTATGCCACTTCAACTTAACAAATGCTAAGGGACCCATATCCAGTATCGTCCCTACGGACATAGTGCCCATTTATATAGATAATGGTGATTTACTATTTTTTGTTCATTCAGGAGCACTTCGGGCTTTTCCACTAGTTATCAGAGAGTCTATTAAGGTGTCTAAAAATAAAGTGAAGAATACTTTTATTCTTATAGATTAGATGAATAAGCCCACCTTCGAGCTCTGCTATGAGTTTATATATATAGGTGACTTTTTTATACCTAAATCATTTCTGTCAATAGTCAATGGTTATGTGAAGGCGTCAACATTAGGCATAATTATATTGCTATATTCAGGCATGCACATGGCATAGAAATACCCTCCTATTTCAGTACAACAATTTCTGCCCTTCTTATATAGAGACATTAAATTCAGCATTTCCTGCGATGATACTCTACTCAACATATACCTAGATGAAGTTTGCAATGAGCTACTCCTGAATCATGCTTGCCTATATTAATTAGCTATAAAATCAGGCTAGACATCCTTATCTATAGCAGTCCTCCAATGTTTAATAATCACATTGACATACTTTACTTATTCTAAAGAGTGCATCTACAACATTGCTGAGCTATTACATTTTATATATAATAGAGATACTGAAAATGCAGACAGCTTGCATCACTTATTTTAAGCATATATAGTGTGGAAGGTCTCTACCCCACAGCCAGACCTTGGTTTCCAACAATTTCTGGAAGGATGGACAGGTTGACTGCCCTAATTTAAGAGTTAATAGTGGATTAAATATGAATTAACGAAGAGTATGGCAATTATCCTCATCAAGTATTTAGTAATCACTCATTCAAAGTGATATCATAGTGGGAGAGTCCTTTTTCGTTCTGTATGTGTTTGCTGGCGTTCCACGAAAATATGTACTCTATGGCCGTTCCTTTTCCGGAGATCGAAATTGAGACGCTCCTAATTAATATCGTAAATTCGTCTCTAAACAAACAGCATATGACACGCAGCGCTAGTAAAAGGGAGGACATCGGCTTGCATTCTCAGCTTCGTCTCCCTGCGTCACCACCATCCTCCATATACAATAGGCCGAATTTCCCATCCTAGGTTTGCAATGAATTTTAGTTCCTGTATCTTTTATTGTCGTTCTCTTCTGCCGTAGTAGCAGTACTAATTAGACAACCCCTGGGTTCAGCTCGGATCTCACTGACATTTTCCTCATCGTAACATTATGCGTGGTCATTTGCACAGAAGCTTAACAGACATCCTGCTGATGAGTCCAATACATGGGATGGGAAAGCTGTGTCAACCAGTAGGACAATACTTCGAACCTGTAGTACTTGAGAGATACAAGTACCACTCTGTATAGGCTAGTCTTCCTAGAATCTCTTTATTCCTCATATCGTCGGCCATTATTGTCCGAAAGCCATCAATTAAAGAACCTCAGAGGACGCCAGTGAGAGTAAGACTAAGAACTGTAGCACAACAGCTTGACCCTGGCTATTGTCCCTTTAGCTGTAATGAGAAAGCTGTTATGATCTTGGAAGGAGATTTCAGTCATCAATGCCTGTGTATTAATCAGAGGGATAGAATGCTGCCCTTGCCTTACTGTATTAGCTTTATCATCCATCAGCCATTCAATACTATAAGATAGGCTTCTTAATCTAGTAGGAGCCTTGAGCTAGACTTCTAGGCAACCCACAATATAGAATAGGGATATTCTATTGGAACAGACAGTGCTATACAACAGGAGGCCTTGAGACAAATTAAGTATATTATAATCCTTAGTGCTCAGTATTTCAGACCTTGCCCTTTTGGATCTATTAAACATGGAATGGGTTAGTTAGGAATCCCTTCTAGAAGCAGTAGCATTATGCGCTGTAAGTACAGATGCTTTCAATTTAATTATCTTCTATTATAATGTCATAGATGCTTTAGTGCTTATTAGTGGGAGCAGGCGAATCCCTTCTTCTAATTTATAGGATGCTGGCTGCACTTTAGCCCTACCTAATTGGCATTGTGATATGGTTAACTGTGTGCTCATGGATGCTGGTAAAGTAAGTAATATGCTTTTATTTAGATATGGATAGGTAGTCTGTTACTGTCTTAAGAAAAGTGTAGAAAGGCTCTCCCTAATAAGGGCCTTAAGCGCCTCATTAAAGTTCTCTTTCACTTTATTTAGGGGCCGGAGAAGTAGCAGCTACCAGCTTGGGTATAGCCTTCTGTAAGATCCAGGTGTATAGATCTTACTGTATATCAGGATGAAGAGATTATAAAGTAAATAGGCCTTTTTATTAGAGTATATTACTTATAGTGGCAATCTTTTTATCTACAGCTCACAATAAGCAATTAGCTGGATCTTAGCATAGATCTTACCTTTCTCTAAGATTCTCTACTACTGCACTATAAATTAGGCAGTGGTTTCTTACTCTATCATCTTTAAAAGAGTGCATATCTATTAAAGACTTTCAGGCTTGCTATAAGCCTGATCAATGCATGATAATATATAGCTAAGATCTTAAGAGAACACATAGCTTGGAAGGGTAGGAAAGACTGTCTAAGAAAGATTAATAAGGACCATCCTTATTTACCAAGCTATGGCAAACCTTCTTAATATATGATAGAGCAGCCCAGCTGCTTCCTAGTCCCTCAACACCTTTCTAATTATATTCATTATAGTGGATTTTGCTAATGGATCCAGCAGTTAATTAGGAATTATACTAAGCAGAGTATTGAGGTGTTTAACTTATCCTAGCTAATTAATTCCCTCTACTAAGTCTATTAGCTAAGCAGCAGTTTAGTATTGAGACCACAAATTAGTCAGACACACCAGATCTCTTGAAATTATTATGAAGAGGTTTGTAACTGATGACAAATTTATTTCTATAAGCCTCTTAGAATCAATCCCTCTAATAAGTTCTATCACCTCCTGCAAAATAGCTTTGAATGACTTCTTCTTAGGCTTGCGTTTTATAGACATCAGTTGAAGTCTCTGAAGTATTTGGGTGGAACACATTAATACAATAGCAGTAAAGATATTGTTTTCAATATTTGAGTATTACTCCACATCTGTTTTTGGTTAGCTAGGTAGTTAGCACATATTTAGGATATGCACTCTCAGATATTTTAAGGACTGCAAATATGTTCTTGAAACCCCCTTTCAAGTCATTGAGGATGACACTGCCATCAGCTTTTTTGGTTTTGTTGATAGCAAGGATGATATTCAGAGATACAGAACTCATATCTTATTCAATATAAACAGCAGATATATGATTCAGATCATCTTTAGTTTATATAAGAAACACAAATGTAGCAACCAGAACTTTCTCTCTCTCAAAAGACAGCAGATAACTTATCAGGCAACTCTATGGGTACATAGGCAGCGGATTTTTTGAAGGAGGTGTAGGAACCGCTTGGACAGGAGTGGAGTTAGGCATAGAATGAAGCAAGGAAAGAAGGGCAATATTCTCGGCCCAAATAAGGGCAGACACACTAGAAGGCTCGGACATTGAATCATGCTTATAGTTTATAGGGTAGTCCTTGATAGTCCCAGTAAAATCATTCTTTCCAGGGTCTGGCGAGCAGGCGATGCCCCTTGCTTATGCTGTACTAATGGTAGCTCTCAAGTGACCAGAGCATCAACTTCGGGCCGCTTTCATCAAAAGATACAATAGACTTACTTTCCTTGGGGATTCGGTCGTTTACATACAGTTTTACTCCTACCATTCCACCACTGTCGATGGTGCGACAATGTCGTGGAATCTGGAAGGATGGGGTACAGGAACTTCTCACATTGAATGCAAGTTTGCCAATCACTTCTAAGCGCCGAGCGCTGACACGCAGCTGAAGTCACTCGTCATTCAGATGCTTTGGACTTATTCTGCGCCGATAGTTTTAACAAAACAAAGCTCGTTTTCGTCGACTTCTCAGGAGACACGCTGTATTCAGAACATCCTTCCTGGTTGAGACATTGTCCGCATATTCATCCGTCAAGGATAAACTGATACGGTTCCTTGGCTTGAATTGGGCAATGTATTGTCATACACAAGGCAAGGGAGGCATGAAGCTGAACTCTGTAATGCCACGTCAACATTTCTAAGCCTAGACAGGGGTCTGTGAGTGCTGCAGGATAATTCGAACCATTCCCACTTCCTACGCGCCAGCATCCAACTCGATGTCCTGCTCGATACCGCCTCGTGGACAAGTCCCTGAGACAAAAGATCTGGCCCAAATTAAGTAACGCAAAGTTAGCAATGATAACATTTCTGCCCCTCCGTTTTAGAGGATGGAAATTAATATGGATGGATATGCGCACAACTCTTCGCTCTTATGTCTTTGAGGACGTCTTTTTATGTTCCATTGGTTCGACTTCAAGAATGCTTTGATTTTGTCTAAGGACTGAACTACGTAGTGATAGTCCCTGCATTAGCCATGGCTAAATTGAAGTGATTCTGAAAGAACCGGCGTGATTGAAAGTATTAAGCAAAGTCAAATATAGTCCATTGCAAGCTATAGAGACAATGTTGAATTATCACAGCAATAACAGGCCAACAAGAGCCAAATACAGGGCTAGTATTAGGTCATCTGCAGGTAACAGGAGCCAGAAAAACCGGAATGTGAGAGTGATGTTGAATCTCCATAGATAGCGAGAAGGAAACCAGAGCAAGACACGGGATGTTGTTGAATCACCATTGATCGCGAGGAAAGAATGAGAGCAAGACACGAGATGATGTTGAATCTCCGTAGATAGCGAGAAGGAAACCAGAGCAAGACACGGGATGTTGTTGAATCACCATTGATCGCGAGGAAAAATGAGAGCAAGACAGGAGATGATGTTGTATCTCCATAGATAACAAGAAGTAAACCAGACCCAGCCACAGGATGACACTGGTTGAACATGACAAATACAGCTCTCTTGGAGCCACACAGGCAGCAATCAGATACCAGCTTGCCTAGCGATTTCTAGAGCTCGACGAAGCTTATCCATGCGGGTCTGTATCTCATTTTAGGTTGAAGATATTGTAAAGTTCTCACTTACAATATCAGCTAGCTCACCATTAGAAAGTTTACTAATCAACTCTGGAGATAGCAGCTTGACAGGCCCTTGTGGACCAAGAAGATAGCATTCTATGACTTAAACAATCATATTATCTGTGAATTGTTTCAAAGCAACTTTGTAGAAAGCTTTAAGAGTATTGTAACTATTGTAGATCACTTGATCATCATTACTCAGATGAATGCCACCCATCAACTGTTTGATATCGATGAATTGAGGGTCATCTTGGATGCCTAATGCCCCAAGTCTGGCGCGCATTTACTTTTCCCTAATAGAGGTGATATTTTCTGCAAAATAATTATTCACAGTTTGCAATATGCCCTCTCTTTCATCCTAGAGAAGCTGGCTTAAGTACTCCTTAGTGGTTCAAAAAGCTGCTATTTCAGGTTGTTAGAGATGAGCCCTGAGGTTTCACCTCAGATCATCATTGGTTATAGTTAACCCAAAGACTCCGTCATTAAAGGTAGTTATGGCCGCGTGAACTGAGTTATAGTACTCCAAAGTAAGTTAGTTCTAAGGAGCTAACTGCTGGCGGAACATATTCTCTAGGATAATGGGATTAATAGTCCCGGGGAGTTCAACTCCTCTAGAATTATAATAAAGCTTACAAATCCAATCATAGATATTCTCTTTGCCATCAGAGTTATAAGAAAATTCTTAGTCAACCTCATCCTTTATAGTACGGAATACCCTTATATGACTATTGTGATTCATGCATTCAGTAAACTCCTCATTTAGCTTATATATTTGCAGCCAAAGCCTTAATTCTTTATAGGCTTTAATTTCTGGATGGTAGATCCCTCTGAGTGCCTGGTTCATATTATCTTAGTATAACAGAGTGATATGCAGTAATACTCTATGTTAGTTAATTAATATTTAGTAGAAAGGCCTAAGTATTTTGAGCTGCTTCTGTGTTTCTTAAGTAAGGTCCTTAATCTCCTTAACCAGCAAAGAAAACTCAAGTTAAATATAATGGTAAAGCAGCCTAGTAAGAAAGCACTTAACATTTTCTATACTAATATAATCTCTTAGAAGATTAGTCCAGGGCGCAGTTATACTAAAGAAAACTCTCTCACAGGCATGGCATTCTTCAATAGTGACACCATCACAAATCTCCATTGTTAAGCAATTCTTAATAATATACCATCTATATTTAAGCCATTCAACCTTATTTTTAGTAATTCTAAGCACCTAACGCGTCCTATCAGTCAATAACTCACTCTAACTAAAGATAAAAGATGTACCCCATCCTCATTGCCTAGCTCTAGAGCATTGCACTTAGTAATAATACTAATACTTCAAGCACCTTAGGGATCTGCAGCGCATGCTATAGAAAATCTTTTTAAGTTAGAAGGGATGGGCCATAGCTCCTATATATAGGGAAACTTACACCTCTTAGTTTACAAGGTTATTTCTTGCATCCATCACTGCCCTAATTTCTTAGTCAGTTTACTTTAAGATGGATAAGACAGTTGGGATATCTCTTACAGAATAATTATTTATTTATCAGTTATATAACCCTTAATTAATTTTTAAATAATCACATGGTCCTCAGCCGTCTAGTACCTTGTGGGATCTACCATTGTCAAAAAACACCTATATAAAGATATAGAAGTTATTATCCTTACTGTGAAAAAGACCAGATATATTAACTATACTAAGATGCTGCTGTTCCAGGCCAGAAAGCTCAATCCTGAGTATATTATCTAAGAAATACTTCTTAAGATTTTCTAAGCTCTCTGTATTAGGGCCGGGTACACCCATGCATTGGGCAGCCTGGATAATTAGTAGTTCATTAAATATTAAGGTTGAGGTGGCCTACCTCATCAAAGATGCAGGTGAACTCCGCCAGTCTAAACTACTCTATAGGAAGCCTCCTTTTGAAATTTAGAAGATACTCTTTTACTTCATCATTCATCCAAGCCATAGGTCCCAGGATGATAGTGATCTTGACTACTACATCCTCAGCACTTGCTTAACGAAGCTCAATCTGCATAGCATACCAGGTGCAGAGATCACTAGCTATTGGGAATGATAGCCTAATAAGTGCTTCAAGTACTGAAGATTTCCCACTTAACTAATCACTAACCACAATAAGCTTTATTACCATTAGCAAGGAAATAAATAATAAAAGGGTATACTTTCTCACCTGCAGAAGCAACATATCTTCACTAACTCCTAGTTCACAAAGTCTGTCAATAACCCCAAGGACTTGAAGGCAACTGTCGCTGTTGAGACTATTAACTAGTAACATTAGGCTTTTTCTAAGCTTGATTCTCTTTCCTATTTGGCCAGATCTTGCTTGATTTCATAACTTTACTAATAAGATAATTCACTGCTTCAGTGTCTACCTTAAACACTTTTAAGGAGATGTCAAGATTTATAGACTTAGATTAGATCAGATAATAAACTAAGCTACACACCTCTTAAATATTAATGAATATAGTTGGAATCTTATTATATAAGGGCAATCAGCATACCACAATAAACATTTTTGTTCTCAGGATAACACATTAGGGCACAGGGTCAAACTGTCTAAGGAATCCAGGAGGCAAGGTTATCTTTATGTTACACATTCCAAAGTATGGTCTTTGCTGTTATTCTTTATGGACATCATAGGAGACAGCTCTTAATAGGAGAACCCCAAAGCTCATATAATTTAATAGTGAAACCACAACAAGAATGCCAACTGATAGGCCTTAGCTAGAACATAGTCAACCGCATCAATGGACAGTAGCTAGGAAAGAAAATAGACAGTACTTTGAGGTTTGTCAATGATTGTCCTGGTAGCAAGACGCGTGTGGGTGGCTAACAATGTCGCCGGAAGAGATCGACTTGACCACAATGGTTAGCTCCTTATAGCGAAACAGGTAAGAAGGGCGTAGTTCTACTACTCCTCGCAAGCTTACACATATTTGGAACTGCCAGTAAGTCAAGCTCCAATGAGGTTATAGTCACAACATACCTTAATATCTTACCGAATTCAAACTTTCACT
The DNA here is from genome assembly GCA_022814375.1 of Aspergillus quadricinctus. Classification (NCBI taxonomy): domain Eukaryota; kingdom Fungi; phylum Ascomycota; class Eurotiomycetes; order Eurotiales; family Aspergillaceae; genus Aspergillus; species Aspergillus quadricinctus. The sequence goes on along the minus strand of JAKLNT010000016.1, from coordinate 199,104 downwards.
GGCTCTAAAACAAAAGGGAGGCGAAAACCCATACACCCAGTTCCATTGGATTCACTTTGGATTGACATCCCACATTACACAAAAAATGCGCTTTAAGAGGCAAAATTCTTTCCTTGATCACGACAGAGGGAGCTAGCTGGCAGATTCCAATTCAGGATGTAACAGTGTAGTCGTTAAGCTAAGCTTTATTCGAGCCGAGAAATGATCATGAATATGGCGAGCACTAAATACAAAACAAGGTACGTAGTACATGTTCACCATGGAAACCCACCTCCAGATCCTAGGCTTGGCGCGGATCTGCTAGCCAACGCCTTCTGTCTCTTTTCCTCGGTGATTTGCGCCCAATAGTCTCGACGTCGAGTCATATCAACATCCTCGTACGACCCTCCTGTCTTTCTGTGGATAAAGACATACTCCCAGCCACGTCTGGTCTGAACGCCCTCAATTACTACCCTCCATCCCGGCCTCAGTGTCCAATCTGGATTGAAAATCCTCTGGTCCACGTCCGACTGCAGGGTTCCGGGGGGAAGATCCATTTGAAAGTTCTGAGAGCATTTCTGGATGGCCCCTACAGCAGGAATCTTCTTGGGAATATCCTTCTGAGTAACTCGCTTCTCACGGCTCTTTGATTTAGCCCCATGACGCCATGCTATACTCATTAGTGCAAATCTTGCATGGAAATAGAAGGGAACACTCACGCATCAAGACTTTTGTGAATCTCCCCATGATGATCTTTGAGGTGAGAAGCTGACTAGGTTAGGTCGCCTAAACCTGATCCCACGAGGATGGCCCTTTTCTCTCTTAAATCTGGATTGATGGTCTTTATATACTCTTGAAACCCACCAAGAGCTGCCGCGCCGATTTGGAAATAGCACAGGGAGCGGTGGGTCGCAAAACCCCGTGGTCACTAGCACGCAGAGAGAGCAGCTTGAAGACCATGCATAGGAATCAGCGTGTTTGCTGTTGAAATGCATTTTAGGGCAGTGGAGGGGGAGAAACAATTCAATGAGCCACTAGACTATCTACTACGGCTAATCTGCGGATGAGGGAGCTTGCCGCGCCATTTCTGTCGCGGCTTCGCTCCTCGGTCAACTCCATTCGAGTACTAACCTAGCTTTTGGTACGATTTGTACATGATAACGTGGGTTTTATATGATTATAGCAGGAATGTCAAAGGTCTAATTTTAGATCGCGTGCGGATCTGTTTCTGCGGGCTAGTATCTCCAACTCATCTTTATGTCTGAACAAGTCCTCGACGGGCGGAGTTCCGGTCTAATGTCCCCAGCGGCCAATAAACAGAACCTGATTGAAAGTATGCTTCACATGCTATTCTAGCATAATGGGAATATGGTTTGAGTCATAAACGGAGGTTTATCTGCACCAAATATCCATCTATTGGGTTAATGAGGGCTGGGAAACGGCATGCTGCATGTTGTTTGATCCACTCTTTGTGGTTCATCCTAGCATTTATTCTTTCTGTTGACAGTGTGTATCTAGTATCCTTGATGATCTAAGAATGATACTTCTAAAAGAGCAGTACAAAGTGAACTAGTACAAAGTGAACAAGACATTGACCTTAGCACGGTGTTCCACTAACATTGCCTGACACTGGTATGATCAAGAATTATCCTCACATTAGCAGACAAGGTCTTCACATGACGCCCTACTTGGTTAGATCCCGGGGTAGCATTCAGCTGGTCAATGTAGTGAAGACATCCCCATTTAGATCGACCACAACAGTTGCAGTGATTATGGGCTGAGGAGTAGTAGCAAGATAGGCTATATTAATGCAACCATGCTTGATTGAATCAAAGAACTTGTTCATTTAAGTCTCAGGATTCAAAGCAAAGTGAGTCAATGGACAGCAAGGGTATTCATCACAATTTTAGAGACCAATAAGCCATAATAGATCAGTGGTATTTACCTGGAAAATCACATATTTATAAGCATTGTCACTGTATCTCTCAAGGCAGTTACAGGGCCATTCAAGGCTAGTGTTATAGAGCAGAAACAATCTATTTAAAGAATAAAACCAGACAGTGTCGCCGATGGAGATATCAAGTATTTAAGGGATAAACTTTGTGGGATTACTAGGCTCTACACAGACCATCTGAGTGAAGCTCCTACTGGATGTAGCAACTATGCATAATGATAGTGTTTCTATAGTTGCATAAGTGGAAGTTAATACATATAATAAAACATACATCACAGAACTTATAGATGCTCTACTTAGCATTCCTGCAGCGCTGCTTATAGGAAGAAAAGTAGTCTTAGTAACCTCCAAAGAAGGCAATATTTTTTATTACCAGGAAGTTTGCGGCAATGTCATGCTTAATAATAGACTAAGTTCAGCAGCCCAGGTCTATGTCATGGTGCTCACTAATGATGAAGACAATGGCAAGGAGGCTGTTAAAGAGACTGAAATAGATATGGACCTAGGCAGGACGCAAGCAGACAGTATAATAGTTGATAGGATTGAGAGGAAGGCCTAACTTGCAGACAGATTCAACCCTCTTAATACTAGATCTAGCCTATAGTTTATCCACATTCTATGGCAAGTGAAGGCTAATGTGTTATGGCAGCTGTCACTCCCATTTACTATAAAGTAACTTTGAATAAAGCATATACATGATAGACTGTTCACTCTACTTTTATTTTAGTACCATAAGCTGGGCTCCTAAATAATTGAGATATCCAGCTGCTCTTAGTTTTGAAGAGGTCATAGAAGCTGGAAACTATGAGCTAAATATACATTTGATATGTTTTTAGCAAGAGAGCTGTTATTAAATATGGTTGAAGCTGTAACACCCTTGCAGTTTAGTTCAGTCTAAGTGATGATTCTGTTAACTGCATAAGGATCCGAGGCGTCATCAACATTGAATGAGACGGTTTGAGCCACCAGCACGTATAATATGAGGATAATCAGTGAATGAGTATTCATTTTTCAGAGCTAAGTCAGAGGAAGGCCACAAAGTTGAAGAATTGAGTAAGGGAAGACTGTCTTCTTATGTAGCCTCATTTTTCACAGATGCATCGGGATTGAATAAAAAATACATGAGTAGGATAGACTAAAGCACTTTTCATTATCTGCAGTACTGTACTTGGGCTATTTACTACTCTCGTATGCTGGCAAAGCACTGGTATAATGGTTTGTAGAAGCATTTGTGATGAATACCTATGTACTGCCTGTCACTACCATGTTTAGGGGAGTGAAACGCCAAGCCTTAACTACTCAGTAAATAGCTTTGAATATCCAGTTCGCATGCCTTCAATGTCTCCGGAAGATGCACTCCATATATGTGGTAGGATACCAGCAGTCTCGTATGCGCACGATGAGTGACACCTCTTGGCCAGCCAGGTATAGCACACGTCCCTTTTGCTACTTGGTTCACTGGATCCCTCATTGTTGATTCTTGACCTTCCAGGGATACCCGGGCCGAAAAATGCTGCGCGCCAATTTTGGCGCGGCAAAATGGTTAGTTCGCCAATTCCTGAAAATACATGCATATTCTGTGTCCTGTCCTACGGCTGTTCAGATAGGAAAAAGTGGACTAAGTAGTGGGGATTGGAGGCCGTCTATGGGCCCATGACTGAGCCACGCTCGGCAATGCGCGCCGAGTTTGGCGTGGCTGTAGCCAAAATTGGTATCTACGATCCTGACCCTATTCTCTGCCGGTAGGGCGGACTGTTGGATAGAATGAAGCAGAGCAAAACTTACACTGCGGTGGTTCTTCGCACCTTTCTCAATGGTAAATGAGATTCTCTGCTGAGGAAGTGGATCCCAGCATCGCTGAGACTCCCCCGGGACAGCTACGGTACTCAGCGATGGGAATAGCATGGCCCCCATCCGTCGTGTCCTATTTCGCTTTTCTTGGGCAAGCCAGGTTGCAATACCTAAGGTCGTCATTGCCCCTTTGGTCCTATACATTCGGCAACACTATCCTCAGTATCGCAAACCGCCATGACTCCTTAAATGGAGCTAAAAGCCGCCCATGGGTCCGGTGAAAACAACACCGCTGATAATCACAGTAGGGAACAGGAATGGAAAGCTAAGCAGGATGAAGAGGCAGCATACATTCTAGATGACTTGCATTGTGGAGAACATATACTCTACCTCTAAGAAGTCCCTAAAGTTAAGGTCAGTCACTGCTGGGCTTGGAACTGCATGCCAAAGAGACAAACTCACAAGCTAATTATCCATTCCTACTACCGGTTTGCTTTGAAAGGCGGAACTAATCTATATGGCAGAGATATTAGTATTCACTCCTATTTAAGATGCTGCAATACTGACTACCTATAACACAGAATGTGTTTAGTACTACCATATTAGCTGCTTTGAGCGCATTATTCCAGATTTACCCGACCTGCTCAGTGGCGGGTCCTTGAAAATAGATGGCTAGATAGCTGCCCCACCTAGGAGCAAAGTCTCGATTAAGTCTGCCACAAAGGCCATCTAGGACTGGTTTCAATATGGGGGACGAACCTTCGATATTAACTGCTATGAACAGTATAAGAAGGACCATAGTGACTGGCTGGATGATTAGAGCTATCTCTATATTAAACATCAGCTCGCGCATACAGAAAAGCTAAGTGACAGATGCTGCCTTTATAAAGGAGTAGCTGAGCTGGAAGAGCTAAGAGAAACAGACTATTTCCCTAAAAGCCTGTCTACGATTTCATTGAGTTGATTATTGGCCCTTATCAGTGGGCAGCCGCACCTTGATAAATAGTGGCGCTGGCGAGGTAATGGGCGGTTTACCTAGGACATGTATTTTTAGCTGATATATGTGCATCAAGGCATCCATAATACGAGTGCACTGGCGATTATAGTATTGTCCTATCTTGTATCCATGTGTGAGCTAGATTCTACATGACAGTTAGTTTTCTCTCCCGCAGTATGGTGACCTTCGCCATGAGCTAAGTGGTATACGACCTATCGTTATCATGTTTCCTCAGGCTATTGTGGCACGGGTCTCATTTAGCCACCTAACTGGTGCAATGGATCGTCCCGACCGAACTCCCTCTTAGAGGCTAGCTCACGTACTTTTTCGTTGGGTTTCTTTGTCTTTGATGACCACGCCACAATTCCCGAAGGGGACTAGAATGGCCGCCACCAAAATCTTAAAGGTCCAAATATTGGTTCCGTCGATTACCCTGGCTACAGAGCTCTTTATTACGTTAAGACAAAGGGAGGGTCCCCATGTGATGTATATAACCTCCTCTCGCCTCTACTCACCTGGAGAAATTTTACAAAATGAAAGCTGGATTGTGCGGTTATCAAAATCCCTACGCGATTTCCCCCCCCCCCCATTGTTTATTAAAATCCAAGGAGGACGCTCCTATAGCTGTCGCTACTGTTCAATCGGCGTTTACGAACTTTGCCAACGGCAGAGCAGACAACGTCAGACACAGTTAAGCCTCATAGAGTGGAGCAAGGAAGAGGCCTTTTTACCATACCACATCTGGTCTGATGCTGTGCCCTTGGCCAACCGACCGAGATGTGCGCACTTGCTACCACACACTATTGTACACGGCATTTAGGGCGTTGGCTTGAACCAACAAAGCGGGGGCCTATTTTGAAGATCAATCATGCTTTATCGGATGAACTTCTTGATGATCTCTGTCAAAAGAATCAGACCTCAGTTGCATCAGATTCAAGCCAAGATATACTTAGAAAGGTATACCCTGGGAATCAGCTCATCAAGATCCCTGGTGCCACTGTCTTCAAGCACTCATACATATACAATAAGAAGGGTGCAAAATTTCTGGCCAAGGACGCACTGAGCAGCGTTCCTCTAATGCGGACGATGATTCAAGAAAACAGTCGTATATATCATAGGCAGAAAATTGAAAGCTATATACTACCCTATGATGAAATAGAGTAAGACTGTCTTAATTTTTTCTATGTGGTATTCATAGTAGCCCTGCGCTCTACCTAATTACTCCACATCCCTCATACCTCTAATGGTTGGTTCCTTGATCTGGGATGTGGGATGGGAATCTGGGTGATTAAACTAGCAAAAGCATATCCAGATGCCTATGTTTTAGGGCTAGATATATTGGCTATGCAGCCGGAATCCATTCCACTCAACTATGTTTTCAAGGCCCTATTTAATTATGAGCTCCCTTAGTTAATCAGTGAAGGGCAGTGGGACATTGTCTATATATAAATAGGGTGTAGTAGCATTATAGACTGGCTAAACCTTTATCAAAGAATTTTTAATTATCTTTACTGTAGCACTTAGTTTGAGCAGTTAGAAATAGATTTTAAGCCTTATTGCAATAGTTAATCACTAAAAGGAACTTAGCTCTATTTTTAGTATAAAAGCTTGAAGGCTGCAACAAAGCAATTAAGAAGAGAGATTACATATTCTCCTAAGCAAACATTAAACTGGCTACAGAAAGCTAGGTTTAGTCATATCAGTTATAAGAAAGTTGTCCTACCACTGAATCCGTGGAAACAGCCAATCTATAATAGGGCAGTTGCCCGCTGGTACAATATAGCCTTTGTTAAGAGTATTGAGCCACTTTATTTAGCGCCCTTTGGTCAGGTATATAGATAGATAAATAAGAAGATACAGACAACTATGGCCGCTACAATGGGAGAAGCCCTTAATGGTGATATAGACGCCTTCCACACACTACATTTATACAAAGCATGAAAACCTGATCGGCGGCTCTATTAATCTGCTCTGTTTTTACTTTTCTTCTTGTTTCTTGAATTCTTTGCCTTTTTGTCAATCTATGATTCTCAAATAGCTGATGCTTGTCCTTTTTCTCTTGTATCTCGTTAAGCATCTGCCCGCAGAGGGCTGGTCTACTGTGGTAGAACCGGCTTGTTGTTTTGAAAACAATGAGTCAGTCGTACAATACCATCGGAGACGAAGAACTTCTTGTTCTAATTCACTCAAACTCCTACTCTTGAACCGGTGTTCGACTGGCTGCAAGCCTTGCCTGTTTATATGGTCGCCGTAAAGGGCAACTGTTTGCAGGCTTAGATGGTTTAGACTATATCTATGGATAAGCTAGCCTGCAAGAACTTCCAAGCCCATAGCAAGTCAACAATCAGAATTTCCATGAAGGAAAATACTAAGCTACCCTTAAAAATCAAGCTATGGTAAGTCCACATGTTTACTATATTAAGATTAGTTATCTAACAGGTAATAGCCTAGGGAAGAATATAAAACATATTTGAAATAAGAGACTGGCCTAAGTACCAGGATGTGCGAGTTACTAGCAATATTATCGCCAGTTAGATTGATATAGCATAGAGTATATAATACCTTGACGTCATTCAGCCTGATGCAAATTAAAGAGAGTGTTTACAGACATACCAGTCTATTATTTACCACATATATTCTGTAATCTTGGAAACAGCTTCCAATTTGGAGAGAAAAAAAGTGAATAGCTCACAGCCAAATATCAATAAGAACATATATAGAGGGATCTTAATAGCAAGAGCTACTGCCGCAGAGAGAATTACTAGCTGTATCACTACTTTAGAGAATGAGTGACATCCTATTAACAGTATATAGACAGAGGGGATGAGCTACTTACTATAGAGGTTTGTTAAGGACTAATACTGGCCACTCAGATGCTTCAATTCCCCCCAACTATAGCCAATAAAAGTCAATAAAGTAGCTTCCAATGCTTGAACTGGAACCATCACTAAACCCCATTAGATTATCATAAATACTCCCCATACTATGGCATAGTCTTCTGACAGGGCGACAATCCCAGCCACTAACCATAGATATAGTGCATTCTGGATCACCGACTCAAGGAAAGTGATAAAGCCTGGTCAAAGAAGCACCAGAAATTTTCGCAATGAAGACATATTTTAAAAATACCAGGAATACCCATTTCCCTTAATTTATGTTGCAGTAAAGAAGTATAACAGCCTAGAGACTGCTACAAGTATATCACAGCTGAGGTGTATACTAACCTACATATTTATATTTGCTGTCCAGCTGCTGATATAGAATTTAGAAATAATCAGAAGATTCAGAAGAATGTTCATAAGAACCTTGATAGAGCTGATCACAAGGGGAACATCAGGCTTATCCAGAGCCCTTGTGGCATTAGATACAGCAACTTCAATGGCAGAGCTCAAAGCTGAGAAGGCACTAATATAAATGTAAGTTATGCTAGCAATCTAAATATTATATGGGATGAAAGTAGCTGAGAATGCTTTTACCGCACTTATAATGATGATACTCATAATCATCCCAAGGGTGGTCTGAAAGAGTATGAGGGTATGCGCTAACCCTAGGCAAGATTCAAGAGATTAAGTCCCTTTATCCGCGATGGTTACCCATACTGCACGGGGAAGACCTTCATTTAGAACTTCTGTAATGGTGCTGATATAAGTGTAGACATCAGTTATAACAACTAGGGAGGAGTTGATATTAGCAACCCATAGCTTGACAAGAGTGCTATATAATGCTGGAAGAATGAATACACCTGTATTAAATAGTAACATCCCTGCATAACTATATACTTTCAACATATGACTCCAGCCCTATTCTAAAATCTGTAAGTGAACGCCTACCTAGAACAGTGCCACCATCTCTCACTGACCGCCTATTTTAGGTCAAAAAAATTAGGGGGTCCGCCAACATGTCCCTCCCATGTTCTATCGCACACCTGTTCTTCAGTAGCGCTGATATCTGGATTGGGCGCCATGATTAAGATGTTGTGATGTCTGATTCTCGATTTTGAGGACGAGGGGGCCATATGCGGGGTAGACAAGGCAAATTTTGCGAGGTTTCATTGAACCTCTCCCACCTTGCCAAGCACGATCAGACCGTTGCATTCCTTGTGAGTTGACTGAGGCCACAGCTTAAAGTCAACAAAGCCGCGGAGTCAAATCGGACGAGATTTAAATAATGCGAAATGTCCTCAGTAAACCATTAAAATACAGTTGCATGGGATGTATTTCGTTTCCTCTTGTCTGGCTGGAATGTGTGGAAGACAATGGGGCGGACTATCGAAAGCAAATCATCTCTTGATTGACAGAGACATGTTCTGATAGCCTGCACTTGCTGCTCGGGCTAGATACTTCTAAAATGACTGAAAAGTCCACAGATGCAAACGAGACATAAAGGGCGTCGAATTACTCTACAGATATGGCCTTAACTTCCACCACTGTGGGAATTTTTCCCCTTATTCTGCGAATAGTCAAGCTTATACCCAGCCCCATACTTTTCACAGAATCCATGACTCACCCTCAAACCCAGTTCCTTCTCTTCCAGAGGAACTAATTTATGATTTCAAGAGAGTTGCTAAAGTGTTTCATCAGACATCTACCCAAATCATTAGGCTAACCTAGCCCTAGTAGTGATATACTTCACAGAGATAAGGTCTCCAATTATCAACACAACCAGCTAGTGGGAGTTATCTACTGATTTAATATTCTTAAAAATATTTACTCAAGGATTTCTAGTAAGGTTAGACACATCCATACAAATATTCAGACACTGAGAGATACTGTCTCTTTCTTCTTTCATACTTTCAAGTCTGAGTACTTCTTTCCTAGTAAGCTGTGGCCCCTTCTCTAAGAGATTATGTAGGCAGCGGTCAAGCTCTTTTATCTAAGACTTAAAGTCTTTTCTACTAGTTAATAGCTTAACTTGAAACTCTATGAGCATAGCCTTAGTAATTATCCTTACTTATGCAGAGCTCTTCTACTCAACTCTAGAAGCAGAGTATACATCTAAACCCAGTGAGAGATTTTTTTCAAAAGCTTCTATAGCCTCTAAAACTCCAGCATAGATATTCAAACACTGCTCTGTACTAGCCTTTTCCTCTCTAATCTCTTCAAGCTCATTAGGCGCGCTTTAGAGAGATCCTTTCCATTAAAGGGACTGTACCCTGCTATTAAGATTAAGTAAGTGATCTTGAAGGTCTGATGTCATCTTAGCTATTATCTGCTTATACTCTTTGAGAATACTTAATATAACAGCAGTTTTGTGACTAGCCACTATCAGCCCCAGTAACAATGCTTATACTTAATAAATGTACTTATAATATTGCACCACTAAGAGTGATACTAATAGTTACTTTGTAGCCTGATAGAGTTGCTTTAAGATTAGATATATCACCTCCTATATACTGCAGCCTAGCCCATTCAATGATTCTTAGTTACTGGACATCTAAACACAGAGTATACTTTTCAATAATATCTTTAAATTCCTCACATGTTTTCCCACACTGCAATAATAGGAGTTTTAAGATTAAAAGGTCCTTTTTATAATCAACAGCTACCTTCTGCAGCTCTTTAATAACCTAATTTAGAGTATTAAGTTTATAGCAAAGTTCATGAACAGTCCTTTTAGTGGATTTAAAGCTTTCAAGAATCTAGTAAAGAGATTTACTAGCTTAAAAAGCAAATCTGGCTAGGGTAACCAGACTAGAAGCTAATCCAATAGCCTCAGCCATACTTAATAAGGCCTATTAAGGGAACTGGTCAAGTAATAGTGTAGCAGTCTTAACTTATAAGAAAACTAGTCAGGCCTATAAAGGAAGGACCAAAAGTTCAATTTAATTCTTATAATTAAGCTCTAAACTCCATCTAAAGCAGAGGGTTGCTGCCGGCAGTGCAGATAGGTGGTTAATTGGCTGCAATATGTAATGTCAACCTCCACAGCACCACCATTAACTAATCAAGCTGCTGGTTTAAGCGCGCTACTGGCTTGCCAGTAAAATACAACATTGGTGATTATGCATTGGTAGTAGGATGCCTGGGGACATGTCTATCAGTACGGACGGTAAGACTAGCATCTAATTATCTGAGCCGACCTTGCTGCCCTAGGTTTCCTTCCCATCTCTCCATCTTTGTGATCCAATTTGCAGGGGCCCCGTCACGTGATGTATCACATGCTTGTAACTTAACTTTACAACCCCACATTTCTAACCACTCCTTTGCTCCCTGGCTCTCTTCAAAAGAGCACCAACGCCAACTATTGTTTGCGGCGAAGATTTTCAAGAAAAAAATATCATATCAAACTACTGAATTTACTATGCCAATGATACACAAGCAGATGGATAGAAATAAGGGCCATACTGGATGGGACGCCAACACTTCATCTAACCAGCGCCACAGTAATGTCTTCAAAGATATCTGAGTAGATGAGCGTGTGCTCCAGTTTATTAGCTCTGTGAATGCCAACATAACAACAGCTAAATCAGTTTCAGCTAAATCATTCACGACGCAGTGCCTCAGGGATTTGTCCGATCCTAGTCTCCAGCAAATCTCCAGCGATCGCCGCTCCACGGTCATTGAAGAAGCAGCTGGACAGTCAAGCACAGCCAATATTGCAGAGACCCGTGGGCAAGAGCGGAAAGTTGGAACAAACCAATGATGATGTGAGACATGAGGCTGCAAAGAGGGGGACACAGCTGGAAGACGGTTGAAGCCTTTACATAGGTACTCTGCCTGCCAGCAGCAGGATATCGGCTTCCCAGCCACTGAGGGTTTTGTTCCTTGCAGCTGTTATTTTCGAAAGGATGGCCCCCTCAGTCTGCTCTGAAATGTTGCCAGGGTGACCAGTATGGTATATATCCGCTAGTCCACCATTCAGGACAATTCGTATTTGCCATGAGGATGTCAAATACGGTTATCATGTCACATGACCAACTACCATGTGCCACGGCTTGGCAATGGTAGATGGGTAGATGCGATAGATGGTATATCGGTATCATCGACATCTACCAGCATACCATTCTACCGTCTACCTCAACTATCACCTGGAGGAACTAAGAATATATAAGGACACTCATTACCATTGTATCTAGCACTCTTAGTTTTAGTTCCTCGCGTTCAATACAAGTTATTCACTTGAGTACAAGTTCACTAGTCCGATTCGTCAGCTACTCTCTTACTATTGAGTATACGTACTCAATAGGCCTTGCTTCTATCTTTGCTGTTATTGTTCTTGTGTATCTTTGGATTGTCCTTGATCCCGTTCGGATCATTGTATCCTTTGTGTCAGTCATATACCCCGACGGTATATCGTTAGGCTACCTGGACGGTAGGCCTTAGGCAAGTATCGGGTATAGTCCAGGGACTATATCATCCCCAAAGTAGTGACTAGCAGGAACAGCAGAGACGGATCCCAGGGTGTGACACTTCCCTATCTGTGCACCTCTCCCTGAAATTAATGGGCCTTCTTGTAGTGGCTTGAGAGAAGCCTTGAACTAGAGAATCAAAGTCTGCATGTATTAAGCATGCAAACATAGCTGTTTGCATCTAGAGGCTTATTAATTAGCTTTTCTGTAGCAATGCTAGCTGGCGACAAGTATTTTGCTAAATGTTCCTGTTGACACCTGCTAAATAGGCCAACGCTGTAAGTTTGGTGTGGTCATAACATATATGTATTTAACTCACCCTGAGTCTGTGTCCTGTTGCGAAAAGTGTGACGATCTGCCATGGAGTTGTTACTCAGAGCATGTCAGGAAGGGCATCGATCGGATAGCTGCATGTTTGGCTCTGGAACTAGGGGTAATTACTAGGAGGCCGCGTCAGCAGGATACAGCCAAGCTTACTAGCGTGGTTCAACACTTTTGGTGCACGCCTCCGTAAAGGCGGCTCCTTGCAGGTTTACTAAGGCTTCATTCGGGAGGTTCAGGTCCAAGATACAGCTTGAGACAATCTCCACCAGCGCAGTCAGAACGGGAATATTTACTACAGCATTTCCGCCCATTTCATGCCGGCCCATATAATATTGTTGGACATCGTGAGACTGTCTAGTCAAGCTGAACGGTAGCCTCGTATGCGAGCCGGGATGAGACCCCTTCCAGACACACATCAACCTTTCCGATTCCGACGCCCGGTTGACGAAGACTTCACAACCCGTGATTCCGGACTCTAATCGCCGTGTTGAAGAGGGAATATCACAGGGTTGCCTCAGTCCCACCATCGAGTTGATATCTATCCTGCGTGATTGCGTCTCACTGAGCAAAGCAGCAAGGCACTCCCCCCAAGTAACACTGTTGCTGCAAGAGGCATATAGCCGCCCCATCGAAGATGACTGACAAAGATGAAAATATTTACCAAGAAGGCCAGAAGTGACACCATGAGTGAAGCGAACGTGCTGAAGAGTAGAATCAGCAGCGACGAGCCCCGACGGGAAACGCGATTTGGTAAGCCGAAGGGCAGAGAAAACGCGAAACAATACGCCGTTACGAACGTAGCAACAGCATTGAGTATCAGAAGAGATGAGAGGGATTGTCCTGCTGCAGAGGGCAGGGTGAAGTCTTTATCACCTTTGGTTTGTTGATAGAATCCTGTAACTCGAGGCAATGCAAACGTCCTGTCAGCCTTGGCTACCTGCTCAAGGAAGGCTTAATACATCGCCACATACGTGTGCTATAACCGATATTAATGGGACTGCAATATGTTCCGTTGCAATAGCCAAAGGCGCCGAAGTTCATGCCCCTATAGCTTGCCAGAGGGATGCTTTTGATGATGGGTAACGATAGGGCAGGGAAGAGTAATAGCACGAAGGAAGCGAAGAGCAGAACAGTGAGGCAGATCATGTTTTGTTTATACAGGATATTCCTGCCACTTCTAGTCATTCGCTGACCGACGGAGAGTAGCTCCAGATAACGTAGCGTTCTCAGCCAAACTTATAAACAGCTGGTGGGCTGTGCAAGGATCCCACGTCATCTGACACGTTGCTGGCATAGCGTGTAGCCGAATTGTTTGTCTACCTTCACCAAACCTTAAGACCAGGCAGCGAGCTACGCTACAAATTGTCGGAATCATCAAATACAGCAGACGGATCTAATCCACATGGAGCATGGCTTTCTGTCTATTCGCACCCTTCGATATCCTTCTGTTTGTGATGGAATTGCTCCCTTCAGTCTTGGCGCGGGTGAGTACCCTGAGGGCGAGGACCTTGGGGCTGGTGAGCCCTATTGGACGAGCACGATATGGCAACAATTGAATACTAGATCTATGGGGACGTCCATTCGGATCTGGGGCTATCTGCGCCGTACTACTCAACTTTATTTGAATGTCAATCGTGGACTCACTGGCATTTTCTAGATACGAATACTGAACGATTTCGTAGAATTGACAACACAATACGGCAAGCCACTCATTGCCTGAAGACAGTACTATTACCTAAGCACTTCTTAGACCACTAGATAAGTAACTAACTAATTAATTGTGGCAAGCCTAACCTGCGTACGCTGCGTACGCTGCGTAAAATACTTCACGAACATAAAACTACGACACCAGAATATCTCATAAGAAAGTCGGGCACGGTGAACCGGAAGTAGCAGCTTCTTCTTCTCTGGAGCAGTTTCGGGGCTACACTTGCCGATCCCAGGCCGCTCAGAGGAGGCTATTCAGACATACGTGCAAGCTCTTACAATCAACCCCGACTTTCTCCGGGCTCTGTACAACCTTGGCGTATCCTGGTGTGGGTAACAGCAAATCTGGGGGCGGCCATAGGGTAGTTAATATCTTCGTCTTCCATTCCTCTCGTAGTCATACACGTTAGAACGCAAACACTGAACATCCGCTCACCGACCGATGTCCGCCACAATAACCGTGACATCTCCTAGAACGCCGCTATTATGAATAGGGGAAACAGTTACTAAGTAAGTTTCACAGTCGACGTTAGTCACGTCAAATCGATTCCCTACCCGCGCCCAAGGTCCTTTCCAATGCAGCGATGCGATTCTACCCTTGTTACCGCGATACAGATCCAAACTGCCTTCGATTCCCACTCCATAGCTTGCGCTCCCACAGAAACATATTGTTCCTTTTTCTGCATGCGGGATTACTATTTCATTCAAATCCTCGGGTGACAAGAGTTTCAGTTTCTCGCTTTTGTCATATGGTTGACCACTGTTCTCGAACAGTGTTAGTACAGCTCTAGTCCATCGGTGGAAGTACTTCAGATACCGGACTGTGACTGTGTTTTTAATCGTGATGTCGCCCTGGCTAAGATTGTTCTGCACGTTGATAGAAAGATGCTGCGTCACTTGCTGCTCCATATTTCATGGGACACTCAGGTTTGGAGCGGACGTAGGAAGAGGTATGCATAGGACGGCCAAAGAAACTGAAGCCACGCACAGAGTGGCGAATTACTGTCGGGATCATACTTTAATACGATCTTGCTATCATTGTTTTATGCGGGATTATTACGTAATACACATCACACAAATAGTTAACTAATATTAGTTTGTCTTGTTTATTGATTTGCTTGGCGTAGAGCTTCGAGTTGATGCATTGCGAGTCTTTTTCTTCAAGCCCAAAACCAAGCCGTAACCGTGAGTGTCACGCTTGTTTGACGCGGTGCAAGGGAGTTCCTTTTCAAGAGAAGGAGCTTGAAAGGCCACCCTTGAGTCATTCAAAAGCCGAGATCTTCAGTGCTTGGATATTATGATACGCCAGGCTCCTGGCAGCGCGGAATGTGTAAGAGCAAGATTTCGTGGAGTTACCTCCATAGCGGTTGCAGTTAAAGACCTCAATGAGTGAGGGATCTTAGGGGAGAGGGAGAGAGCTATCACACTCGCCCTAAACTTGTCTACAACAAGTCATAGGAGGAAGCGCAGAATCACGCTATTCCCAATAGAAGCGCCCAGCTGTTAGGGATATTTCGGGAATCTACATTGTACCCGTCCATCCGACAGTCCGCGCTCCCTTGAAGCGGCGTATAATTCTCTACTACATCGTCCCTAGGAGCTGCGCCCTTGTTCGGAGCTTGGCTGATATAATTGCACCAATATCCAAATTCAAATCTGCCAGCAAGGAAAGTATAATAGACTAAAGCGGGAATGAGCGTTTTCCTAATCCGACTAGTGCGTAGAGCTCTGGATCTTAGTCCTTGTGATGGCCCCACTAGAGACACTTTGCCAGGAAAAGAAAGCCCCTTTGTGCCTTACTCTGTTAACGCCTGAATTCAGTTGCCTCACCAATGGATACTACACTATTGATCAGACTTTGTATGTATCAGTTTTTGAATTATAATTCATATTTCTCCCTTTCCCCCTCTCGTTTTCCTTGATTCTTTGTGCAGCCAATCATCGATTAATTTCTCATAGCGTATTTACTTTTCCTCCCAATGGCTCGTAAGGTTTGGTGCTTGATTAGCAAGCTAGTCGAGGCACAGACACAGCAAACGCTGATTGTACCGCATGAGTACTGCGTAGTTGGCGGTCGATTGGTCACCACCGTCCGGTACCTCCTTCCGTCACATATGCCCTGCAGTGTTGGTTCGTAACACGTAACCCCGAGAATAAGCTGCAAAAGTAGGGCGCGCGGGGGACCCGACCCATGAGCTGTGGGAAGCATTTTATGGAGACAAGCTTGTTACTTTAGTCAGGATCACCTCGACACGTCAGGTAGAATCTGGACCGAACTCTGGCAGTATTTCTCGCAATACGTAGCTGATCTGCAAGCTGAGAGACGGCGTATTTCTCTTGTGGCAGCCTTTAGTATGCGGTAGGATACAAAATTGGGACCACACGCACCTGTCTGTCTGCTCTCGCTTGGATTCACGATTGAGGCAGTAAAGACCTTCCTCTCCGCACTGCCACCATTTCGGCTGATCCGCCACAATTGCGCTTCCGCTCACGGCAAGGCTGATGCCCTAAAAGAGTTCGTGAAATTAGACCAGGCGGCACGGCGATTCTGGGTATAGGGACCTTACTGTCCATGGTTTTGGATAAAATGTGTCATAAGAGTAGCGACCAGAAATGACCTACGCCCAAACCTAATGGAGTTAGCTTTCACCTATGAGGATGCGGCGTTCGGTGTTTTATCCATGATCATTGTAGCAAGAGATAACATTCATAGCATCCAATCAGAACATAGTTCTGTGCTTGCAAGAACAAAAAGCCACTAAAATAAGCAAAGACGGACAGAAGTTGCAAGCGAGTTTGACCACATGACTCCTTGGCTGCACAGCCTAAACGCCCTTATCATTCACGCTGATCACTCTCGTATTCAGCAAAAGCACATGGCCCAGCCTGTGCAGTACTCCTGACGCTTGGGCTCAAGACAATATTCACCAAAACAACTATACAAATTGGCTGTCTATCTTAAGGGATCATCTCTTGGCACTCGGTCTAGGGGTATCTGAACTCCGGAACTGCAGGATAGAGGATAATCTCAGCAATTAGGCTTGCCGTAAGGCCCACCGTTCCTCATCACAAAGTCCCAGAGAGTAACCGCGAACAGTCGTCTGGAACAAGGATCTTTGGTGTGGCTTACTCCATGGTCCGCCCTTCAGGTATCCAGGGAAGCAAACAAGACCAACCTCATCAGCATCAAGCCACAGGTCATCCGACAGGCACTTTTTGCAGTCAATGGAAACGAGGATGCCTGGACCGTCCGCTTGACATCTTACGGCGGGACTCCAAAGGCCGAGGACACTACAGGCCTGAAACCTTGGTAGATGCCAAAGTCGCGGCAGGACAGTAATCCATCACCACGTTGTTATCGCGCCAAGCGGCGCCAAGAAGAATGCTTGCGATGCATCTGAAGTGATCGGCACGGAAGCTGTACACTGACGAGGTTGGTCATGTTGGGCCTTGTCCAGGAGATTTGATATGGCGGATAGGGACGATTCTTGTTCTAGACATCAAAATCTCTGGCTCTTCGGCGGCCCCTGTGTAAACCACCCGCCAGTCCATTCGTTATGTGCTGTTCCGAATCACGGGGAAGGCAGTGGCTCGGCCGTGTTCCGGTGACGTTACAGATATTGCTGATGTGACAAGAGGGATGATCGTGGATGCTCAGCATCGACCCAATCTTGGCTGGTGGGACGTTTCAGCGCGCCTTGCCCGCTCATCAGTCGTAGTGATATATAAAAGAATCAGAATTTCCTGAGCCCTATGTGATGTTGATCAATGAGCAAGTCAATACGTTACTTGCTCCATGAACAAGTGTCCTAGTGTCCTCATGAACCAACAGAGAATACTCTTTAGCGTTCCACCCCAGCCGGACGACTCCAATGACCAACCCGGTTTTTGGTCTGCTGGACACAGAACCACTGTCTCACTTCAGCCCGCGGATGGAGACCCCGGCTCGCAGAGCCTTCGTTCGACCCTCACACGGCACTTTGCCGCAAGCATCGATATCAAATATACGGATCTAGTCCTCATCCTCTGCGGCTTCGTCAGCGGCCTTGTCGATGGGTTTTCCTTCAATGCCTGGGGCAGTTTTGCCAGCATGCAAACCGGTTCGTGATCATGGGTCCCTTGAACACAACCACTGACACAGCTGAGAAGGAAACACTGTCTTCATCGCACTGGGCGCCAGCAGTCAGCCAGCTTACCCAGGCTACCTCTGGGCCAAATCCCTCGTCGCCGTTACCATTTTCATTCTCTCCATGATCCTTTACATCCACTTCTCCCGTCTGCTACTCCCCCGCCGCCGCTCGACCCTCTTCCTTTCATTCAGCGCGCAGACCCTTGCCCTCCTGGCCGCCGCCATTCTCGTGGAAACCGGGAACGTGAGTCGGCGTCCTGAGGACCCCCGAGCCCCTATCCAATGGATCCAGATTCTCCCCATCTCGTTGCTTTCATTCCAGGCCGCGGGTCAGATCGTGGCGTCACGGACGCTGGCCTTCGACGAGATCCCGACAGTGGTGCTGACGACACTCCTGTGCGACTTGCTTGTGGACAAGGAGTTGTTGGCACGCGGGTGGAGATCGAACCCGCGACGAAATCGCCGAGTCGGCGCGTTCCTGGCGCTCTTCCTGGGCGCGATGACGGCGGGAGGGTTGAGCAAGGTGACGGATATGGCTGCGAGTTTGTGGTTGGCGACGGGGTTGAAGTTGGGAATAGTCGTTTCTTGGTTGGTATGGAAAGCTGAGAGAAGGAGTGAAAAGAAGGGGGAGGTCTAGTCTGCGTCGTTGTGTTTTCTTCGCAACCGATTTTACCACTATGGCTTTTAGGTCTTGGTAAACCGAGTCAGAAACGCGGTCCTTAGCGAGCCGAAAAATAGGGTCTGTGTAGGTCCCGCAGACGCGGATAAGATTCACGCATGAGGCGCAAACAATGGCTTCTCGGTGGAAAGTGAAGTTACGAAGGCTGATTCAACAGAAAAATTCTAAAAGAACTGGGCGATTGGAAGGCGCTGATACAGTCATTTGCTCGGGAAGCGATGTACGGTAAACCAGATACTGAGGAAATATCCATCGCTGCATCATTTCGTACACCTGCTCTAGTGCCAAAACCGATAATTTCTGGGGACGGGAGCATCGACAGATTAGAATATGTATATCGCACTTGGGCTGACAACTGTATCTCACACGGTGATCCCGGGGCTAAGTAATTGACGATCAAGCGCTGCCAGAGCAAAGACAGATGCCGGAGTAGACGTCGACTTGAAGTTTCGATCTCACGAAGCTGCTCGAAGATTGAATAGTAGTTTCTTCTGTATCTTCTGGCTTCCAGTATGAATTCTAGTCTATTATCCAGGATACGGAGCAGCGTGAGGAGTTTCAGATCCGCCGCGTCGTGCCGGCTGTCGCTGACCAGCTGAAGTCTTGGAGAAACTGGCCGGTTTTGACGACTTCATACAAGGCTGCGTCCCCTTTGGCCTCAGTCCTGTACGAAATGGGCCCTTTGCAGTGACTGCTGGAACTGCTTCTATCAGACCTGGAGCCGGTCTCGATACAATCGCTGGTGTAGGAGCCGATGCTAGTGCTGGTGGTTCCGGTGGTGCCGGTGGTGCTAGTGGTGCTGAGCTAGAGCCGAAGTTGATGCTGCGGCAGGACTTCCGAAGTACAGACTCTCTCGAACAATCTCAACGATTCCAGAACTTTGGAGGGAATTGACGGTCGGGATTGGTAACAGTCCATCAGTTTAATCCCTGGAGGACTCATGCGGAGCTCGGTGGCGTCCCTCTCAAGAGGAATGTGTGTTCTTTTGCAGGAGGAAGACCATTATTAGTTAGATCCGCGCAAAGAGCGGGAGAGGCCTAATACAGTATTGTTATGGAGCTAGAGAGCTTCCGGCAGCAGCAGCAGCATGCCTCTTTAGCTAAGCTTGTTGTGCTACTTAAGCAGGGTCTTGGGCCTTAGCTTATTAAATGGGGGAGCTCGAACTTGAGCAGCGATTTCTTTCTTGTATATAACTAGATATGGTTCAGCTAGTCCAAATCTGGTTAATATTTCTGACATTTCTCGTGAGCTTGACCTGCAACAAAATGATGGATATTGATTAACCACGTGATGGCAAGACCTTCAATATGTGGAGTGGTCGGGGATTTCTCAGAAATTGCCGAGCCCCTCGACACCCCAGGATGTTGGAAAGCATTATTATAGTTAGGTGCTCAAGGCAGATATTGTGGGCCTGCGGCGAGTTTTGGGCATGTGACCGAACGCAGAACATCACGACTGAGCCAGCTCATAATAGGTGGTGCAAAATGGTTCTGCTCAACTTTGTATCACCTGGTCTTTATAGATACGGTGATGCATAATGCCAAATAGCATGTGATACCATCATATACTATGAGTAGTTAAGTCGCGGAGTCGCCTGTTCTTTAATTAGTGAGTAGCGTGGGGCCAGATCCCCCACCGGGCTAGTTTCATCCTTGACTAGGTTAATAGTGAAAGCATATATTCCGTGAGAGTGGTAAGCCATCCGCTCCCTTTTCCGACGATTCAGATGCAAATTTTACTTCCAACACCGAGCATTCCTACCGTCGTTTGCCTGTGCTCTGCTCTTCTTCACTGTGCTCTCCTTCTCGGGACAAATGATCACATACCTTCTCTCTGGCGGCTATAGCTCTTTTCACATCGCAACTGCGAGGACTACCGCCCTAACAGATAATTATGATGCGGTTGTTTGACTACTGATGTTCCGTTGTTGGATAAGGAATATACTTTACAAAGGAGTTTTGTACGTCGATATCATCTTTGAAAGCTTAAAGACTTTGCACTATGCAAAGGAGCGTGGTCTTCCCCAGAGAAGTTATAGTATTTATGGTTTCTTATGGGAAAGAGATTGACCAGTATCATTAAAAGGAGTACCGTGCAGGTAATTAGTCGCACTTAGAATTGCTTCGGAATTCTTATGCGTTGACTTATGGCTTGACGGTTCAATTTACTCTTGGGAATGAGTGACTATTGATGCTTCTTGCCCAACGACTTCTTGCCTCCAGCTGAATACACTTATACTCCCACCCCTGCAGGGCGGAACTTCGCTCAGCTATTCAGGGGATCCAATATTCGCCACCGCCACGCCGCAAACTAACGATGGTAGGCTCTTCACGCCTTACCCAACCCAACAAGTACCAATAGCGAGATGTTCATCACTACAATAATCAACCATATCAGCACCGCAAAAACAGCGGTAATCCAATGAATTCTCATCTTCACGCTACCGCCATCATCCGTACTGACAGTCATATATTTGTTGCGGCAAGTGAAGTAAATCAAAGGCGCTGACACAAACGGCAAGATGACACTCAATGCAATCTGCGTGCCATTAAGCGCGGCAGTCAAACCATCCCGTCCCACCGCAGCAGCAATAACGATGCTAGGGGTAATGGAGATCGATCGAGTGAGCAAGCGACGCAACCAGGGTGCGAGCTTCCAATTGAGAGCACCTTCGCTGACCATTTGGCCAGCGATGGTTGCCACAATGCCTGCCGACGTGCCGCTGAGCAAGAGAGCCAGAGCGAAAATAGTACCGGCAACCGGGGCAATGGTAGAAGATAATAAATCGTGGATGCCGAAGAGGTCTGCGTCTTGTGCCGAACTGTTGTTTGAGAGGGAGGCGCCGGCGGTAATGAGGATGGCGCTATTAACGAAGAGGGCGAATGTGAAGAGGGCGATTGCTAGCTCGACGATGGAGCAGCTTAGACAGTTGCGTATGGCGGATATGGAAGGGCGGTATTTGGCGCTGTTTAGGGAGGAAGATGGAGAGTTAGAGGACAGGGCAGGGCGGTGTCCTAACTTAACATCAAATTCCCGAAGACGTGCTTGGACGACTCCGCTTCCAAGATAGAGACTATGAGGCATGACCGTCGCGCCGAGAATACCACAGCTAAGGTAGAGACTAGGAGAACCGCATGAGTATAGAGCCTACTATCAATGAATTGGCGACAGGAGTACGGAACATACCCCTGAGCTTGTACAATGGAAGACGAAGGGATGTAACCTCTGAACACCTCCCTAACCGAAACGCCTTCAATGTAAGAGAGTTGAATACAAAAGCAAATGGCCACGCCCAGGACCAGCGCCATCACGAAGAACTCAAAACACCGGAGACGCCCCATAGAGCCAGAAGGGTTATAAAAAATGAGAATTATAAGAACATCGACCATTGTGAGGGCGCATCCTGCAACCAGCGGAACTTTGATCAGGATATTTAGCGCTATAGCTGAGCCAATCACCTAGAGGGCCTGTAAGTCACAACACTCTAGGGGTAGAACGTAAGACACGAAGAACTTTACCTCGGCGATATCTGTAGCAATAATAGCGCTCTCGGCCAAGAAGTAGAGGAAGTAGTTGAGCCATCTAGGCAAGTGCGCCCTGCAGTGCTCGGCAAGATTCAACCCGGTAACAGTGCCAAGTTTGATGCACAGCGACTGTAAGAAGATAGCAAAAAGGTTGGACATTAGAATAATAAACAGAAGCTTGAACCTGTAGGTAGAACCAGCCGCGACATCAGTCGAGTAGTTGCCAGGGTCAATATATGCCACTGCTATCATGAAACCTGTGCGTTAAGGGCAGTAGTCAGCTTGAATAGCCTGGTCACTCAGCATTTTTGAGAAACGGACCTGGTCCAATAAAACCACCAAATTTCAGGATGGCTTGCCACACCCTCTGAGCCACGCCTGCACGGTGATTCGGATTGTCGCGGGGAACAGTGGAAACTACCGATGCGTGATTGTCGGATCCATCGTCAGCCTAGGCCTCCTTGCCTCTAGCACTGCCTGACATACCCCAACTCAGTCGACCGAATTTTTCGGCATCATGTTTGCTATCGGCGACGAACTCCCCGAGATCGTCTGGCTCGATATTTTGGTTGTGGCGAGGGTCCCTGGCATTAACAATGCCGCTCAGGTCTGCGCGAGTGGTTGTGTCTCCAGACAGGCTCGAGGGGTTCTGGTTCCAACCATCATGGCCAAGTACCTCGTCAACTCTTGAAGGACAGTTCATAGTATCGGTTCGGTTCTTGGATGTCTTGTTTCGTGAAGAGGAGACCTTTTAAATGACTACATGCAGTTTGAAGTGCGGGAGAATGATTGACTTCAACCGGAACTCGAATGTGCACACCGCCTTCTGGCGTTTTTGGCTTTGGGAATGGAGCATCCGGGGAAGGTGGGATGTTAAGCGGGTGTGTGTTGCGCCGTGATTTTTTGGTGGCTCGGAATATCCGTGCCCTTAGGCTCACCCACATCATAACCACCGTTATCACCGTAACCACCCATTTTCGATATTTGACTTTATGAAGCTATTCCAACCACCCAATATGCCTAAATCTTCTAAGTTTAATGAACTACCTACTTAAGGCCTGCGAGGTCGCTCAGGCCAAGAAAAACCAAATACCTCCAAGATTGCGCGTGAATATGGCATTCCTTATGCTACCCTACGTGATCGCGTCAAGAAGGGCGTGCAGCCTTGGATAGTGAACAAACCAGTCAATAAAGCCCTTCAGGGATGTCAGGAGGAGGCGGATAGTCCGTATGCGCGATTGGAATATGCCAGTGACGCCTAAGCTACTAAAAGAGTATGCAAATCAGGCACCTCGACGCGCCGGTGAGCCTACTAGAGAGCTTAGCAAGTTGTGGGCATATCGCTTTGAAACGACTCCCAAAACACCTCAATCTAGGCCCAGTGGAGCAAAAAACGAAGGAATCAAAGCGTATCCACGCTGAGGGCGCAGGGTTATTAGGAAATTGGTATAACCAGCTTGCAAGAGTGGTTAAAAACGATACTCCGGCGCGGTTAGTATACAACTTTGATCGAGCCTGGCGAAGGCAAATCTAGGAAGGTAATTAGTTCAAGAGGCAAAGGGAACGCTTCAAAAGGTGTCCCTGATCTTGCTGTATCTGAAAGAGGAGAGAATACCACAGCTATTGAATGTATAGCTGCAGATGGATGACAAATGGATCCCTGGTTTATCTTCAAAGGCAGGTTCCTAACGATTCTTTTAAATTATTCTTCCCTTCTAATACTAAGCTATTCTCGCTTCCTAAAAGGCAACTGAATCTTCGTGGAAACCTGGCTTTAACGAGAGCGAGGCCTTACCACTGGATACTTGTTATCCGTGCCATACGCACCCACAAACACCGCCAGGCGGATCTGACAGGCAGAATTGCAGAGCAACGATAACCAACCGATCTCCGACTACTAAATGCTTATGAGGTAGTATTGTCACACCCTGGGATCTGTCTCTGCTGTTCCTCTAGTCACTAACTTTAGGAGCGAGATGATATAGTCCCTGGACTATATCCTATACTTGCCTGAGGCCTACCAACCAGGTAGCCTAACGATATACCTTTCAGGTATGTATCTAATACAACAATGCAATGATCTGAATAGGATCAAGGACAGTTCGAAGGTAACACAAGAACAAATAACAGCAAAGTTAGAAGCAAGGCCTATTGAGTACGTATGCTCAATAGTAAGAGAGTAACTGACGAATTGGACTAGTGAACTTGTACTCAAGTGAATAACTTGTATTGAACGCGAGGAACTAAAACTAGGTGCTAGATACAATGGTAATGGGTGTCCTTATATAGTTCCTTCATCTTCTATCATTCCTACTCCATAGTATGGTAGTTGTAGATGGTAGTCGTCACCATCTACCATTGCCAAGCTGAGGTATATGGTACTTTGTCACGTGACAGGTGCGACCGAAATAGGCGGCTGCGACGCAAATCCAAATTTGATGTCTCCCAACGGCTGCATGTCGGATGAAGTAGCCGTTCAATGGCTTCAAAGTCCCATCGAGGCGGCGAATGAGCGTACAAAGAGAGGGGAGAAACGGATACTTATATTTGATGGCCATGGCTCCCATCTCACCGTCGAATTCTTGCAACTTTGCGAAGATAGTAGCATCATTTCCTTTGGATTCCTTCCTCATACAACCCATCTTTGCCAGCCACTAGATGGCAATCCATTCTTGAGATATAAGCAACACTTTTGACTTATGAATAATGAGCTATCTTACTGGGCCGGCGAGCCAGCAGGGAAGTCAGAATTCTTACGGATAATTGGACCAGTAAGGGAGAAAGCCTTCAATCAACGGACGGATCATCCGTGAAGCCTTCAAAGATCGTGGTATCTGGCCCGTCAATAGTAAGATACCCAACGATCTTGCTAGCCAGGCATGGGAACGAATTCCAGATATCTACGCGCCCGATCTGACTATTCCTTCTGAACCCTCTCGGCCAAACCATCTTCATCTAGTATTGACATCTCACCTCCAACGACGGTCCAGGCCCTTGAGAAGATTCAGACAAAGTTATCCAAAGACGCAGATCTACTTACAGCAAAACTGCAGCGGAATCTTCGACGGATATTTGAACATAATCGAATTGCTGCTCAGCACCTGGCTATGGCGAATGAAACGATTAGTGGAACAGTATACTAAGCGGCAGGTTAAGCCGCTCAGCGACACTGGTACATTGAAATTACGTGATGCAAATCGATCAATTGCTTTAATGAAGGCCAAATATGCTGGTGCGTAAGAGAGACATTTACAAAAGCAATAGGAGAAAGTGGCATGGTAAACCCCACCGCTAGCATCTACGCAATAGGATGAGGTATCAAATGGATCAGCAGAGGCAGCAGCAGATGATAACAGCGGTTTTTTACTGAGTATATATTAATCCCTAGTATAGCCTTAAAATCATGATTCCGTTCTAAATTGGTGGTTACGGTGATAATGGCGGTTACAGTGTGGCTCACCCTACGCGGAGCGGTGAGGGTGACAGATAATGTCGCCCATATTTCGTCGACGACTGCATGGTAACTGGTCGCACCCGAAGAATTGGAAATTCACACGGACCCGTGGTCCAGAGTCGGATCGTATTTACCAATCGTTTTCGTGTTTATTCTTGCCGCCTGATTTGTAGTCCCCTGACTTGTGCCCGAGTCCTGATGTCTTCTGATTTCCGCCCTCTTTTTTTGCGGATTTAATTCTTCGTCGATTCGCTACCCCTCTTCAGGTCTTCAAACTTAATCCCATTCGTAATGAGGGTTTCTCTCATGTGGAGTTTCAATCTACGTACAAATGCCGCTTGTTTAGTGTCGTCGTTCCAGACCAATAACCTTGCGTCCCTTTCGAAGGCCACATACTCGTAATAGATTTGTACCCTTGTCCGTTGCGTCCATAAAAGTGATTCGTCTGGATGCTTCTTGTTTCTTCGCCTTCGGGTTCTTGGCGTACGCGTGTCTTGTTTTTCCTCTCAGTATTCTCGTAACTTTCCAGCAATGTCTTATCTGTAGCGAGTTTTTTTGATAGCCACCTGAGTGCGGGTCGGCGGAAGACGAATGCAAAAAGTGCTACTCTTCTCTGATCTCGCCAAATGCGGTCTGTCTTGAATTAATTTGCACGTGTGTTATAACATCGTCTAATTGGCCGTCTTTTCCGTAAAATAAAACAGGGTTTTGCCATATCCTCTCACAGACACGCACACTCGGCGAGTATTTTACGGACGTGGCTTGTGACTTGCACGTTTTCCACTAACCCCGATCGGAGCAAAGGCCGCGAGGGGGTGTGAGGTGTCTTTTGACCATCTTTAATGTAATATTCTGCCGGTCGCAAAACCTCCGCCCAAACCTCACGCGACCCATCACTAAATGATCATGCTAACAAGTAGCAAGATCTGTATTAAAAGTAGCTACTTGACAGAGTATCAAATATAGAAGTAGGTACATTATGAGCAACTTGTAGTGAGCTTTACGCGTATTTCGGAAGGCGGTAAATGACCATCCTAAGCGGTCTGGTGGGTGGGTCTCAAGACAACGTTTAAACTTTTGCGTATGTCAGTGACTCTCTGCCCTGTATTCGTGGTAAAATGGTTGGCCTTCCTCATATGCTTGCTAATTTACGTCCTCTTCGCCGCCCTCTCATTTCCGATTTTATCTCACGTTTACACTTTCTACACAGGTGCTTTGCACTAAATTACGACAGGTCGTGCTTTTATTTCATCATCCAGGACTACTACTTTGTCCGAAAAGGTAACCCGATAATAACAAAACTATGGCTGTGGGGTGCTGCTCGGGCGTTGGAGGCCAGAATGATTTGACATCATGTGCGCCCGTGACTGAGGTTGGGCATGACTGTGGGCATAAATCGCACGATCGCGGTGACGGAGGCTGCTCTGATAAAGCAGCCTGCCCTAATGGGGGCGAAGGTTGCTGCTGCGATGAGGCGTGCTGCGATAGCAAGGCTGGCTCATCCAGTCGCTCCGCGACGCTGTCATGCTGCAATTCTAGCGAGGAGCACTGCGACGGTAGGTACCCAATGAGTGCTCTGTTCCGGGCTCTACGACTCACGTTGCTTCACAGAGAGATGCATCGTCGCTGCTGCGGCCCTCGAGTGCGAGAAGACGTGTGACAGTGACACTGCTGCTCACAACAGTACGCATTCCAAGTTTGCTGTAAAGCAAACAAAGACTGACATTTTCTCCCAGACGCTACCAGCCATGAGCACGCACACAATAAGGACGGCCACCACCCGGCCTCGGCGTGCAGCGCCCACCTGGCCAAGGCATTTGATCAGTACAGTGCCTACCTTGAAACCGCTCGCTGCATCTGCCATAGCATCCTTGACCGCGGATGGGCAACAACCTGTTGTGCCACAAGGATTGCCGGCACCACTGTCGACGAAGCTGGAACCGATGCCCATGCTACCGGTCACGGCTTGCACAAGGCCAGCGATCATCCCCATGACATGAAGCGTCGCGGCAAGAAGACTCGCATATCACACGACGGCCTGGCCATCAGGCACATCAAAGACGAGGACTGCTGCAGCGGCGAAGATGCCAAGAATGTTTCCTTGTCGGAGAAGCCTCCAAGCGCTATACTTGCGGACAGGGATCTCGAGATGGCCGAGGGTTTGGAGCACGTCACCCTTACTGTCGACGGCATGACCTGTTCTGGGTGCGGCAACAAGATGGAGCGTACCTTGAAGGCCATCCCGGGTGTCTCGGCGGTACGTGTCAACTTCGTCATGGGCCACGCCGATTTCAGTGTTAACAACACCATCACTACTGCAGAGGAAGTTGTGCGCGCAGCACAGCGAGCCACAGGATTCCACTGCTCCAGGCTGGCGAGCGATGGCCAGACCATCGATCTCCTTGCTTCTGGGGCGTCTGCCAAAGCGTTGACGGACCTGGCCATCGAAGGTGTGAGAGAGGCTGTTATTCTCAACAAGAAAACCGTCCGTTTGACCTACGAACCTACTGTTATTGGGGCCAGGGCCTTGCTTGGAGAAGTCGGCCTTCTGTCTGAGGGACTGGCACCGCCGCAAGATGACCCTTCCGTTTCTAGCGGTAGGAAGAGGCTCTATGACCAGCTCGTCAAGACGGCAGCGGCAGCGGCAGCGACCATTCCAGTCGTCGTCCTCGCCTGGGGCGACACCTTTGTCGATGAACAAACTCGCGCGTATATATCTATCGTACTCGCCACTCTTGTCCAGCTCATCGCAGTGCCGGACTTCTATCGCCCCGCCATTTCGGCCCTCGTCCATAGCGGATCCATCGAGATGGATATGCTGGTTGTAATCAGCATAACCGCGGCTTATGCGTACTCCGTAGTCGCCTTTGGTTTCAGAATGGCTGGTCGCCCGCTGGAGACTTCCGAGTTCTTCGAGACGAGCACTTTGCTCATCACGCTTGTCCTAATGGGCCGCCTCGTTGCAGCCTTTGCTCGCGTTCGAGCTGTGGCAGCCGTTTCTCTACGCTCCCTTCAAGCCTCCACTGCTATCGTCGTCGAACATGGCAGAGACAACGAGATCGATTCCCGGCTCCTGCAATATGGAGACAAGTTTAAGATCTGTCCTCATTCGGCTGTTCCCACTGATGGGCTTGTCGTTGATGGTTCTAGCGAGGTGGACGAGTCTATGCTGACCGGTGAGAGCGTGCCCGTCTTCAAAAAGCAAGGGGACACCGTGATTGCCGGCTCGGTGAACGGTTCCGGTACCTTGGTGGCCAGGTTGACGCGCCTCCCGGGCAAGAACACTGTCACCGACATTTCTCAGCTTGTCGAAGAGGCAGCCAATTCTAAGCCCAAGCTCCAGGACGTCGCTGACCGCGTGGCGAGCTGGTTCGTCCCCATCGTCACATCTATCGCCGTCGTTATCATCATCGTGTGGCTGGTGGTTGGCCTCAAGGTGCGCAACTACAACACTGGTAAAGCCATTTCCAACGCTATAACCTACGCTGTCGCTACCCTTGCCATCTCCTGTCCATGCGCACTTGGACTCGCTGTTCCCATGGTCCTAGTCGTCGCGGGCGGCATCGCTGCCCGCGGTGGCGTCATCATCAAGTCTGCGGAATGCACCGAGCGTGCTCGCAAGGTAACCGACATCGTGTTTGATAAGACGGGCACGATTACTGAAGGAGATCTGGATGTTATGGAGGAGGAATTCTTCGTGCCGGACAAGGACGAGGCCATTGCCATTACAAAAGCTCTCGTTTCAGGAAACAAGCACCCGGTCTCTCTTGCTGTGGCCAGGCATCTTGAGCAGCATGCGACTCCCGGAACCAACCTCACAGCTATCCGGGTCATCCCAGGTGCTGGTGTTGAAGCTGTACTTGGTAATGCAGAACTTCGCGCTGGACACCCGAATTGGACAGCCACCGAGACTGACCCGTTTGTTACTCATCTCCAAGCCGGTGGCATGACTATTCTCGTCGTCACCCGTAACACCATGCCCATTGCAGTATACGGTTTGCGCAATCGCCTCCGCAAGGAATCTGCAAAGGTCGTCGCCCAGCTTACTCGCCGTAATATTGCCGTTCATCTTGTGTCAGGCGACCAAAAACGCGCTGTCGAAACTGTCGCCGCCCAGGTGGGAATTTCCAACGTCGCTTCCCAGTGCACCCCGGGTCAGAAGCGTGACTACGTCGCCACCCTCATGTCCGATGGCAAGATTGTCATGTTCGTCGGTGATGGCACAAACGACGCCGTGGCTGTGACTCAGGCCGATGTCGGCGTGCAGCTCTCCAGCGTCTCCTCTGCCAGTGAAGTTACCCGTGGCGCGGCGGACGTGGTCTTGCTCGCTGGGCTGGAGGGCATTCCCTTCCTCCTGGATATCAGCGGCGTTAGCTTCCGGCGCATGGCATTCAACTTCGGCTGGGCGGCTGTCTACAACGTGCTCGCCATCCTGCTCGCATCCGGGGCGTTGGTCAACGTGCGCATTCCACCCGCCTATGCCGGATTGGGCGAGATTGTCAGCGTGCTGCCAGTCATTTTTGCCGCCTCCACAATGCTTATGAAGAAGATCAGGACCGAGGCCTAATGGCTGTTGGCTTGCAGTCGTGGCTGGCAGGTTCAGCTTGCATCACTGGCTGATCCTTGACCAGCATCTGCACCGAAAAACCGAAGCAGAGGCCATCCTCACTCACACCTGGATGCGTTGGAAGCCCGGGTGTAACTTCTTCTCTTTGCGTCGACAGAATGGTGTCGTTAAAAGGGCTGGTATCCTCGATATAAACGGGCGTCGTCTTTCCAGGCTGTGTGTCCAACCCATCCTCTTTCACGTACTTCATACCCTGTAAGCCGCCGATTAGGCGATACGATCGTCAAGATAACACACTGTGCTATTCCTAGAAAAGAAACCAAATCTCCTGCGCCGAACTGTGGTATTTTCGTATTGGGTGAAGCTGTTCTTCTCAACAAACTTCTTGGCCGTTGTGCGAGGAAAGTCCCCATATAGTTGAGAGCCATTAGCCTTCACGAAGAGGTCTTTGGCTATTATAGACTGTCCAGAGACGGGTGCACAGGTTTGTAAACCTCCGCTCTCGCAATGGAAATTCTCATAGCTTGAAGTTCTTGCTTGCTCTGCCTTTGCCAGGACTGATAAGCAATGGTCTATTCCCATTCTTTGGTCTTCGAGTTCTTGCTGCTGGAGTTTGCTAGCATAACCTCATCCTCGACCGGAGACTGCTTATGCAGGCAAACTGCCAGATTTCACGCGATATTTCGAAGTGGCGGGCTTCAAAAAAAAATACAATATCTGAAGAATGTTTCCAATTCAACTAAGTTGATCTGACAGCTCTGCTAGTTATCTTCCATGATGGTTACATACACAGTACCTTTTACCATCTCAGTGGCCGCCGTGATAGGCTCCATCGTACTGGCCGTAGCCCATTCCGTAGCCACCATGTCCGCCGTTGTCGTGCGAAACGCCATGCTCGCCATCGCCTCCAGGAGCATAATTAAGTGGGCCGTTACGTCCGTCTCGGTAGTCTCCATGACCCTCATACCTACCTGGGGCGTTGTGTCCACCCTCGGGATACCCACGTCGATGCTCGCGGTTTTCATGGCCACCTGATGCACCATGTAAACCGTAACCAGCCTGATGGGAAGAATACTCTCTTTCATAGTGGGCAGGGATTCCATATCCTCCGGGGCTACCATGGCCGTTGGCGGATTCGCCGGGGTAAAATCCTCGCCCATCGTTGTGACCTCCAAATCCACTACTCGGGGTGCCATGATCACCGTGTCCCTCCTCGACGCGAGGCTCATGGTATCTCCGGCTTTTAGCCGGGATAAGCTGGCCTGGCTTGTACCCTGATGGAGCAGATGTTTCTGTCAGTTCTAGTCATCTTGTACGAGCAGACAGGCTGCAGGATTCGAATAACAAAACCCACCTTCGGAGTAAGGTCTTGTGGCTTGATAATTCTGGGAGTCTTGCGGATGCTTTTGGCCGGTCAGAGCATCCGTCATTTTGTGCATGAACCCCGAGGATCCGTTCGAAGATTGGGATGACGTCTGCCCGGATAGTTGACCCGCCACTTTGCCCAAAAGACCCGACATCTCTGATGATTCTTGTCAGTGGTAGCAAGTCGTTTATAGGAAAATGATGGAAAAGAATCTGCTTGGGATTCGAAGTAGAAGGCAAGTCTGAAAACTTGGAAGCGATAGATGCGGTAAGTACCAGAATGTGGTAAAAAGCAGGGCTTATAAACCTCTCTCTTCCCTCTCTTCAGCCCGCTTGGACCCCGCAGGTATCGGGCTAGCTGGTCCCCACTATGGCTGGTGCCTAATAAATCTATGCTAAATTATCAGGATTACGTGCAAAGGTGTCATCTGAGGGGTTGACACGGAAATCATCATTTCTTGAGCTGAGCCACAGTCTTTTCGAGGACCGACAACTGGTTCGGTTAATTCTGATCCGGCCCTTTGCCGAGCTATATTGTGATAAGTATGGCTATTCGCTACTGTGGAATGTAGTCAAATCTCTGCATCAGCACGAGCAGCTATATTTTTTTTTTTTTTTTTTTTTTTTTTTTTGGGAAAGCTCAAATCACTAGGTCCACTAGGTTCTTTTTTCGTCTCGTGTTCATCGGCGTGTTTCCCGCCAAATTTCTATTAGTAGCAGCAAGGGAAGCGTAAAAATAGCAAAATACTCATCCACTCATCTCCCTCCTCGACGCATATCCTTAGCCATTGTCTCCTAACCTGTGACTGCTTCCTTCATTACTACGCTAAATATCTTACCTTCAAACCGCTAGGTTATCCGTAAGATTCATTCATAGGATATCTTCACTAAGCTCTATTGTAGCCTAATAGGCGTGCTCAAATCCCAACCTAGCCACAACAAGTCAAGATGTCACACGAAGAAGTACCACACTTGACTTGGCACAGCGGCGACAAGTTATCCTGGTAGATAGTACCCGTCGCTTCCGCCGAAATGAGAGGCGAACCAAGCTCAGGTTGTACGGTAGCCGAATGGATACCATAACTGTGGAAGCAATCATTCATGATCTTTGCGATCTTCACAAATTCGGAGACAGTCTCGTTCACAATAGCGACGTGCACTGATGCTAATGCCTTCTCCTGGTTCAGGCGCCAAACATGGAGCTCATGAATCGATCGAACACCGGGGATCTTGATTTTATCGTCAATGTTAGGTCGAGAACTAGGGTCACAGGACTGCGACTCACCGATTCAAGATCATGTCTAATGTCATCAAGGTTGATACCAGTCGGGACGCTTTCAAGAAGGATTCTGCCCGAGTTCCTCACTAGACAGAGCGTTTCTTAGTCACCGAACTGTTCCCTCATTGAGGAGATACGAACCTAGCGGAAGTGATGTTGTAAGGATTATTATAGCGATAGCCATGCTGACAGCAGGGTCTGCATAGTAGCGAGCTGGAGACGAAGTAAGCCAGATCACCAAGGCCGAGATGATGACACCAACATTGTTGGCTGCATCACCCACGACGTGGATCAGAACTCCTAGCATGCCCAAATCATATCCCTTTTTGGATAGTTGAAGATCATTGTGACGATGGTTGTCGTGCAAGGCAGGTGCCTAGGTGAGCCTGAGCATCAATCAACCAAACACTTCAGGGAGTATATCCTGACCTCCTCTGTACCGTTTTCCACGCTCCCTGCACCCTCTGAAGTCCCATCGTGTGAATGATCGTGTTCTAGGAAGAAGAAGGTACATGTTAGAAACTGAGCGATATAAGTCAGAGTCATAGCACATACCGTGAAGGAAGGAGGCGCTGATAATGTTGAGACCAAGGCCAATGCACCCGACGATAAGCACAAGCTTAGGTTGTTCCACAACTGCGTTTACATTAGCAGGAGCAATGTTGATAGACAGGGTGCCACGTACCCTGGACAGAAACAAATCGCTCTATAGATTGTAAGAATATACTAACACCCAACGCGAGAAGGAAGACACCGTTGAAGAATGCACCGAGAAGTCGAGACCTCTGCCAGCCAAAGGACAGGTCTTGAGGCGAGTCCTTCTTGGCGGAAATCTGGTTTCTGTTAGAGGCAAGGACTAGGGGGTGAGAACTGGACTTCCAACCTTCAAAGCGGCAAACGCAACGACAAATCCAATGAGATCATTTAACTAGGACTTGTCAGCCTCCACCCGTTCGAAGGAGAAAATGGGAAGGGGCTTATGATACATAGTGGAAGGCGTCGGCGACAAGGGCAAGAGAGCCCGTGTAGAACCCAACTAATCAGTAAGAATCAGCACACAATCGTCAGTAAAGGGTACTTGGCGCTGGTACTGGATATTTCCGTTATAAAGAAGGATAGAGAAATGAAAATGACAATCTGCAATCGCTTAGACTGAGTCAAGTGAAGCGCCATGGTTGAGGACTGATTGTGGACAGGATAGCAGTGTGATGACGGATATGAAAAGAAGAGGAGGCAGGGGCTAAGTCAGAGATTTTTTCAGCTTTTTCCTCTAGCGTGGCTCAGCGCTCAGATCCGTAAAAAAGGCCGGACAGCAACCCCCACTGACATATTTTTCAAGCTTTTGTAGGCAGCGTTTACTGCCTCAACGATGTTTTGGCTGGATCTTATAGCCCAATAACTTAAATTGAGTTGGGCTTTTCCCTGCCCAGGTTACTCTC
Organism: Aspergillus quadricinctus; assembly: GCA_022814375.1. NCBI lineage: Eukaryota > Fungi > Ascomycota > Eurotiomycetes > Eurotiales > Aspergillaceae > Aspergillus > Aspergillus quadricinctus. Next base: position 164,568 of record JAKLNT010000016.1, on the reverse strand, counting down.
TATAACTATCAGAGTGCTTCCTGCTCTGCCCAGGGGTCGAGTCAAGAGGGCTTTCCAGTCCTTCAGCGGGACTGCGCCGGGTGAAAGAAAAACTTACCACATCTATGCCAAAAGCCTTTTCTTGAGCTTGTTATTCCCTTTGAGCTTTCCTAGCTCTCTATACTTCAATAACAGAACAATCTTTTGAAGGTATTAGAGTATTTCATTCTTGGGGTAAAATTTTTTGACCTCATTGTAGCAACCAGATTTATGAATTATGTCGGTTTGTTTTTAACCATTAATTTAAAAGGGCCGTAAGTATCCGTACCCAATCGCAGGCTACCCCGAAAGCGGTATGTATATGGATGCCTGTAACTGGTAACGAGCCTGTAACTGGTAACGGATAACTAGTTAACTAACTATCAAGGAGTGCTTAGATAATAGAAGATTCGGTCTAGGTAATTTCGTAGGGCATCCTTTTGGCGTGGCAGTAGGAATTATAATATAGTTTGAATTAATGCAATTCGATGCCACACATTCTTTGAATTCGACTACCACAGGCTTATCGGAGTACGATATTCCAGTCGTTACTTAACAAAGAGCCAGTGAGTTATGCACTAGCTCCAGCGGTTAACCGATACGTGATGCCGGAACACTTTGGCCAATCTTTTTTGGAATACATCGCCAGCATGCCGTTATAGATCGGTCGCCAGCAATCTCCTTGCCGTATCGGGACGGAGAGCAACAGCAGAAACCCGCTTGAAAGGGTGCGTTTGGCTCCAGTGTCAATTCAGGATGATAGTGTCGCCGTTTAGGCGACGTGCTAGGGTTCATTGCCATCAGATTGGGGATAGAGGTTGAAATAAGCTTAAACAAGCACGGTTCATTACACGATAGCACCCCGAGCCCCATAAGGCACTGGGGGCCAAGTAATTCCCAGCCACTGGCCGAAACGTGAGGAAATTGGCCCGCAAGGTCCTCACCCGCAAGGTACTCACTCTTCCACAAGGTCCTCACGAATGTCATTTTCGCGCATGAACTACCGCTTGTTCAACAGGCCTTGACCAGTTGTGTCCATGTCGTCCCATCATCAAAAATCATAATGGAGGTTATCACTCGAAGATACGATGTTTTCTAGGCTCTCACTCCGGTATCCAAACATCTCGCAATTGACTTACACGAGTACCTTCGAACCTTATTAGATGATTCAAATTCTGCCGGATTTTTAGCGCACTAAACCTAATTGGATATCTCGCCGGCACCAACGTTGTTGGCTGCATCACCCACAACGTGGATCAGAACTCCTAGCATGCCCAAATCATATCCCCTTTTTGGATAGTTGAAGATCGTTGCGATGATGGTTGTCGTGCAAGGCAGGTGCCTAGGTAAGCCTGAGCATAAATTAACCAAACACTTTGGGGAGTATATCCTGACCTCCTTCTGTACCATTTTCCACGCTCCGTGCACCCTTTGGAGTGCTCCTTCTCGTTCTACCTGATAACTCGTCAACATCTTATGCAAGGTGTCGTTGCGGCAGTTGAGTCACGATGGGGACACAGTCATCCAATCCAGATCGAGGGGCCTGTTTTACGTGCCTCCTCAGAGGCGCTCTGACTAGCATTGGCTCGAAATTGCTTCTACTTTTCGCGACACCACCGGCTAGGGAAAAACACGTTCAATATGACAGACTTGAAAACTTTTACAACAGTTCTACGTAACAGGATCAGCTAAACATGTAAATGCCAGTAGTGCAAGACTTCTTGTCATTTTTCCTTCGCGCATAAGCTCATCTCATTGGTCCACAAGAAGACCGCCACTCCGCCGAAACCTGCCATACGTTATATACCCACCCCTCTTTTGACTGCCCGTTGCCTCCTGGCCAAATTCTGATCCAAGTTTTAGCTCTTCCCAACGCCACCCATTAATGGTGTCGCCAAGCGAGTGTTGGCCTCACTTCCTTTACCTATCCTCGCTCGCTCTGCTGTATTTTGTTGTCCTTTCATAACATATAAACAACTGGATGGTGTGCATGATCTGCTTCGACAGGAAAATGGTGTTAATTGACGGCGAGAAATGGGCTTGCGAAGCTTGCATCAAAGGTCACAGCATCAGCAGCTGTCGCCACAACGGTAAGTGAGGCATACTAAAGTATGCTTCCGTTGAGATAGCTGACTATAAGTTTTGACCGACCCTTGATCCGTATTAATAAAAAAGGCCGGCCGATTACTCAATGTGCTCACTGTCGCGGCCTGCGGAAGTCACGGTCGACTCACACCAAGTGCGAGTGTGGTAAGGATGATAGCGATGAAACTGGGCAGCATCCTTCCGGTGAACTAAATCTAAAGGGTGGGGTCCCGTACTAAGCCTGCAACACTAATCTGATATGTGTCCATAGCAAAATTTGGCGGACGATGTCGCTGCGCTCACGGACAGCGGTGCATTTGTGCGCTGAAGAAAGAGCACTCTCGAAGTCCTTCTCGAGAGGCGGGACTAGCTGCGTCTCAGCAGCCTGCCGGGTCCGAGCCGACAAATGCAAGAAGTTCGGTCACGATATCACAGGATGACAGTAACAATTTGGGCCACGAACCCAACGGCCTTCCTCTGGGTCGCGTGATGTCATACACACCTTCTTCGTACACTAGTTCAACGCTTAAGGACTATCTTAATTTAGCTCAGCCCGTGCCTCCCAATGGCGATGCTCAAATCATCTTTGGCGGTTCAACGGTGGATGATTATTTCCCGTCAAATCTGAACACTTTCCAGCCAGATGATCATTCGTTGCAACAATGGAGGGAGGCGTTACCACTTCAGCCCGATTTTTCTGCCTTCACTGGTCCGTTTACTGCCACGTCTTCAGCTACCTGGGGGAACTCGACTGAAAATTTCGTAACCACTGTGGCAGCCCCATCAGGCCTCGACAGCATCCCTTTTGAGTGGACGATGACGAGTAGTTCGGACTCGTTATTCCCCAGCATGGCTGTTGAAGAACCAAATGGATCGAACATGTTTTCGCTCCCTACTGATTTTTTCTGGGGCCCTGCTGGTCTCACTGATCTGCCATTTGATTGGACATCCTTCGCACCGGGTGTTTCCGTCACGGTTGGCACACAAGCCCCCTCCTACACTACCGTCTGCCCTGTCATGCGGAAACCGTTACGCCAGTTCCATCGTCGGATGATACTTTAGGGTTGAACGACTCAGTACATTCGCTTCACAGTGGAGACTCCCCCCTTCCGTGACTGTGCATAAGGCTGCGTCGACCATGTTTGCACCGCAATCGTAGCCCACTGCAAATCGCCAGCGTCAGTATACAGTGCTTGGGCGAAAGCTGAGATAATTGCGCCCGTGCGGATAAGGCCTCATTTGAGGTTGCACTCGGCGATATACAGCCCTTATGTGTTTGACAAGATGTACTAGCAGACCAATCCAGATTTCTTTGACCCAGGTTGGGAAGGTCTAGTTCCTGGTAAGCCCGGCAAGTTGCACGTCAGGGAGAGCCGCTCATTGGAAACGGTGGCTTTCCGTCGCACAACCCACTTCAAGGCCAAATTCGCGTTCCTTCATTATACGAAAGATTATCCCACCTGTCCGCTATATATTGAACAGCGAGGCGAGAAAGTGATTTGCGCGACGGCTTCCCGGGAATACGGGCAAATACGGTTCACAACATTTGCTCGTCATTGCCTCGTACACCGGAGCTCCTGCCACCACACTGAAGGTATTTCCTAATTCGCCAGCCATTGGCTGTCATTTAGGCCGGGGCGCCTGCAATTCCTTTCCCGGTTGAAGTATCAAGACGGCCGATGTGTATGAATCAAAACCGTAATTTCTATCAGGACTGAATCATTGTCATGAACATGCGGCATGTTACATGCCGCTGAACATATACCTGGTACCAGATCATCCCGGGAGTGCTTTCAGTTTAATCTCTTCAATAGAATCATCATGTGTCCAGCGATGGCTCTACCAGCGCTCTCCTTGGACCTTCTGTAAGGGTGCTTATTTATTGCACGTTTTAGGACACCTGTGCGATGGATACACCGGCATTGCAGTTCGATAACCCGGTGCCGAAAGGGATTGAGCTGGTGCAACAGTCGAGCCAAACAGCGAACGTGTTCACACTCTCACAGTGCATGTCACTAAGTGTCGTTACGATACCAGACAGCGAGGAGGCGGGGTTTCCAACCAGTAGAGATCTAAAGCCCGCTCCAGTCCTGTGGTGTTCCGCGTAAAAGGGCGCAGTTAGTACGAAGTCCCTAAGAAATCGAATCAGCCACATCATCGTTTTTATTAAGCCCTATTTCATGGCACTCGAGTGAGAGGACTTGCGACCGCTTTTGGGGCGTTGTATCTGTTCTCACCCCGCTTGGTCTTTGCAGCAAGCTCTATTACCCGCACCGGGATTAAATATTTGTCTGAGCCGGCTGTACTCATTTATCAATGTTATTATATCCATGAGCATGGATCTTGTCAACAATGGAAACCAGAATATTTCCAGACCCTTCCGCTTCGTAGCACGATAGCACGTTTATCACTCGTGTTCGGTTCAGCAGTTTTCTACCTAAGATCAACCCGTTGTCATTGCCGGCTGATGTAATTACCTAGCGCATAACGTAACTAACGAGGAACTGTCTTGGCTTATCCTAAATTGATATTACTATAATCTGCTTGCAAATGTTACTAAAAAGGATACACCAGCACAGTTAATATATAACTTTGATAAATGTAGCTTCCAACCTGGTGAAGGCAGATATAGGAAGGTAATTGGTTTAAAAAGTGCCCCTGATCTTGCAAACCTGAAAGAGGAGAGAATATCACAGCTATTAAAGATCCTAACCTCTTTCGATCTGAGAGGGCTCCTTCTCAATACAAGCTCAGGGCAAGTCATATTGGTTTATTACCCCAACGATTCTTAGGTGAAGCACAGTTATCAGGTCAATTCTCCACCAAAGGATGTTGGCTTTCCCCCAATAACCTTGGAACTGGAAAGCCAAGCCAAAACGAACCCAACACTGTTCAACAGAGAAATGTTCCTCCAGTAGCTTTCTGGCATCAATTTAGGGTAGCATTGGAGAAGAAAAAATGGACCAGTCTGAGGAATTCCGGTAAGTGCCATTAAATTACGTTCGATAGCGAGCGGTGATAAATCAATTGCGTTTGGAAAATTCTGCCTGTCCTCAATCTACTGTATAGCTCTTCACGCATCATCGTGCCTAGAAAGTCCATACATTGTCATTGGTATGTCGCGCTTGGAACTCTAGAAATGCAGCTTTCCTCTCCTTGGTGCATGGCTTACTTCAGAAGGCTTGAAATCTGTTTCTCACCATGTCAAAGAACATCAAGACCATCCCTACCTCTCAGTATGATGAGGTAATTGCAACCGTCATGAAGTATGTTGACGGCCTCCGCATCGGTGACTCAACGCATGTGGCCCAAGCCTTCCACAATGAGGCTATCATGTATGGCCTCCACGGCGCCAAGGTGCTGGGTGGTCATATCAAGTCTCTATACGATTTCGTTGATCAGCATGGCGACGCACCTGAGATCAAGGTCCGTCTTGATGTTCTCGCTATCACCCCAACCACTGCCGTTGTCCGCGTGGACATGAGAAGGATGCAATGGGCGCCCGCCGACTACACCGATTTTCACGACAACAGCATTGTGGATTTGCAGAATAGAACAGCTCGGGTTTACGACACCACTTCTTTGCATGATACATATCGTGCACGGGTATCAAAAAGGTGAGATAGGACGGATCATACTCTTATACCGTTACTCGAGCCTGACTGACATGGATAAGTCGTGAGAGCCAACAAACTCTGTCACCACTCTCCAGACATTGAAAGGTAAAAGGCCTCAATCATGACACCCAACACCAGGTTGATACTGACTCAGTCAAGATGTGCATCCAATACTATCGCCTGTACACGCGTGGTTGCAAGAAGAATGAGGAATTCAAGCAATGTAACGAACGTCTCAGCACGAACGTCAAATGCTCCCCTGTGAGATTGGAGCCATTGGACCCTTCCGTCCATATGTGTGCCAAACACATGGTGAAACCTGGTAAGGACGAAATGCACAGATAGACGGAGATTAGAAGCGCGGAGAGGTCATGTTGTGTTATACGTTACGCATCTAGCGATTTATGCAAGGCGCGGAGGAGAGGGAGACTGATCTTTATCCCGTCAATGGTTGTCGCAAGCTCACGACTTTCGTTCCGTCTTGTTTGGCTGTAATTAGGCATGCGTCACATCGCGCGTTGACGAACGTGCTTCCCGTCTATGACCTCCCCACACTCCTTAATATGGTCCTCAAAGCTCTTGTCCGTAAACTTCCTCCGCCAATGAAGCGGTCGATTATAGTGGTACGGTCTGCAAGCGACACAATGAGACCCCCATTCAGAAGATCGTGTGCGTACATCCAAGAACGGGGCGCGAACAATTGCCACAAAACGTTTCGGATTGGACATACGCCCATCAAACTCGTCTTCGGATCTGGGTCGCCGTGGAGTTGACTTTCCAGCTCCTGGTGTTTGTTGCGACTTGCGAGACTGGTATCGTTCCAGCCTCTGAGATGTCATCGAACTACAGATCCTGGGAAATAATATGTTTGCGATCCTTCAACGTCTCGCGCAAGCCACACCTCATCACCGTTCCAGTTTGAAGGAGATGATTATATACGACCCTGCACTGCTTGACGAAATCGTAGATGGTCCACGGTTGGAGGTTATTCCGCTCGACCGTCTCCCTGTCCACTTCGAGTCCGGCAAACTAGTGCCCCAACCAGTTGACGAGGAACGAATTGAGCAGACACTCGACTCCTTATCATCAGACCAGCTGCAGAAACTCGCCCACTTTATGCGCTGGATGGGGTCGGCAGTGGATTCATTTTTAGCTGCCTAAGGGGCCACAATTTCTAGGCGGATTTATCGATCGCATGGGAATCAGGTTTGAAGGTTGAGGAATACATCAGTGTCTCCATAGTCGCCGCTGATACCATGTTTTCAATATCGTCGTACAATCTTCTGTTATTTAGGAAAGAATCCCTTGTGTCCACCATGTACTAGAGGCCAGTAACCTAATGCAGAGTCTGGGGAAAGGACTGCTAGTTGAATACCATGGCTAAGGCTGCTAGACAATTGGGATATGCTGTACGTAGTTGTTCAGTTAAACAATACTGTAGTAAAGACACCCATCGTCACTTTCCGTATGCGTTGGCGGCTGGCGGTGTGGATTCCCGCGACCAACGATAGATTTGGCTTCAAAGGCGTTCCCAGTAACTTTTCCTACGCGGGAGACGAGTACTTGTCTCCATGAGCGTACGGTCTGCCTTTCACCCAGAGCTGTCCAGTAAATCATCCGCATGCTGATTGAAAAAGCAACACTGAAAAGCGTCACCAATGAAGCAGCGTAGCACTGCCCAACCTCGATACTCAGCGAAGATCATGACTATGCAAGAAACCCAGAATAGAGTGGTGAAGAATCTGAGAAGTGATTACCGAAGGGAGATAGATAGATATACACAACGTACGCTTCGACAAGGGGTATGGTTTTCTATTTCATGTGTTGTTCTCCCTTGAATATTACTGATAGCTATCTGAGTCTATATATGTTGCCTCAATGACGGTAGTGGATCAACATTCTTCTTGCCTCTCCAGCTTCACGACACTGGTTTAGGCTCAATGCTCTGCTTGTTATCTCACTTGATTAACCAAATTGTTAACTAATATAAACAATGGAGAAGCAGTAGACGTTTGGTTTTAAATGACGTAAGATCGAATGAAGCAACGCAAGTCTTTCTTTTTTCGTTTTCTGATTTCCCAGCCCTTTCCCTAAAACTATCCTGCCGCATAAACCGTCGAGTAAGAAACTAGCAAGGCATGAAAATAGCGAATAAAAAAAGGTCCGGATCCTATGACTTGTTGCCATGGGCCCTTCAAGAGTGATAAGACCGCTTACTTAACCTATCAGAGCTTTCCTTAGTTGTCAATTACTCCAAGCAATCTTAAAGCATGTGGATCTGATGATCTTTTTAAGCTAATCTCTTGGATTTCCTACCCACTCTCTATTTATTGGCGTTGGCGACCTTGAGTTGATGTGACCTTCTGGGTCTATAATCCAGACTGGATTCAGAGGTCTCCAAATCAGCATCACTCTTGGAGCTATCGCTCTCTTGCCAACATCAGTGAGAGGAATGATTTTGATGCCCTCTGTGTCGAGACTTTCTCCTCAGCTGGGTTATATTGGTCTCATAGTCCAAGTCACTTTCCTCACTTTCCTCAGCCTTATCATAAAACTCATCTCCCCAGTAAGTCTTCTCCATTTCTCTCACTTTCAGATAGATCATTTGGTCCCTATTAAGGCTCGTCCCATTGGCAATTCATTAGATAAATCCTCTGCACTCAAGGCTTGTCTAACCATCTTTCCATTTCATAATAACACAGGTGTGAGGATACATTGCACTTTTCCAAGGCCGAATTAGCTCTAGTGCATTCACTCTGGCTTCATTATCATCTTCTATTTTCTAGCTAACCCCAATGATATCATCAACCTGATTTCAGGTGTATTCCTATGCCTCTCTTATTCTGCCTCTATCATCTATTAAGATAACCTTCTTATTACCACAAGTCTAGCCTAAAACAAGCTCAGTGTTATGCTCACTGTATAGCATGAAGGAACCCACCTATATATAGTATATGGCCTTCCTTTTAGAGCCATACTACATAAAGATTTGAGTGCCTGTCCCCACTGACCACCAGTAGAGGACTTTCCCCCCTAACAATGAGCTGTACTCTTTCCACATCCTGCTTTCCAATGCATCAATACCATCCATTTCTGCTTTACTTTCACTTTCACTTTCACTCTTACTCTCATACTTAACAGCAGAGTCTTCCATTTCCAGATCAGCAGTCAGCTCAATCACACTTGGTAGCCTCTCTCCAAATACTTTCTATATTGCTGCAGATGAAAAGACCCAGTTAATAGATAGATTATTTTTGTGATTAAAGGCATGAAGAAGGTCCAGCATTATATTATATACTCTCCAACCTTGCTCTGGGTTGTCCTTCACATAGGCTATACTGATCTTTGCCACCCAACCGTCATACATATATCTATACATATTAGCTAATATAACCCCATCAGTAAGATGAGCACCGTTTACATGGTTGGCAGATTTAATCTTCTTATTAAGCCTAGACAGAAGTGATTCAACTTTGGTGATATCAGGAGGATCAGACTATAGAGCATCTTTAACTTCTGCTACTACATCCCCAACAAACACTTCAATAAGCACAATCACCCAGTTACTTCTCCTAGGCTTTTTATAGCGCTGCTTCCTCACTTCAGGTTTATCTTTAGAGCTTTCATCACTCTTCTTAGAATTCACATCAGTGGGATTGTTGGCATTGTTAGCGCCACCACTAGGACTAGCCTCAGTGATATCAACATCACATTTACCAACATTAGTAATAGAATCAATGCTGCTTTGGCCTTCTGAGTTGTTATTATTCTCTTCAGGACACCTCCCAGTTAATTGTTTGCCTTTGGCCGTGGATGCCTTAGACTTTCCACTTTTTTTCTTCCCCATTTTCCAAAGTAATTTAGATATGAAGAGATGTGGCTAAACAACTTCTAGCAGCAGTGCTGCAGTTTTATGAAGTGGATAATCTCCACCATTGCGTGCAGTTCAGTGGCATGGAAATCAGCGCGCAGCCGCGCCGATTTAGTGATCATCGAATGGAGATGGACTGCGCTATAGCCCAGACTAACTCATTCACTATGAGTACTCACAGACGTTGGTGCCGACAGCCAAGACTTTGTCTCTGATAATCAATCTCTCTTGGTCCTTGACGCGATAGTGTCATCCGTAGACATATGCTGAAATAGAACTATTCTAGGTTCACCACGCAGCATTTCCTCTTCGGAGTTTGGGCCAGGGGAAAAAATAAATAATAAATAAATAAATACTGCATTACAGAAGATATTTTATTCTAAGATATGCTACGAAGTTCATTACAGTACAGCGGAACTTGGTCATCTGTAAGTAGTTGGAATATCAATTTGGACACCTTGTAAATATGAAATAGTCTGCTGTAAAGCATGAGAACATTAAATAGTGCTCTTTTTATAGATGTCCACCTTTAACATCCACTTCTGAATATCCTGTTCATAGAAATTAACGGAAGCCTGGGCTTCTTGAATAATATTTTTCTAAGTGGAGATCACCTCTTTATATTGCACCCTTGTCGCCTCAAGTGCTATTATATACTGCTCCGCCTTGGCAAGCCTCAGCACTAGATCTACCCTCTCTGTCTCCAGACGCAAAACCTGCTCTGTAATATCTGGTTGAGGAGTGTCCTAGCTCAGTCAGTGTCCACCCAAAGAATATCAGTGCAGAGTTTGGGAAGGTAATAAATTACTTTTAGAATGTCTTTTAGGTCAACTGTATAAAAGCCCTTGCCTACTTCTTAGTGCAGTTACTTATAGGCACCCACTAAGTGTTTACTTAGATGCTTGTTAAATAGGGGCACTAAACTTTTATTATTAAATTTCCATGCATACTGCGCTTGCTTCTCTCCAAACTTCAGCTAAACCTTAGATAGTTTCACAACAACACCAATTACCTCCCCTAAATTATTATATTAGAATCATTCCGCAGGACCCACTGAGATTTAAACTTTAGTATATATATATATTGCAAGAGATGTTCTTAGCATAATGATTGCCAGTGGGCTCTCCTCTAGTTACCCGCGGTAGAATGCTGATCCTCTATAATTTGTCATTGGTTCAATCCATTATCTCTCTAATGCAAGGATCTCCAGTGCATTTATGTTATGGTTTAACTGGTCAATCCAAAATCAGCGTGCACTATTCCCTAGCACTTTAGAAATGGAGCGTCCTATACTACCGATCTAGGATTGCAGACCCACGAGAATACCCTCATTACCGCCCCTTAGTAAGGCTAAAATGTCCACGAAATATACGTCCGACTGGCGATACACGACACGCATGGACTTATGTGTTCCACCTCAGGAGAACATTTTCGACCTGCGTGCACGACCTTTATCCGGCACGACGTAGATCGGAATAATTGACTATCTTAAGCTGAAGATATGTACAGTCTCTTGTACTATAACCCCGTGGGCATTCTGTACTAGGCTTTGTCTTTACACAGTAGAGGGACAGTCAGCGACTTTTGTAGACTTACCTGATATATGAAGTAGTAACACCATTCTTTGGCCTCATTCCTTATCTTCTCTCAACAAATATCAGATGGGTAAACACAGTCTAGTACATTGTCTGCCTTCTCCTTGTGGTCCTAAGAAAAAAAATCAGCGCTCCTCTCGCTACATGTCAGGGGATTACCTGCCGGAACTAGGGAAGGCAGTGGCCAAGAATAATCTTCAACAGAATTAAAAATGGTAGTACTGTGAGGGTGCTTAATAAGAAGGAAGACCTTAGCATGACAAAGATCTGCCAACTTAAATGCTTTATGGATTGCAGTCTTCTTTCTCTTTAAGATCTTCTCACAATCAGATTTGCCAGGGTCAGAACCACCCATGTTAGGAAATGCACAGAATACACAAGAGGTTCAGGAAAGGAAAGGAATTAAGGACAGGAAGGAAAAGAGAACTTACAGGAATGAAAACAAATCTCTTCAGGAAATGTTAACACTTTAATTTAATACAGAGGAATAATATATTACAATACTCCCCATTTGACATTACTCAGGGATTAGAAGCTAGGGTAAGTTAACCCCACACAAACCACACCAAAGTGCACTGAGAGCCATGCTGCCTGATCACATGATCTGGGATTTCTTCCCACCCTGAGTCTGTTCTGAAACATCCGATGATTGCTTTCTATACTTTCTCTGAGATGGGATTTCATAACCAGTGCACTCATCACAGGCCACAATCCTAGCACAACCATGGTGATGCTGATCAAATAGGAAATCAATTTTCTGTGCAGAAATAAATAACCATACACTATCTGGAAATCCATTGATCCTCCACTATTTTTGGGAATTTAATCGCAAATAAATATTCAGAGTTTTGCCTATATAATTAATAGAAAAAGATATAGCTTTACAATAATGACTGCAACCTCTGCAGATATCTTCTAATGATTAAAGAGATCTGAGTGATTTAGAGTTGGTTATAAAGTCTAGATACTGTGGATGAAGGCATTCTATTACTCTAATTATCTATCATATGATGCCTTTATACCGCACAGTCCCTCAGCAAGAAAGTGATAAGTCCCTTATCTTAGGGATAGCATCCACAATAAAATATAGGTGAGAGATCAGGAACGCAATGGCCGCCTCACATGTAAGAGCGCCACTTCTAGTCTAAAGTATAACAAGATTGCAGTAATTATCCATGGCCTTAATACTGTTAATAGCATTTGGGATTTCATGTAGATGGATGTTGAACTAAAAATAATCAGACTTATCAGCTTCATCTAGTTAACTGAACATTTCCATCTATTTTAGATCCATGTCCATTGACACCATCTAGGCATCGAAACCGCGGCGGACAAAACTATCCCTAAAAATATGGTGGAAATGCAGAGTCTCTACAGACAGCTGCAGTACCACACCAGTCCCAATAGATAGCAGCCTTGCTGGACATTTCCTTAATAGCCAAATCTGGTGTACAAGCCTGCAAGTAATGCCAGCAGCAAAATTATCTTAAAGCCCGCCATCCTAAAAAGAACTGATATCCCTAATATCTACTATGAGGAAAAAACTATTACTGATGTTAGTAGGTATCCTCTAATCTACAGCCAGTGCATGCAAGAGCATCCTCACAAAGGGGCTGCTGCCATGGCTCTTGCTCTGGTTACTCAATCATTAGTTACAACACTAAGTGAAACTTAAGGACCATGCAGACTCACGCTTCCCATATAAGAGGCTCATGGTGTGGATTGAGCGGCTGTATAATTTCAAACTCTAAAATAAGATTAGCAACATCTTCCCTGCAGAAAACCTAGTTACACAAACTACAGCTATCAGTAGATCTATAGGCCGAGTTGAAGTTACTAAAAACATATGAGTGTGTATCCTTACTAATGCTGGTCACCACAACACTGAATCTCATACTGGAGATTACAGTTGATTGCCAGTTAAATGCACCAAAGATCCTATGATTATCACTGAATACATCCTTCAATGCCAGATTAAAAGTGCCACTGTCGTAGCATCCGTCATAGAGGAGCTATAACACCCATCTAGAGAGAATGGCCAGGGGAAGCTCTGTTTTAAATACCATCCAGAACATGCGGGAGATGGCCAATTCCTATCTTTTATGGAAAATACATTATGCTACTCTGTCGAACATATCTAAGCATTTACAAGGTTTCCATTTTATTTTAAATAGGCTAAGAGTACTTAATCCACCTAGGAACAGTTAGCAAGTGCCTGGACCCACTGAGCAGTGCTAATAAAAGGGATCCAGAAAATCTACAGCACGCTAAATGTAAGAGAGATAAAAATAGGAATTTTACTTACCTAAGCTTGTCCCCACTGTAAGCTCCACCAGGTCCTAAAGAGGGCAGGAAGGTCCAAGATGCTCCTACATTAAGACTAAAAATTCTAGGGGGATGACACCCTGTACACCGCCGCCATCAATGGCTAAGACCATGGGATTCATTATTAGGGGGAGGACATCAATCACCAGTGGCCTTCTATAGAGGCAGTAAATACAGCTTTTTATAGTAAACTAGTAATCCACAGATAAGCTAGGCTCCCTAAATATTTGCGCACAATAATTATAGATTGTGTAACCACAAGCTAATATATACTGCACTGGGTAACAGAGGCAGTAAAGACAAATATAGGTAGATCTTATTCAGCATAGCCAGCCGCTCCGGGACTTCAACTAGTCCATACACACAGTGATGGCTAGCATCTTGGTCCATTCAAGCCTGTCAACTAGTTAGATTATATAACACTCTATCAGCCCTACCATCTCATGCAGAGGCAATCTGTTCTTTCTTAGCATACATTAATTAAGCCCTTGAAGAACTCTAGATTAGTATAGGGTACAGAAAACTAATCTGGGATCTAACACTGATATTCTTGGTTAGGCAGTAAGACTTTCAGGACTAGATATTTCTTATAGAGTATCCCTGGAACATAGTGGTCCATAACTAAGATAGAGGCAATTATTAGCGCAATTTCCTTAAATTAAAAGCCTGCTAACTCAGTGGCTTAGTAGTAATAGGCTATGCATGCACTTATAGTAGGAGGGATGGGATAATCAGCCCTAGTAGCCTTAATAAAATTAAAAGGTTGGTAAAGCTTGTTAGCAGTATACCTTATAGCTATCTAGAAAAAACCTTTCCAGTGGGATAAAGCAAAAAGGGCTCTATAGTCATGGTGAACTGCTTACATATCCTTCAGCTATCCAAAGAGCAGAGTTCTCAACCTCTTATATTAGGCTTTTTCAGACAGATGCTTCTCACCGCAGTGGATTAGATTAATAGAAGAGAAGGTGTCCATAAAGAGCCCTATGTAGCCTTCCTACAACTAACTATAGAATCAGTCCTTTTACAGAGCAGTCCCAAGAGTATCATTTACATCCTCAGAAAGCATAACTATGACTTGTGGTCTTATTAGTAATAGCAAGGTAGATGCCAAGTGCATGTCTATGCACCCCACTAGGAAATCCACCATATCTGATAGCTTAGGGAAGTCATTAGCGAATATACAAACAGTATCCACAAATAAAAATATGAGTTGTGCCTAAATGGCCCACAGCACCATCCTAGAGGAGTTTGCCTCCCATATAATAGAATAATCTATACTGGATATATCACTTACAGTAGGCTGAGGGCTTAATTATAGGTCACCATCTACAATAATCACAGGTGACGCTGATTAGACAGAGTGGACATCATATTAGAGGCCGATGCTTAATCATGATCAATGCCTTCTAATGTTGTTTTATGGGAAAATATGCTTTAAAGCATTATCTTTAGCATCCCCTCCTAGAAATGCGCAAAGAGCTGGAGACTTATTTTCTTATTCTATAACTAAATTAAGGATGTGTGCAAGGCGGCCATTATTATATAATATAAACCTTATATCCTTGCTAAGGCCTATATCTAGCTAGCCTACCTCTTCACGAGGGCGCATGTTGGCTATTTTGTTGATCCCTGGAATCTCTCAATATGGAATGTTGGCCTATATATACTTGTTAATCAAAGATTCTATAAGAGAGCACTGTGCCTATTGACTATTAATCCCATGTAAATTCAGAGTGGTAACACTCATATTATCATACAAGTAGAACTGCTGCATTACATGAATCCTATAATGTCAGCAATGAATATACCAGAAGAGAAGCTCTGATAGAAATGTATTAGCAGCACTATTAACCTCTGCTTGGTCCATGGGTTTCATCTAATACCCCCTAGTGTATATACTCACCCAATTAACACCCAATGCCTAGACAAGGATGGCGAGGCAGATAATCAACCTCTGTAGGATAACAAATAGAGACTACCTCAAAGTTTTCTTAGTTGTTATTACTATTTTAGGCTATAATTGATAGTGAAACTCTGAATGAGGTTGGCAACATACTACAGTGCCGGAGCTGGCTGTTTGTCAATGGGTTCGTACCTATTCTGATTCAATGGTAAGGTCATGAATGACAAATTGTTGAGGCTCACAATTAAATGAAAGGACTGCAATGGTCCCAGCGTCTGCCAAAGGAGTATTCTTTCTGAGTAACCGATGCACTAGCGGAATGTACTTGTCTCTGTTTAGAGCAAGCCAAAGAGTAAATCTATGTTGATCAGGGAATTAATTGGCATGTCAAACTTTATAGAGTGGCCTTGGCAATGTTCACTCAGACTGGCTGTTGTAAGTATACTCAAGCTCAGAGGCTTATTGCTCACTATATAAACCATCTAAGCACATTAAGCCAGTGACATACTCACCATTGCATTCATTGATATTCCTAGTCATGTCTTCATCAACCTTCTATAGTTAGGATACTTTCCCATCTACTTTTATTAGTAGCTAGGCCTACCAAGACCCTTATATACAATATGAATCTGACTTCTCTACCCTAATTAACCCTACACTCAAAGACATGGACCTTTTGATCCTTATGGCAGACTTTTTTCCAAACTTAGCTCCTGTTGAAATAACACACATAGTAGAAGGAGGCTACACCATATAGAAAGACATTAACAGTCTCTCCACAAAGATTATCAACTTAGAAAAAGTATAAGTAAGGCTATTGACTACCTACACTTGCTTTCTCTCCATGAACTTATAATAATAGTCCTAGTCTACTAAACAACAACCATTATCTCACAGATATTGCTTTATAAGTCCTAAAATGTACTAATGCAGGTATGAAAAACTAAGATTAGTTAGGGAGGTTGTTGACCAGGGCCACTACTTATCCCAGGTAAGTTTAAAGATCAACAGTATAGCAGAAAAGCTTAGTAGACTAGCCAAAACTGTTAATCAGCTTATTTCTACTATAAATAACCTAGCAATAACTACAGGGGAGCTTGTTGAGAGTGAATAACATGCTATAGAAAAGTTCAGAAGACTAGTGGGAGAGCTCAGGGGACCTTCTATGAGTGCTCCTCAGACAGCAAGAAGGAATAGAGCAGGGAACATAACGCCCTAACAATGGTATCATCAACGCTGCCAGGACACAAGAGCAGTAGCATCAAGCACATAATATACATATATTTTGCCTCTAACCGAAGTAATATGCTTTGAGTTCTGTATAGCCCCAGATTGAATACTGGTTGATGTGGATGGCCCCTTCAGTGATCTCCGGTTCTAGACCACAACTCCTCGCACTTTCCTTGCTAGATCTACCAGAAGTAAAGGTTCTGACTATTTAGTCTGCAGTTGATTGCTACCCTTCCTTTTTTTTTTCATATTTTCCAGCTCCTTCCCATTAAGGAATCTATTCGGTTCACGTAACTTAAGGACACGCGGACATAGTTCCTTAGTATGGAATAGAGTTTACCGGGCCAATCCTGAGAACCAGATAACCTTATTAATAGTGAGGCAACAGTTTCAACACCATGATTTCAAATTGTTGCAGTGAGGACCCACAGTTTTCTGAGAATTAGTCAACTATATGCTATAAACTAGCATAACTACTGCAATGCTGTATATTATTAGCACTATGAATTGGCTGTATACTATAAAAATATTGCTATGAATTATGGGCACTAAGAGCAATAAAGACAGAAACAGAAGAGGGAAACCCTGCTTGTATGACTCTTGATTTTCTTTACAATCCATGGAAGAAGAGATCTTCTCCACACTGTTTGCCGGAAGAATAAGCAGATTCTTTTTTGATTAGCGGAACATTCATATTGTCTCAGATGATCGAAACTGCTCTCCGTCAGTAAGGCATATCATACATTATCTTAAAATGTCAAAGCATGACACTAATTTCATTTTTGTTGATTGGGACTGCTGTTGTGCTGTATTAACTAGTTTGCTGCTAGCCAACCCAAACCGCGCCGTATTCGCAGTGGCATATCCGTCGGTTCTTGGCCAGTCCTGTCTGCCACTTCATATTTGGAGTGGCTGTAGGCAACATTAGTCACTGCGTTTAATTTGGAGAATACCAGTCAAAGGCTGAAGAGTGCTTTTAAATAGCTATAATATTTCTTTTACCATAGAGGTATCAATGCCCTATGGCAAAGAAGCCATCCCAGCAAGACACAATGGCATTTCCAAATTAATTACACACTGGCAGAATTATGCAGTCTGAAACCTCAGTTAGTAGTCCTGTGGTCCCTATATTGGCTATTTACTCACTTATTTTCAGAGTAGCTTCTGCTTAAATTATCAGATGATGTTTCAACAGGAGTAGGTATTAAGGATGTACTAGGAGTAACTAGAGTCTAAAATTCGCCAAACTAAAGTATTGCAAAAGAATCTGGCTGATTATCTGGCACAGCTGGAGGAAGCTCTATCATAAAGTAGATATAAGAAGTGTAACCTCAAAGCAAGGTTAGCGCGCGTTGACTGGGAGAAAGAATCTTTATTCTAAAGCTTCTATTTAGAGAGAGTAAGAGCAAAGGAGATGGAATTACATCTTACAGTTCTGCTATTGACTAAGTCCCAGGATGCAAATAGAGGCCAAGGCCATTTGGGGAATTCTCTTATAGGAACTCAGACAAACACCCATTCCATGTTAGATTATAGACGGCTATGCGAATCCATCTCAACATTACGAACCACAGTTGAGTTGTTGGACACTACTATGCAGCAGTTCACAGAAGCGCTGCTAAATATGTAAAATCAAGTCTGCAACATTCAAATGACGGCAGAGGATGGCTCCAGATGTATTTCAGAGAGAGGCAAGGACATGTGTGCTTGAGGACCCTACTTGTGAGCTATAGTACAAGCAGTGCACATTGAAATAGTATTATATTTTACCTTTTCTGTTTTCAGTAAACTCGGTGACTTAGCATACTACAGTAAAGGAAAGTCTGGCCTAGTGTTCACATTGTAGTTACTATGTCCAAAGGCAGCTGCGCTGATAGTAAACATACTTAAAGGGCCCTTGTTCCCTTGAGTAGAAGCAGAAATTCTTCATTCTGACGGCTCCTAGTCGGGCCTTTCCTATCTATTCCTCTAAATTTAACAACGTGTTTGACAACGACCATGGAACAATCTTTTCGTCCATCCCATTCTCATCGGCGATTGTACTCTATTTTGGAAGAAATCACACCTGTGGAGGACCAAATTTTGCGTCATGGCGGAATATCCTCCAGCCTTGAAAGGCTCCCATCTTAACTTCAACAGTCCAAACACTCATCAGTTAATTTCCAGCAACAGATTGAAAACCTTGTTTATAAGGTTAGCTACTTAAGGGGAGAGCTTTAATGGTAGAAAGAGTCAAAACAGGCCTTGTTACAATTGCAGGAGCGGATGTTTGAGATCTTTTATAGCATGGAAGATGCCCTGGTACAGGTCACCACAAGGTTAGAGGAATCTGAGAGACGTTACTTGGGCCTCTGGGGAGTTAACGGAGAAAACGGAAATTCTGGAGATAAGGGAGGGATGATCTGAGTGAAGCATGCATTTGTCTATTCATGGAGATATCTGCAAAGATATCGACTGGCATTTGTAACTACTCTCTTCTTGAAATATTCAACGCTCTGTCTCTCTAAACTAAGCAAAACCCCATTGAAATAGTTATGTAAATTAGTTTGGACTGGTGAAACAGTAACTTTACCAAATCCGTTTCTCCGCCAACTATGCAAATCGTGTTGCTTCCCATTCAGTCCGTAAGAGGCTGAGCCGGGGAGGATTGCTTCTTCCCCTCAACGGTCCTCCACAGCAAGTGAGTGAACTCATTCGTCCGTTGTCCAACGCGCCCAGAATGTAGTGGCGCGCGCCGCTTTTCCACCTATTGAGTGAACCTAGTGAACCAAGGTTCTCGAACACGATAGGGTAGCGACGGCTCGGAAATTTGGATAACTGTTTCTTCCCGTCCGTCGTCCTGAACAGCAAGTGAGTTGACTCCTGGCCGTTGTCCAACTCCGACGACGCGCCCAAAACGGAGTGGTTCGCGCCGCTTTGTCATCCGCAAGATCCGCGGCGCTTCTCCGGAGTAATCTATCGACAATACCTTCCTAGCGCAGATCTCGCATTGACCGACCATCGACTGTCCGTGCAGCCGATCGACCCGTCTCTGGAATTCCAAATCAAAATGGCCTATCAAGACGCGTCTCTCCCTCCTTCAGGAATAGTCAGTTAGCGGCGAAACGCGACTCGATGTCTTGCCGACATCCGGCAAATCCCCCTCGCCCAGGCGTAGATATTATGGGATGAACTAGTACCTTTCTGTCAAACTATTGCTGGCCGACCAACCTACTAAGAAATCCCTTCTGTGGTTGATCCAATTGGATAGGGGTTGGTAGTGGAGGCTCCGTTCGTATCTTTCTCATGCGGAGCATGTGATCATCAGAGCCTCCCAGCTTTGCTAGCCCAACCGATTATGGTTAGCTAACCTCAACGCATAAGCCAGAAAAAGGCCCAGCCTCTTTGTCTCTGCTCTGCTGTACTGCTTGGATAAATCACTTTGTATTCTTCTTTGGCATCAATTCAAAGGGGTCCTCCGATATTTACGTCTGCTGGTAGTGAACGGTAGGTCGGAGGTATCAGTTCTGAAACTCTCCCCTTCTTAGCGGAGTGGATCAAAAACATAACTTTTTCTTCCCTTGGCAAACACAGTGTGATGACATTTTCTAGCGTGGTTTATTTAGGAAAGAGTCTCATTTCCTCCAACAAAGGCCGATAAGTGCTTAAGCTTCATTTGCCTATTTTGGTTTGGTGGGAAGCAAACTTTGCACGGTTCTACGGCTATGCCTCTATTGAGCTCTAACTTTTAGATCAGTTTGGGAATCTAGGTATAACGATGCCTAAGCTAGGCGCGCCCCAGTGCCTGCGTTTATCGCTCATCCTCAAACGGCGCGCAGTCTCGTTGATCGATATGCTAACTGTCAGTGCTCATGGATTCTCTTGGCTAACAGGCCCCCTACAAAACTGCAATTGAAACCTCTTGGAAACATCTGTTGAATGCTCGCAACAAGCCTGATTCCGCCATGGCCAACAATCGTCCAGTTAAACAGCATTTAAATTCAACGTCTGATCCCTATGATCTAGATTTTTTGACCTACCGTAAAGGTGTACGTCTACGCAGATTTGGAGCTCACCTAGATACTCTAAAAGCTGCCCATGCATTGTCGAGGGCCTACCAAGATGTCCTCAACAGAAGTAAGATACTTATACATCATTTTAAAGCTAAACTAAAGGCTAACACTCTGGAGGAAATAATAAGACAAATATTTACAAGTAAGAGTCCTCAGTTTGAAGATCCCAATAACACTAAGAGTGGAAACTTCAATCTTAGCTGGGTGCACATCATTTAGAACATTAATCCTAAAGAGATTCAGAGAACACCCGACGGCACCTACTAGTATGTCATCTAAGGGCTGATAATTAAGCTATTAGAGTCTGATTATATAGCCTTACAAACTAGTCTCCTTTAAAAACTAGCCACCCCTTGGCCATATCAAAATAATGTTCAGGTTAAGTTAAACACTGTCACTTCTATCATCACTGATTTAACTAGATGGGATCATATTGCACTACAGAGTAAGGGTGACACCTAATTATTACAATACCGGCCGCACAGAAAAGTCTGATAACCAATAGTTATTAACTAGAACCATTAAGTTATTAAGTTGCTGAAGGAACACACTGAAATGCTTAAACTCCTTAAATAAGAGTCACTATGCCAACAGGCACCTTCATGCCACCGCACATCTTCTATAATAGAAGCCTATCCCTTATAATTAGACATGTATTAAGAATAACAGATACTAGATAAAGAAGATGTAATAATTAGTAATGCTGACTAGGATAGACATATAGTAGACATCTCACAGGTATATAATAGCTTTCACATTAGCAGCATCAACCAACCATAGAGGCATCCTAGCAATGTATAACTTATTTCATCAAAGTTATAATACATTATATCTTCTCCTAAGGCTAGTCTTATTCCTTAGACATTAGAAGAAGAGTCCTGTTTATTGCCTTGGTTGGGTGCTCACTAAGATTTAGACTGGCTAGAAAAGGTGAAGGAGTATCTTTGCTAATTTAGCATTTTCCACTCAGTAAGAACCATACAAAGGAAAATGTATTAATTAGAAAACCAAGAATTGCGCAGCACAAGGAGGGCTCAAAAACATCAGAATCAGCAGAGTGGTGCGCTGATGATGCCATATCCTATACTTGATGGCCCTAATGCTGGGATAAGTTCACAATTATAGACAGCAACTCTATAATCCATACAGCCACCTCAGCATACAGCAGCTGATAATGTGTGAACCAAAAGAGATCACAATGTTCGGCCAGAGCCATATTATACTATAAGTACACAAACACAACTGATGAGCTTGGAATTTCTCCCAGTTCAGCCTATCACTATTCTAAGAGTATAAAATTAGTACTTAGCTATTAGTGACCTCTGTTTAACTAAGACATTAAATACCCAGCCTACAGAATGCATTGACTCATAAGCCTAACCCAGGCTAAATCCATCAGAATTGTCTTTGTTGCCTGTTGAGTCCTTGGATTAGCATGGGGACAGAGAAATGATATTACGCCCGTGTACGAAGAGCGACCACCGCTCGAATTGTACCGCACTTCCCAATATTAGACGCCTCCTTAATTGAAGCTCGATAAGAGACACACAGGTATAGAATGTTGCAAAAAGATTCCTGCTCAGGAGTGGACAGCGAAACCGGAAGCGGAATGGAGCTAGTTATAGGCAGATGAAAATCTCATGGCGGGCTCTCCAAAGATCTTCTCATAGATTTCAGCAAGGATTCATGCATTGGCTCAAAGACTAGGGGAGATATATTAGCTCTATAAGAGGAATTTAATTATTCACTTAAGAAGTTTCTCAAGCACATTTCAGTCCACTAACTCTAAGAGATATAATATATAGGTCACAGACAGCATAAGTATATTACTAAATTATATATAAGCAGTTCTAAAGATATTTATTATAATCAGATAATCTTTAATTCTATTAAAAGCCTTAGTACTCAGAATTACAGAGTTAATATATACTTTATAGGCTTAGCATAGCTTAGGCAGTAGATCTTAGTATGTAATAGTACCTATTAAGCCTCCTTAAAAAGAAGGAGATATGCTATAGACTACTATGCCTATATCACTTAATAGATGTATTATATTTAAAGCCCATTAACTTTATAGCAATAAGGGCAACACCTACTAAGACTCTAAGCTAAAGAGAATAGAACCAGTAGGTGACTCAACTAATGTAGAGGCTGGATTAGGATTAGGGAGTCCAGTAAAATACATAGCATAATATAGAAGAGGATGATGGATGATATATCATGTGCTATAATATTTAGCCTATATATAAGTAATATTTATATTGCTTAATAGGGGATTAGTGTCTTTCTATTTTATAATCTCTAGAAGACTATTTCATCATAGTTTAAGATTTATACTAAGGATTTCCTACACCCTAGAGGTCTACTAAATGTTGCCAGAGCTGTTAGCAGTTATAGTATTACTAGAAGGATTAGCTGTGATTGCAGTAATTACAGCATTAACAGCACTTACAGAACCAGCAGCACTGGTGACACTGCCTAGTTCTGCAATGTTGGAGCCTTCTTGTCCTATAGAGGCATGATTAGCAGTTTCCCTAGTGATATGGCCTTGGGTAACTTACTCTCAACTTTATACAGATCAGTGTGGACATAGTTAAGGACTTTTCAGAGGTGGATTTAAGCAGAATAGAAAAACATCATTATAGTACTAGGCGTGCTAATCTCATCTAGTAAAGTAAGTATGAAACATCCTTTTAGTAGCCCTATACATGACTCTGCATGAGAGATGCCACTGATAGGAAGATTAAGTTCTGCAAGAATATCACTGCATTATGAGTTAGTTAGGCCCATGGGCTAGATATGACAGTGGCACCATCATAAGCATACCTCTTAAGCTAAAGACATGTCCAATACACAAAATCATAGAGGTCTTTTATAGAGCTGTCTTGCATCTGCTTATAGTATTTGCTAGTGCTATAGTTAGCAAGCCACCTTAAGGGTTCAATTTATATTTGTATAAAAGCTTATAATTAAATAAGTACTTGGTAAGTGCAAGCAGCTTAGTATATCTATCTATAACTCTGGAAAGGATGGGCTAGTTAGCTAGTATAAAGCCCTGTAAGTAAAGCTGCTTAAATATAAAGCAAACTATTAGCCTCTTAAAGGCCTCTAAGGATCTGTGTAGCATACACATAATAAGATAAACCCAGAATAATATTAATATTTCTAAGATATTAATTAGCAGGCATATCTCTGCCTAATAATACTAACTATCCTCTAACACTTCTCCAACTATTAATAGACAAGGGAGATAGGATAGCTTAGGGTGCATAGAAGCTCCCCTGCACTAGAAGAATTATGTTAGATCTAGCAGGAGATAGGACGCTATGTGTGGGTGGGCCAGGGATCCACTCTTTATAAAAATCTAGGGGGTTATTAATGACAGGACTAGGGACTGGATCTCCTACTTTATAGATACTGTCTAGTATAAGTATAAGGAGGAGAATAGTATTATTAATTAACTTTTTAATATAACAGCCTATTACTTCTGTCCTAATACTAGCAGTAGCTAGAAAATCACTTACTATACCTTATAAAGTCTTGCAGGATCTTTTTCTTTTTGTATCTTATAGTATATTACTAGTCTTAGTAGGCATCAGTCTAGAAGTCTTTAGTAAGTAATAGAACTTAATAAATATTTTAATCTCCTTGTCCAGGTCACCCTGGTTAAGGAAAGGATAAAGTTTGTGTATATACTCTAAGTAACTATAATAATAGTAATAAATAGTGTCTGTATTAGCCTATATAATATTAAGCTTATCAACTCCCTTGTCTTGAAGCTTCTGCAGAGAACCACTGGGATAAGTACCCTATATTTAAGGACTACTTAGTAATGCTTAGTAAGTATAAGTATCATCCCATCTACTGCTAGAATTTAAGGTAGTTAACAGGGTTCACAATGTGTAATCCCTATTTATATTATTACCCTTACTACAGCTATAGATGTGAATCAAGCTATATTACTCTTTAAGCTTTATTATATAATCCTTATTATACTTATAGGGATAGAGTAGATTCCTAATTAATAGCTAGGAGAGTAACTTATAGGCAGCTATTATATATTCTATAGGGATAGACAGCCTATCATCCTCCCTTTCTATATAAAGCTGCCCCAGGGGCTTATTTAAATCTAACTATTGCATTCCCTCTTCATTCTTTAATTCTAACTTAAGTAAAAGATCAGCAGCACTTAGTTTTAGTAATCTATTAAGTATCTACTTAGATAGTATTAATTAGGTGGCATCTTTAATAGCTAATATTTTCTGCTCTTTTAACCTAATCTTATTAGAAATTTTACTTAGCTGCATCCTATGTTCTATCTATATAGTTTAAAAATGCATCAGACATTCATTAAGCTTATCTTCTAGATATTAGATCTTGTCTAAGATCTGCTGGGTGGCCTTTTCCTGTCTAGCTTAAAGGTCAGTATCCAACAGCCAACCAACTAACTGAAGGACAGGGGTCAGACAGATCACGCACTTATGGGGGGGAACTTCTTTGTAGACATATATTAAATTATTCTCCTTACAGTGGCTGCAGGCAGGCTGCCCTTCATTACACTTTGCCTTTCTTGCTCTACACTGGTCGCAGGCCTATTGATTTTATAGAATGATGTAAAGTTAGTCTATTTCCTTTGTATCCAGTGCAGTCTTGTTTTCTGCGCCATGGAAATAAGACAGTCATTATCTGTTGAGCCCAGGCAGCCTTGCGTTGACGCATACCAAAGGCTTGATTCTGGTAATAGCTCAGCTCATAGGGAGCAGGAGTATGTGAAATATGCGGGACCGGCGTCAGAAACTAAGCTGGAGGCATCATATATGGAGCTAGAGGAGGGGGAGGGGGGGCATCACCATTACTGCTCTGTTCTTGTGGGGGATATGTCATCCACAGACAAAAGTCAGGGGGAGCCGAATGAGGAGGAGGAGCTGGATGTGTTGGTGTCCAATAGGGGATGGAATCATGCGAAGCTCCATTCGTAGGATGGAAAGTCAGCAGATGCGATTCTGTCAGGGTGAGACTGGGAGCAGGCAAACTATTTGGCCAACCATACAGCCCGTCGGGAGGTAGCTAAGGCAACTCTCGATTCGGCATGACAGAATACCCGTGGGAGGGTATAGAAAGTTGAGAGGGGTTGGAAGCCCGTCGCTGCTCCGCGTGATGGTGCTCAAAGGGCGGCGGGTAGGGGCGCCATGGCTGATCATATGCTCCCGGCGCATTTGCCAGGCCATGTGCCGTCTTAGGAGGAATGAGTTGATTCATTTAAGGAGGGGGAGGAGGGCCGGAGTAAGGAGGGAGCGAATATGGCTTATCGTCTGTTCCACTCATTTCGACAATGGTAAGTCCGCAGCTCTGGCCGATGATTCCAGGGTACTGATAAATCCGCTGCGAACGGGTCTGTTTAAATTGCAGCAGTCATATGGTCATGACAACATGCTGCAGACATGCAGGAACCTGCAATGTAAAGTGACCGAGCGGACCGGAGGGATAGCAAGTGCCAGAAAAAAGCTCAAGAGCTACATAAAGAGGTACTTCAGTCGATCAGTTCTTTTAGCTCTCGATGTTTCTGTGGTTCCTGTTTCGCTACTCCCTATTAGGGCGGCCAGAGATAGGTAGACATCCTGTCAAAGCGATTAAGAAAGCGCAACTTCAAGACCTTGTAGGGGAGTTCTACTGACCATGCGGTCCCGGAATGTGCAACCGATGAATGAGGTAGCCGACGGGGAGGATGCAAGAAGTGTTCATTAACGAGACCGATTCATGAATAGTTATTTATAAGTGCAAAACCAGTGCTCCTCCATGACACTGGGGATAAAGTTTGTCCATTTTCGTCAATCCGCGCAGGGGGCGTTGTCTTGAGTACATTCTGTTCTCCCGAAACCCCCCATACAGGACCAGTGTATTGAAACTTAATGGTAATTTAACCCAGCCCTAAATCTCCTCCGAGGGCCGCCAAGTCACAAAGGTACTTACTGTTTGACCAACTCTCGACGATATCAGGCGTACTGAACTGGCTCTACTGGCCCACCTTTGCCCAGATCGAGCCTTTTTTTTTCCACACTCTTCCTCCGCTCATATATACCAATTCCGAAGGTATTGCTTGGACAAACGAAGATTTCTTTGCCTCGCACGAAGCGTTTATATCAGAAGGCGGCTCCCATCATCACGCTTTTGAGTTTTATCTAGATTACCCTATTCCTCCCAGTCTCAGAAGTTGTCCTTCTGAAGTGCAGGTATTATACATAGCTAAAAACGCTGCACAAACAGCGTCTCGCCGGTGTTTTTATCTCGGACCAGATATGCAGAGCCATCGGCTAGGAAACCCAGCATGCTCGCGGAGCAGGAATCAAACAAGTCGCTGTGTGATTGCCTATATTGTAACCCAACCTCTAATTCATTTCCTGCGGTAATTTGTCTCCTGTTAGTCGGACATCAGATTACAAAGGTGGTAGGCTAAGAAAGTACCTAGATTTCCAGGACACACCTCCACCCAGTTTGCCTTCTGCAGAGCTTCGAGGCAGCGGCCAAGAACTATCAACTGTAAGCTAGTGAGAGGGAAAGCGTGCATAGCCTTTGTATTTACTTACTATCCAAGATCTCCTCTTCCCATATGCCCATCTTGTAGTCTACCAGACCCTATTCTTCTAGGTCGTCCCCAATGGCAATAAGACAGTGGCCAGCGGATTCAACCAGTTGAATCAACCTATCAGGCAGTGAATTTAAGTTGTAGTGAAAATCCAAAATTCACTAGCCAAAAGCAAGCCAGTAGATGTTGAATTAGTGCCAGAAAGTGTGATCTTCGATGCAATACCCCTTCTGGTTCTGACCCTCAATTCCTGGATTGGGGAGAAACTCTTCCTGCATCTCTAAGAGAACAGTACTATCGATATCCTGCATAGCTAGAAGAGCATTATCAAGACCATTGTCTCTAATAGATGCGAGGGCTCTTTGGATGGCATTCTGAAAAATCTCGGACGCTTTCAGCTCTTCTTGTCCGGGAGGAATATCAGTCGTGCTAATATCGGGCATTGCGTATCCCGTGCATTCCTCATTCGAATCGTACCATATTGTGAAGTGAAGCCGGGGATCAGTTGGAGCCCCAAACTGTACGTCTGGTACAGTGAAAAAAGCTCCGTCGTGCCGTTCATACCCCAACATCGCGGCTGCCATGATTTCATGTTAGGTTTGGGAAGCAGGAAGCGTTTATTGATAGTATTGGATCATGGATTCTTGCTTCTAAAGGGCAACGCAACTGTCACCTTTGCGATTATTCCCCTCCCCTCGTATTCAGTCACCAGAGGATTGAGAGGTTGCACTGGACAATCTAGCGAATGTATCTGTAAGTTCTTTTTCGTTCTTTTTTTGACGCCAATCCCAGGGAGCCTCATTAAATGCATAGTGTTACCCCGATATTCGCTCCACATGATCAAACTAGCCTGTCACTGAAACCCGTTCGCAAACTTTTACTTTCCACTTCGAGGGAAATTCCAATGTGACTTAGTCTAGCTCGTTTGTTACAATTCAAATGAGTGTTGTGCTTGTACCTATTAGCGCCTAATGCGTCATACATAGTGTATACTCACTACGAATACAGCAAACCTACGAGACTACTGTGGCCAGGTGGTAAAAAATTCGTGATTACCACTACGGGCTATACTTCTTTGGCTAATCGTATTTGTATCTATATTTGGTGAGTGCAAGAAACCCTGAAATTCCTCAAGAGATGATGCACATAAGCAGAGGGCAACCTGCCTAGCTGCTGCAGGGGTACCCTTGCTTCTTCTTTGGTCCCTCGTACCTCTCCCGAGTCATTCGCCTCAATTTAACTGTACCGTACCAGAGGTAAAATTGTACGCTGGATATCGCATGGGCAGTGAAGTCTGAGACAACATCACGTACCGCATGCGCTTTCCCACAAGTTGAATGGGGTTCGTCTAATCTTGTTTAAGCCAACCTCCCTCGATAAGACAGCCAATAAGGCGATTCCTGAAGATCTTAGTACCCGTTCTTTTTCCCAATTCAGTCAAACTTACGCCCAATCCCAACATTTGCATTTACCTTCCCAAGCGAGCTCGCCCTCTAGGTCTCTGTTGTATATGAGAGTTGCGATATCACCAACCTTGAAGGCGCCGCCTAGTTTTGGATGAAATGTCGTTGATTCGTAGTCGATGACGCCAGTGGTTTCTCTCCACAGAATCCTGTCGCGTTCCAGTGGCCGGATAATCAATTGAAGAAGGACGGTTTCCCGTTGTATTTGGTTTTCAGGAACATGAAAAGACTCATTTCGCAGGATACCATGTGGCCAGTTGGAATCGCCAGAGTGGGTCTTTTGCGGCCTCCGGCAATTTAGATAAATTGAGACATGAGATTTACACATTGATGTTGAGGTATAGATTATTTGAAGGGAATTGATGTCGCTCTCATCTGACACATATTCTAAAGTTGTGCTCCCGGGCATGATGGGTCAATTTTTCCCGCACTCGTGGAAATTGCACTTCAGATGTGAAAGGAATACTTCGAGGGCAAAATATTTTGTTTTGATTTTCAAGACCGGAGGAAATTGATCGTGGGGTCTACTAGTGTTTATGCCCTTCAATTGCTCAGAAGTCATCTGACATCATGCTCCTTGGGTCTGCTTGGTACCAGAATGCAAGGTTCAACACTTCATTGTCACATACCGCATGCGTTCTGGCAGCTCATAGTCAATGGGCGATGGAGAGGTACGGCTACTACCGCCTCTCGCTTGGCATGCATTTCCCTACGTAGGGTAATCAATTAAGGGCTCCCAAGTGGATCTGACTATTTATTTGCGCCTGAACAACACCTTCAACCTGCACAACTCACTCTCTTAGGAGGAAATGGACTCTACTCTTTCCCACTCTGACCTAATCTGCTCAGCTCTACGGGTCCTATCTCGTCTGACGGATGACGAGATTCGGCGCGACAGGGAAGTGATCCTTCCTGTTGTTCAGCGATTTGGAAATGTGGTCTCGGCACCCCTTGCGCCCATCAAAAGCCGCTCCGAAACTGCTGTAGGCATCTTGAACCTCGCCACCTCAAGGCTTCCAGTGATCGCGCAGTTTGTCAGCAAGTACAGCGATTTGACAAGCGTGATTCTTGCGGCGGACTATAGTGCTGTTGACGACCCACGGATGGTGTTCCTTTCATGGAAAGGGGGAAAGTCGGACACAACAAAGATGTTCTTACGCGCACTCAGCACCAGGTATCTAGCTCGTTGCTATTACGAAAGATATGGTGATGAAGTTAGCAGCATTCCAAACGCCGGTTCTCGACGGCACGGCAAGATCGGCAAGTTCATGAGTGATGAAAAGATCACGCCGTCGAAGCTTGCCACCAATGCTATAAGCGATAGTCAGAAACCACGCTTGTTGGAGGAAAAATTGGGTACGCCGGGCATCTGGCTCGTTCTCTCGACCGTACTTTCCCGGTTTCCACACGTACACTTCACCGAAATTGCCTCGATGGGTGCCTTGTTGTCACATGGTATCTACCCCGAAATCATGGAAGCCGCTACAGCATGGTCTAGGCTGATCGATCAATGCCAAATTCTGTACACTGATCACATTTGTGAGCGGATCCAATAGACAAAGTTCCTCAAAGCTACTAACAGAATGTATGCAGGTATGCTTATGTCAAAAAGGAGGTAGAAGGAAAGGGTGGAGGAATGTTGACACAACCAGAAGTCCACCGTACATTCATCCACCGCTATGCCCAACGTGAATTAAATCTGCCAGATAGCTTGAGTCATAAAGGGAGTCCATTAGCGACTGAGCAAATGTGACGCTGCATAGGCATCAGCAATAAAGTGAAGACTGTATCTGTCAATATGGAGGCCAACAAGATCCGTAGACACTCCCATCCACATCAGAGTGCCCCCACCGGATCCAAGAGTCTCTATCCAAAGCCCACCATGGGTGAATAGGACTTGGTCAGCACGGACCCGCACCTCATCAGCCTTAATGCCGCTTCTCCGTAGCTCCTCTTCTGTCCCCACGTGATGGGAGCCAGGATAAACTTTGAACATCCCATTCTCTGGTCCCAGACTGTTCCGTATCGGTCTCCATATTGAAAGGCCGTCTCGACAAGGATGCGAGCGTTTAAGGGACGCCGCGGCGGTGTTGGGGACGAATCGAACGATGATCGGCCCTTGTTGAAAGGTGTTCCCAACATTCTCGAAATGGGACAAGAAGTTAACGTCTAGCTGAGCAAGTATTAGCAATCAAAAATAACGGTATTGAAGGTGGAAGAGCTACGTTGATGCCAATATTCATGAAGGTTTTCCATAGTCCCTTAATTTCCTGTCCATGATTTTCCCAGTTGAAGTATTTGGTTGGCACTGTGCCGGATTGAAGATCGCCGTATAGTTCATTCTTTCCAACGGAATTCTCAATGACCTCGACCTGGTCATTGCTGGGTTCCGGATTACTATTTACCAAATAATAGCCTCGTTCCTCCATTTTGCTGACGTTGGTGATGATCATATCCTCCTCGAGGAGGCCCACATAGCCCGAGTGCTCCATCATATTGAGGGGTTGATACGCAATTATGTAATCAAAAACGTAGCGCTGATTGGTAGGCACCGATCAGTGTAATATCGACCCTTCTTGACTCCGTTTCTGTTAGAAGGCGGTTCTTTGAATAATGGGTCAATGTACTCCCTCCCCCAGGATACCATCGACTTTTAAGAATTGACAGGTGATCCTGTATTAGGAGGAAACATGGACAGGGCAATACTTGGATGAGAAGAATCCATATGCCGAGAAAACCTTGGTTATTCAAAAGTCCGTCCGTTCAGCAGTCCAACAGCCATGCCTTCAAATGATTGATAACAAGTTATTAGCACATAGGCAGCTGATCAACCTATGTAGCTGCTTGGCGGTAATCAGACCCATACAACTTTCGGAGTTCTTGCACAAAGCTATGGCCGGTTTAACTTTGCATTGTTGACGAAACTGGAAATGACCAGATTACCCTACTTTCTTTTTGAGTCTTACTGTAACACATCAGCCTCTCCCTCGCGCCGAATCCCAATACTGTCCAATTGCATCAACCGTCTAGTAAACCAATTGAGGATATCCTTGTCTGGGCCCTGGCGTGTAGCTGGGCAAAGCTTGTGGTACTCTTTGAAATAGCTACGACGAATCTCGGAGATGATTCTTTCCCTTCTCTCGCTGCTCGACAACCCCGGCTCCGGCTGTATATTGAGCCAAGGTTCGAGGAGGTTCCAGCCCACACGAGATTCGAGCAACTCCGTCTGCAAAATCTCGTACCCCTCTGATTCATCACTATCGGCATTCTGGACCCTGTCTTCCTTTATCTGGAGACTCTGGCAGGATAGATGGTAAATCGTTTCATAGTTGTTGCTGTTGTATTTGGCCGGGACTTCGTTGACCACATGAAGGTAGGTACGAGCTCCACGTTGCGGATCGGTTTCTTTCTAACAAGATGTCAGCGAGATAGCCGTATTGCACTGTCCAGCGCAGAGAATTGGATTTTGAGAGCATTGGATGATGGCAGGGCCTGTAGATGCTCACCAGGAGAAGATCCAGGTCTCTACCAGAGATGCGTGTCCGGACAGGGGTTTGATGGGCTTCTGATGGGGGATTCTTCCTCACTATGTGGATAGTCAGCGCACAGTTTCCCACCACCTTGACACTGATATGCAAACCTTGTGGGAGCACGCATGAGAAAGGCCCGACAAATATGGCACTTAGAAAACGCCACGCCATGGTGTCAGTGCTGTATTGAACGGGAATATGCACCACTACAATACGTCCAGTAAATGAAGAAGATACGTGAACAAATGTGGTATTGTGGGCATTTAAAACAAAGCACCTGCGTGAGCAGATAAACGTAGATGATCTTTTTGTTGAATACTCTAACAGGGAATGGAGGAATATGACATGTTTTTCTCAGCTCTTTCGAGAGCAAGGCAGGGGGATCTTATGCCCACAAATGACAAAAGTAAAATGTTGGTCAATAGTAAGGTATTCAGTATGTGAACCAGTGTACTTTTGCTTTGAGGTTCTAATGTGGAGCCTAGCACTAGGTAACTTGGACACGCAGACGTCTTCAACTCATCGTATACAAAATCATCCTCCGCAAATTTACACGTTTCTTATACAAGGTGTTTCCAGCGGTCACCCAATCGTTGTCTTTTGACGAATACACAATTATAGCCATAACCTTGTCAACGTGACATGACAGTTCCGACACCTTAGGCCCAGATCTTAATCTTGATCAGTTTGACGATGGCACCAGAGAAAGATCCCACGTCATACGCCGCAAGCATAGTATCTGTTTCTTTCTTCATGAACACTTCTCTGATCTGCATCGGCAAGGTGGAGACGCATTCTCCAGGATTGGAAGACTGCGGGCTTCATTAGCTGTTGGTAAAGTCCATCAGGGCAGGACTCTTGCCTAGCTGAGGGAGGCTGTCTTTACCACTGGGAAGAACCGACTTGCGAGAACCGACTGCATCCGGTTAGACAGAAAAAGAACGCTTATAATGAGGTAACGCACCTCGATGACCATTCACATAGGTCTGTTGGGAAGCTTCGCATGCATTGTCGATAACGTCGGTTATGTCGACACTCACAGTCACTTGGATTTTGTTCGCCATAAATGATCGGAGGGCTAATGATCGGAGGGCTAATGAAGACAGAAAGTCAGGCAATGCACCATACAATAGGACTGAGTTCTGAGTTTGAGGTATGTCTGGTATTTATGAATCAATCTCCCAGAAACCATATAATTTCACAGATCATAAGAACATTAAAGAGTACTTTAATATAGCGTCTATAATAGAGAGGACAGTTTAACCTCCCGCAAATACTCCATGAACATGCCCATTAATCCCGACCTAAAATGGATCACAAACAAATCTTAATACATTGGTCGATAATTCACGACAGATGGATACACCTGGGCGTATGATGCAAACTATGTCTGCGGCTTGGAATCCTCGAAATGATCCTTGGGGTTTTGTTCGAGTTCTGAATTTAGAACTTTACGACGAGGACTGAAAATCACTCCCTCCAAACGTGTTCTAGGCACGATCAAGGGCGTCTCCATTAGATAACTACCCTTAGATAAACTCTTGACTATATCCAACAACTTATCAACATGATCTAGACACTGTCAATAACTTAGGCGTACGTCATACGTTTTAGGGGTTAGGTAGACTGATCCCACCCATACGCCGTAAGCCGTCCCAGTCATTGGCCAGACTGATAGCTATCGGGCTAAATACAATAAAATGAGGGTGCTTTAAAATAGCTCGCGCATATATACAATTAATTCTACGTACTCTTGAAAACCGCCAGTGTGAGGCTTGGCCAGAAATTCATATTGCCTAGCATGCGCTTTTCCCAATTAGGACGAGATTCAACCACAAAGGTCAACTCTCGACCTACTTGGGACTAGCATATATTGTTGCTGCTAAACACTGATGCAAGGCTGAAGATCGGCGGCGATAAAGTACGAACAAAACAGCAAGACTTGATCACGCCCGGAAAACCAAAGTCAACATTTCCACCCATCACATTCCCTTCTTAAATTGTAGCGCCGTCGGAGCCGGTGTAGAGCTTCATTACTTATCTATCACTG
Source organism: Aspergillus quadricinctus (assembly GCA_022814375.1). Classification (NCBI taxonomy): domain Eukaryota; kingdom Fungi; phylum Ascomycota; class Eurotiomycetes; order Eurotiales; family Aspergillaceae; genus Aspergillus; species Aspergillus quadricinctus. The sequence continues at coordinate 130,246 of JAKLNT010000016.1, read as the reverse complement.
AGGTCAAACTATATCACAGAACAGGGTTTAATCGAAGCGTACTTACGAGCTTCACAGTATCTCGATCCGCTCTCAGCCCAGTTATTGCAGCCCTCTTTGACACACCTGATGGCAGGGCTAGGCATTTCGATGGTTTATGAGGATGGATTTGTAGTGAGGCCGATTTTGGTGGATTTTGCAGATGTGTTGACTGCGGAAGGAAGTGGACAAACGGTAGAATGACTGTCTCTTGAGGGGGTAGAGTCAGAACCTTTATACTTCTTCTCCCTTTGGGATGAAAGCAAGCTGGAAATGACCTGGGTTTTGGAGTGACACTGTGGCCAATTAGTACTAGGGAGCATTTCGAGAGGGACGTGCGGCTGCTAATGCATGGCCATCACACCTATCAAGAAATGGGGCATTTGTACTCCGTAGTACAAACTGTTCTTTGCGCATAAAGTTCAGCCTGACCGTCTTTGCGTAGCGCCTGAGGATCGTGACGACGCGGTCACATGATGAACACGTAGAACTCAAGACTGTCCTTTCCATTCCTCCTACATTCATCACAGCTAAGCAACTACAGAGATACCTGCAATTGTCATGTGGAGTTGCGACTTTGAGAACTGCAGCAGACCGTCTGTTCGCGTATATGGACAATGCATCATCTGCGATCGTCATCTGTGCGCCAGACATTTGAGCCCAAAATATCATAGCTGCCCTAGTTGGGAAGTGAGTAGAATGGCACCGCCCGAATATCGCCCCGTCACACGAAGCATTAATCAAGTATCAACCGTTAGGATGAACGGATTTACGACCCTATTGCTCAAGAAGCAGAGCAAAAGGAAATTACGAAACTCTTGACCAAGGTCAACATCCCGGCACTCCTCGCTCGAGCAAGCTATTTGCGCAAGGGCATTCGCTGCTCTTTATCGCAGTCGCTTCAGTATGATCACGCAAAGCGTACTTCGGTGATGGGCGGTATGAATTATCATATCGAAATCCTGTTCGAAGACGGAATCAGCTGGCTAGCTCGCATTCGAAGATCCAATGCCACTTCACCTCCACCAGATATACGATGTTACATTATGCGAAGCGAAGTCGCAACGCTTCAGTTTTTGAGCAAGACAAAAATCCCCTCTCCAGAGGTAGTCGATTATAATTTTGAGCAAGCAAATCCTATCGGCGTCGAATATATTCTTATGGAGAAATTACCCGGGAAGTCGCTACGATGGTCAATGACGTCAAAAGAACAGAGAGAGAAGATAATAAGCCAGCTAGCCGACATTTACATTGAACTGAAAGAGTATCCGTTTGGTCTCATGGGCTCTTTAGACCAGCCTGGCACGGGCACTGACCACGTGGGGCCGTTTGCACGGGAATCGTTGACAGACTACGTTGACTCTCAGATGCGTACACTTGGTCCTTTCACCTCTCGCCAAGAATACATTGTCTCCAGCATACAATTAACGTTGGATCTCATTATCAGAGGGGAGTCATACGCAGATCGAGCAATTGATGCATTCTTGATTCATCGCTTCCTCTTGGACGCTGTTCCCATGATTTTACATGCTGAGTCTGAAACCGACCAGTTCTACTTGAGGCATGCGGATGACAAAGGCGATCATATCCTTGTTGACGATGATTACAATATCACCGGAGTTGTCGACTGGGAATGGGCGCATACGGATTCGAAATCTGCAGCTTTCAATTCTCCAATTATGCTTCTTCCCGTTGCTGATTTCTACGACGGAATAAATCATCCTGGGGAGGATGAGCTGGCCCTTGCCCAATCATTTGATAATAGAGGTCATTCAGACCTTGCCGAAATTGTGAGAAACGGGCGGATCATTCACCGATTTGAATTCTGTTGTGGGTACGACCTTGCCGACTGGAAGGGTTTCCTCTATCTCTTTCAGGGCCTACGTAAAGCCATTGACGTTGACGGGGAGTTGGATTGGGAAACTTGGAAAGAAAAGGCTCTGGAAGAATACAAGAACGATGTTTTGCTCAAAGAGTTGATGAGGCGGGATCATGCTGGCGTAGACAGAGTTTGCTAGCTGCACCAGAAATAGCTTACCATTGCTCCAATGCCTGCCAATTTCTCTCGTTTATTGAGGTAACTCATTCACTCACAATGTGATTCACAGCCGCTGGTGTATACGCCTCCCCGCAAAATTGATCATTGTAAGTAAGTACAGTGATTTGGTAGGTGCACGCGTTGTTCAATAAATTCGATTCAGTCGGCAAAGTAATATAGCTTTGCTCTCGAATGTCGGAAAGTGATTTCTCTCATGGACAAAGCTCTACCACGGGTCTCTTGTTCCGTCTTGCCGCCTCCGCTTTTAGACATAGTTTGGCCAGAGCAGCTGCGGGGTCGTCAAGGGAAACCTTCGCCATCATGACCATACCATCCCCCTTACCTGTCCTTACACTCGGTTTTGGTTCATTCTCAGTATGGGTCTCACCGAGAGTAGAATTATTTCTGGGAAGCTCACTGTCGCCTGCTTCGAAGCAGATTCTCAAGGACGTCACGGTATCCACAATCTCCTTGATGACGATGAAGTAAGCTCATCGCGACTATTCGAGCTAAGTCATGCTAACTGGCAAAAAAAGTTTATCAGCAATTTGCGCACTCTGTGGAAGCAGATTCCCTTATCACAGAAACGTAGGATCCAGAGCGTTGGCACAACATCAAAAAAAGCTCCAGCGAAACTCGAGCAGAGTGTCTCAGAGTCATTGATCAAATCCACTCCTCAATGGAAGAAAGATCCTCAAAGCTTTTTCAGTGAAGGAGGGACCGTTCAACTTGGCCTACAATACCCAGTGGCGGAGTCATACAACTTTGTTCTTCAGCTGGAGGAGCGAGGAGAGAAGAACACTTGGCGTATACGATTCCTCAAGATAGTGTTTTCCCGTCTCCTCGCCAAGGTGTGCAGCGGATACAGACGGACGAAAGATATTAAACGAGCTATAACAATAATCCAGGCCTCAGGAATTGTTGGACACAATGCCAAATTGATAGAAGAACATATTCTGTCTTGGAGTGACATCGGGCGGAGGCTAGAGTCGCTCTGTGAAGACTTATTCTATGGATATAAGGGCGATCCTACTGGCGATGGTGATGTGGATAGAAGAGCCCGCGGGAGGGACGAAAAGCATCTTTGTATGCTGTTTTGTTTGCCTCATTTTGTGAACCAAGACTAGTAAGTCCTCTCTTGCTTCCACTGCTCTGTACTTGGCCGACTGACTTAATATTTCAGTTTGAAGAAGCTTCCTTTTAGTGGACCGAATCGAACTCAAAAATTAAAAATTTTAGAAGAAATCGGCGCTGTCACTGGTGGTCAAGACAGCTCGTTAGGCCAGCTGGCTTGCGACATTTTCAAGTTCTTGTGGGACCCTGTTCAGCAGTCACTAGTACGGGAGGATTTCATACAGCAAATCCCGCCGGGGCAATCGACGTATGATACACCTAGCAGAGGCAATGGGACACAGCGTAGTACGTCTCAATCAGCTTCACCTTTACGGCCATCAGAGATTCATAGCGAAATGAGGTCTGATGCAGACGTGGGATTACAGCACGCGCCTCAAAGACTTACCGACTTACACTTCAGAGAACAACCAGCAGGGCAACCACTGGATGGCCAGGACAGTGTTGAGATTGCCACGGGCGGGGACGCTCTAGATTTGCAGCACAGGAGAGACCATCAAATTCCTGGTGATCTACAGCCTCACATACCACAACAACCTAGCCTCCATAGGCGACCTTTACAAACATGTCCTGTTTCGATGCAACACACCTTCAATCTACAGCCTTTTATACGGCAGCCTCCCAGTTATACAGCTCATCATGACTTCAACCGACAGAATTCCATTGAACACGCAATGGCCCCTGAGTCAGGTCAATCTATCCAGGAGCAGATGAATACAGACCAGAGTACTTTGGATTTACGGCCTTATATTCAACAAGCACCCGGTCACGCAAATCAGAACAGCTTGCATCTACTAGCTTCCGCCCAACATGCAGTAACGTTTCATCCAGATCAACGTTGTCAGACACCGATGGATATAGACCAAGGTACCTTTAATCTGCAACCTTACATTCAACAGGCGCCAGGCCACGCAAATCGGAACAGCTTGGATCAACCAGTTTCTACCCAACATGCAGGGACATTCATTTCAAATCAATCTTGTCAGGCACAAATGGATATCAACGGGAGACACGACCACACAGCTCAGGACAGCTTGCATCAATCAGTTTCCTCCCAACACGCAGTGACGTTCCATCCAGATGAATCTTATCAGACACAAATGGATATAGGTCAAGATGCCTTTAATCTGCAACCTTATATTCAGCAGGCGCCTGGCCACGCAAATCGGAACAGCTTGGATCAACCAGTTTCTACCCAACATGCAGAGACATTCATTTCAGATCAATCTTGTCAGGCACAGATGGATATCAACCGAGGATACGACCAAGCAAATCAGGACAGCTTGGGCCAACCAGGTTCCTCTCAGCATGCAGTGACATTCGGTCCGGATCAATCTTGTCAAACAGATGTGCAGCAAGACATATTCAATTTAAGGTCTTATGCCCAACAAACTCCCAGCGATTCAGTCCAAGCCCCATTGGATCAATCACATGGCTTTCAAAATGATGTGCTACACAGTTCGGAGAACTGGTCCCGCGATGAACGAGTTGTCGATACTCAAACACCTTCAGTGTTCCACGGACACATTATGGGTTTGGAATCAAGGAAGCTAGCGAGCAATCTGTTTAACGCACCGGAAACTCAAGTACAGTCGGAGCGACTTCTGACATTGCGGGGTATGGCCCCATCACGATCTCTCAATTATCGAGCCGCGTTTTCCACGGTCAGGGCGGGAGGCTGAGAGGATCGTACAGAAGGTGTGGAGTGTTTGTATTATTTAGACAGCTCTAAGAAAATAATCAATGTCGACCCCGAACTGACCATGGGCGCAGCATGCGTGACATGCGTCAGAGAGCCTTCCGCCAATGCCTCTCCCGGTAACAAGGTTGAATTAGCTGAAAGGGGAACGAGTTGCATGTTTTTGTTCGGATTTCCGAGGCGTCTGTTGTTCGGGAAATGCCATACTGTAAAGCCCCATTCCTATAGACCCACTGAGCCATGCATTAAACAATAAGGGAGAGGGTTAAAGTCGGCTGTAACATACTGATGTTTTAATTCCTTCTTTCCCCATTAGTTCACCAACTGTATCAGTGAGAGATTGCCCAACGTATAGAATCCTCCCATCCTTGGTTTCTAGGCGATCCACGTCTCCCATCGGATCTCCTTTGTCGGCCTTGAAGATTATGTCTTTGATTTGTTTTCGAAGCGTTTCGGCTTCAGACGTCAAAAGGCGGCTCATCTGGATCTTTTCGGTGGCTTGGGCACTGATCTCACACAGAAACGTAAAAAAAAGTCGTAAGGTATAAGGTGTGTGACATTTATTTCATATTGAGGTAGATAGGATCACAAGCCTGGACAATCGTCCCGGAACTGTAGTCATCTTGCGTTGCCTACGGAAAGAGGCCACGCGGGGCATGAGGTGACTCGCTTTTTTAATCGTGGGGTTAGTATCACGTGATTATAAACCCAAAAATGGACAAGGACTCATTCACCTGACTTGAGCATTGGAGCTTACACAGTAGGCCATTTGTTTATTGTCCAATCGTGCTTGAATCAGGGCCGGAGCTATATGTGGATGTACTAGGTTTAAAAATTATTATTCTCTTCAAAACACACCAGAAAGGAGGGCTTTCAATAACTAATATCTCCAGAAGAGGCCCAGTATCACTAGTCATGTCCCAATAGACTCCGGCTTAATTGTCTGTGACCACGGGATCGCAATATACAAAGGGAAATCATGTATCTCCAAGCTTTCCGCGCTCGACAGCTGCATAATAGGCGGGTGGCTTGATTTTTACGAGCCTGTTATATCACTGCTGGTAATTAAGAAGGTAACAGATCGTTGCACACAAAAGCAAGATTTTTGCAGGGTCATGTTTCTATTAGGAACGTTGACCTCAAAATGGGAGACAGAAGGTATTCATCCTCCAATCAACATAGCTTTAATTCAAGCCTGGAAGGAAAGGAAAGTCAAGGGAGGGTCTCGGCATAAGTGTTTATATGAATGAGATGAAGAAGCCCAATCATCTGCTGAGACTGTCCTGATTAGGAGCTGCTAATTAATGGTAAAATTGTTGTTGCTTAGCACTGAACTAGAACATTTAGATAAAAAATACACTCAGGTTTCTTCCATGCCTATTACCTTTGGGTCTTCCGCAGCCTCTTAAAAGACTCTCTTAATTTAGGCATAAAGTCCTCTATCACCCTTTTTTCTCCACACACCTCTAGGGAAGACGACCTGGAGCAAAGCTCTCACCCAAGGAATCAAAGGCTTATAAAATAGTGTGAAATACTTACTTACTGTTCCTTCAAAATCTGATTTATTATTAACTATCCCCTTCTTTGAGTTAGCTAACTTCTAATCATCTTCATAATTCCAACAGTTGAAATCCATTGGCCCCACTTCCTCATTAGGGCCATTGTAGTGAATGCATATCTAAAATAAAACCTAGAAGAAAGACTCCAGATTATACCAGAAGAAATATTTCTCATCTAGAAGGAGTCCAATAGCTATGAAAGCCCATATGCCCATTTTACCTCTTACTCCTAATGCATACTCTCACTCCTCCCTAATAGCAAGGTCCAGATCAATCAGAAATGCTGGCCATGAGCTGTCATTTTCTTCTTTATTTATCATAAGATTCCCAGTGGATATATCACCTTGAAGAATACCCACAGTTATATACAATAATTCATAACCTAGGACAATAAGCATTAATAGCTAAAAAAAACATACACACTAAGCCTAACCTATTAAGCAGCGTTCAAGGGCATTAAGCAGGGCAACATAGGAGCTCACTCTGTATATCAGCTTTCTATAATCACTAATAAAAACATAATAATATATACAGTTCTCCAAGGCAGCATCACTAGTAATAGACAAAGAGTATGAACAAGGCCTTTTATTAACTGATAGGGCATTATTAGCATAGCTAGATAATCTCTTTCAACTAGCATTGCTAATTCTAGAATAGGCTAAATATATCACATCTCTTCATTCTCTTGCTTAGTATGTATCTTTAAAGTTTAAAGCCTTTATGATATCCAGACCCTTCCTAACATTATCCAGAACATCATCAACTTTTCTATTAACTTTAACTATTTAATGATAGAAGTACCTTGCCACATTTACAACACCTTTAATAGTAGTCTTACACAGTAACTCACCTTCTTCCTATTACTCTAGATACTGCCATGAATCCTTAACAACAACAACAACTTCAGGGTTAATTTCAAGGCGAGCCCTCCAATAAACAGTTACTCTACCAGCAACACATAATAACAGTTTCATGAGGCCATCAAGTATCAAACGCTCTGTGTTCCCGCCATGTGATATTTCTATATATTAATTCCCATCAGTAGATATTCTTATGGTTAGATTAAGACCCAGCTACTTATCATTCATCCACAGAAATCCTAACATTGCTGAAACAAACTGTATCCTATTCATGTTTATATCAAATAAGAAGAAGGTGATGGCCCCTAAGTAGTCAAACTCCCATAAGCACATAATAGAACCACAAAGAGTAAAGCCTAATATAAATTAATATATAGGCTGTGCAGCAAACACCTCTCTCACATATCTACTAAGGTCACGCTAAGTATTAGATAAAGTGTCAAGATCTGGGCTACTTTTTAATTCACTAGGAACAAGGACATATAACTAATAAAAACTCTATTCATCTGCAGTATATCGGCCCCTAATAATAGCAATATCTACTTTATATTTTATGGCAGAACCCTTCAGTGGCTTGGAAGGCCAAGCCAGTATCTCTTACTATTCTGCAGGAACCCCTTTAGCAGCAAACTCCTGGAGCAAATTTAATATTTATATAAGCCAAACTAGGACATCCTTTTCTTGAGCATCCTTTAGCTAATCACACTAGCCTATTCTATTATTATATAGAGGGCAATCACCTTCCTTATACTTTCTAAATATAAGGCATACTTCTTCATCCAGACTAGTAATATCCCTAAAGAATGTGTTGTAAAAGTGAGGCACACCAATAAAGATTGAACCAAGCTCCTCTTTCAGTATAGTATTAAAATACTTTCAGTGCCCAGAGGAGTTGACAACACTGCTTATATTATATAAAAATAGAGTCTAATTCAGGAAGGATAGAGACTGTGGAGGAGGGGTTGGCTTAGTAATAGCTTCATAGACTTTATTCTAAATAACTGCATTAGATTCTTCCTTTAGTATTACACCTAGCAATGGTATCAACTGTTTGATATTAAATCTATTAGAGTTCACACTTACACTAAGTCTTGAGAGGTTGCTGAAGAGGTTTTTACTTCCACTCTTCACAGGTCATAGCATATAAGAGGTAGAGAGGGTTTGCAAGGCTAGGATCAAGTTAAGTAATAAGTTTTAGAGAGCTAATCCACTGTTAGAGGCACTCATCCAACCAAGACAAGGGGTATACCTTTAGTATCCAACTTCAGAAGTGATTTGACAGAGCACAGAAGACCTTCGTTAATGCATACAGAAACTAGTTGGCCCCGTATACTATTCAAGCCTGTGCCAATAGGCTTGTTTTTAATGACCGCACTGGAGGGCAAGGCCATACTTAACTAAAGTAGAGACACAAAATGGCTCCAAGACCATGGCCTAGTCAATTGGAGGCGTGATGATAATGATACAAGAGGTCACCTCTGGAAATCAATGGATTGTGGATAAATCATGTAGAAAGACCAACTGTTAAGGAGCCCTTTATTGTTATTTCCAAATATTGAGTCTTTAGTACCAAGGTTTGCTCCAGGCTTCACGCGTGTGTGGCCATAGCTGTCTTAGTCATCAATAGCAGTCAGGCTAACGTAATCCACGGCCGAGCTACGCACTTTCGCCGCCGCGACAAAATACTACTCCGTATACTACCAATATTTTTCAACAGTGGCCTATATTGCTCTTTTGCCGCCATCGCAATCTTCCGACCACAGGAGCACAGGTCTCTTACTTCTAAGTGTCATCCTGCATAGCCAGTAGGTGGTGATTTACTCCGTAGTTTAGTGAACGTATTTCCCAACCGTGCGGTCCACCCGGGCGAGCGGCCCACCCCTCATCGAATTTCAACGCGTTTGAATCCTTATCCAAGCAGCTACTATGTCACCTAAACCGCGTCGTATCTCTCAAAATTTGGTGGAGCAAGAGGGAAGGATTCAATTAGCAACATCTGCTTTGAAAAAGGATGAAATTTCAATCATTCGCCGCGCTGCAGAGATGTCCAATATTCCTAAATCTACCCTCCGTGGCTGACTGAACGGCCGCCAATATCAAATCGAAAAACGTGCCAACGGCCACCGGCTCTCTGCTACACAGGAAGAGTCATTAGAAGAATGGATACTACCTAGGGATCTACGCGGAGTGCCTCCTAGGCCATCTCTTAGTTGTTGCAAGGCATCTGAACTGCAGTGCGACGACCAGATGATAAGCCGCCAGCACTCCCATGTTGTCAAGGAAAATAGTAGATCCAGTACCGAGTGCGAACCATTTGTTTGTTCTCTATAACGTGACTACCACAGTAGGCACCAGATAGTGAAGTCCACCCATGAGACTTACCGAGTTGTTTGGGTCGCAGAACTCTTGGTTGTCACTCTGCCCTTACTCGTCTTCCATCTCGAACAGTACATGTGGCCTTTTGAAAATTCCAAGCCATAGTGGCATACAGACATGCAACAATTTTTTGACCCTTTTTTACCACTGGACATAGTCGCAAACTTTACTATGTATATCATAAGTTCAACTGTAGCCAAGCCACCTGGCCAGCAATTACGGAAAAATATAAACCTCAGACTGTTACAATTGATTGCTGCCTAGAGCGATCATCGTGGCTGTGTTCAGCCAGAACCGAAACATCACCAATGAAAGGAACTATAATGTAGTTATTATGGGTCCAAGACAATATTATTGGGTGAGACCGGGTGACTGTGGGTGATCGCGGGTGACCACTCACCCTGTTTATACTGCACTCACCCAAGGTCACCCAAGGTCGCCCGACTAAAAGCAGCATCGCGCGACGGTGGCAGCCACCGACCTTTTGACCGCGTTGAAGCCACACGCCGGCCGGTTAGTAGTTGGGTGGGTGACCACCAGCGAATCCCGGCTGTTGTATGTTTTTTTGCTCACCCTTTTTTGGACATTTTGCAGTTCTTTAACGCGCGGTACGTGATGATCCAGAAACTGGGCAGGGCATGTGTGGCTCCATGACGCCGTTGTAGGTCGGTGCCATGATGAAGAGCAGGGTGGCAATTGTCCCACTGGTTTCAGCGTTGGGCAGGGCGGCGATTACCGTCGAGGTGAACCTCGAAGTGAAGGTGTAGAATTGTACGACGAAGAGTAACATGAGCCCCTGCTGTTGGGACGACTGGTTCGCCCTGTAGGTCGGGTAGTACTAGCAGGCCCATGCGATGATACCGGTCAGAATCTGCCAGGCTATTTTGACGAGTATGTTGGCTATGAGGACGCTGCCCAGGAATATGCATTGGATGGTCGTTCTCGGACTTCGTACAGGGACCGTTGCATCACAATTGGGCATGGTCCTATCCAGTATCAGGAAATCAAGATAAATTGACAGGAAGCAACAGTGCAAGACCAGGAGCCAAGATTACTGCTGCACCAAAGGTCGAAAAGATGGATAAAGCGCTGAATAACACATCTTGAATCCTTGCAGAGGGCTGTCGCGCTTAATGAAGGTGAGGCAGGGTCCCGAGCAACAGCTTGGCCCAGACGTCTGTCGGCTCGCGCCAATATCGCTCGAATACCCGATGTGTTACGTACCACAGCTGGGGAAGGAACTAGTCGCATATTCTGCATGCTGGGTACTGGTGTCATGGTCAGATGCAGAAGCTTTCTCCTGATGGAGACAGTCGATATCTTCCTGAACACCTTTTGCCTCCGGACTTTCGCTCCAGAAGAGTGACCAGTCCCGAGAGGCTTTTCCAGAAGCACAGGCACCGATGATCTCCATCATATACTCGGCAGGCTTCGATTGTCAGTGGAATACTCCTATAGAACACTATAGATACTTACATCTTCAGACAAACCGCATGCTCTTGCTCTATTTCTTCCAAAGTAGTCCAGTAAAGTGCGGGACTGTTCGCGGATTCACTAAAGTAGACAACCTTTCCATATTTCTGTAAGTAACGGACGATCAAAGCTCAAATAACAGTGCACTCTGCTGATGGATCGCAGAAAGCACAGCTTAGCCATGATCCATGAGTTTGCGCAAGAAGGAACAGATTGACGAAAAGCTCTGCGCAGGTTTCGTCGCCAGCTCAACGCCGATGGTCAGGGGCCTCCTTTGCCTCATATTGAACTCCACTGGGTGTACCGACAATAGCATCAGCGAAGTCTTGCATGTTGAATCCTGTGACGCAGAGAACATGTGCAGTCATTCTAAATGCAGCCTTGTGCCCCTGACTAGAATATGCAGATTTTAAGACACCTTCCGGGCCTTCCTGCGTGTGTAGCAGAGGAGAGTCTAGCATCACTGAAAGTAGAATGAGAACAGAAACAACTGTCTCAGTTAGTTGGCATCCATGGTTAATTGTAACATAGCCTCAGAGGTAAATAAGAGCAGAGAGTAGATAAAAGAGGGTGTCAAATCACCACTACTTCTTAGGTTTCATTAGAAGCTTGATTGCCAGTACATCCTTCTGCATTGGTATCATGAATAAGTACTCTATACTTACTGCGGTGACAGATACATCAGATACATGATTAGCATCAAGGGGGAGATGTTTCCGCCATAGTACACAACGTTAGCGACATGGATACCTGAGGTGTCCATCGGATAGGTACAATAAGCTTCCTCCAATAAAAATGCTCGAGTCTATCTCCGCCGAACAATCCCCACCATAGAAATCAAACAAAGCAAACACAGATAAAAAAAAGACAAATGGAAAAGAAAAAAGATCGAGGGCCGCATCGACATTGAAGAAAAGAAAGAAGAACATACGCCATTGCCATTACACGTTGCTATCTTACTTCTTTCTACATGAATAAAAAAAAAGCATAGCTTATCATCATGACGGATTTACAAAAGACTCCTTTTGTCAAGGAGCTCGCCTCTAGCGGTATGTCCATCGAAACACTGAACGCTGTATAGCTTCACCTTACCGTCCGAGAAAATCAACTAACAAGACCTCTCTGGAACAGACAGACGCACACGCGACAAGGCAACAGAATCATTGACCCTCTTCCTCCGCTCCAAAACCGACCTCACCCTCCTCGACCTCCTCAAGCTCTGGAAAGGCCTCTTCTTCTGTACGTCCTTTCCCGCTACGCCCAACCTCTGGCAGACTCCAGGAACTAATCATCCCCCAATCGCACAGGCTTCTACCACTCCGATAGACCCCTCACACAACAAGCCCTAGCCCGCAACCTCTCCTACACGCTCGTCCCGACTCTCCCGCGGGCAACACTCCACCGCTTCCTGCGCGCATTCTGGATCACCATCGGACGGGACTTCCACTCGCTGGACCGCTTGCGCCTCGACAAATATCTGTACCTGATCCGATGCTACGTAGGCGTGGCATTCGAGATCTTCCTCAAGGGGAAAAAGCGGGAGCAGCAGCAATCCGCGCACACCAACGGCGCCAGTAAAAAGCGCAAGCGCGAACAGGACGCCGCGGCGGGGAAGAAGAAGCGCTCGAAAGCAGACAAGGAGGACGAAGCCCGTGAGGAAGGGGATGGGGAGGAGGGACAGGATGGCGAGGAGGGCGACTGGGCCGAGCTCGAGTCGTATATCACCATCATCGAGGAAGGGCCTCTGTGCCCGCTCAACTTCGACCCGGATCAGCCTCCTGCCGATGAGAAGAACCCGAACTATGTGCCTATGCCGCATGGACCGGATGGGCTTCGCTACCACCTGTTGGATATCTGGATTGATGAGATAGAAAAGGTGCTTGAATTCGAGGAGGGGGAGGAACAAGATGGGTCTTCGCGAAAAGTCAAGGGTCAGGTTCCCATGGATCTCCTGCTACGCCCCGTTGAGAAGCTGCGCAAGGAGAGTCCCTTCAAGCCTGTGAGAATAAGGGCGGCGGAAACCTTAAACGACGACCGATTGGTTCAGTGGGGATTCAAGACTAGGGAAGTCGAGGAGGATGACGACGATGACAGTGAGCAGGAATGGGGTGGTTTCGCCGACGATTGAGCTCTCGACCGGTGTAAGATACAGATTCATTTAATTCGCATTTCTCTCTGGCGTACGGTAATGATGGCTTGCATGTCCAATTGACCTCCAAGGCGTCTGCAGACTCTATTATCTATATCAATCTTTGTACAGCCAAAATCCACCAGTTCCTCCTGCCTGACCTGGCTCACTATGTATACATGGCAATGAACCGCTGTCCGCAAGCCTTCTTGAATATTACCTGCAGCAAAGCCACATCACAACATAAAGAGGGAAAAAGAAAAATATATCAGTCTTGCGCGAGGGTATCATTTGTGCTCAGAGACAGGCGAATAACAATATGTGCACGAGCAAATGAATGAGGAAAGTTGCATCCATCATAAACCCCGTAATCATGGTCGAGGCCCGTCGGCCTCGTAAAGGTGTCCAGACTTCGACAACACCGTGCCTAGACCAGGATGAACTTCGACTTGGAACGGCTCGAAAGGTATACGTTCACCATCGACACTGATGTAGCCTTCTTTCTCACGGGGACTGAGTCGATATGCAGAAGCCTTACGAATCTTAACATCCGGCATGTCAAAAAATCCTCCCTCAGGGATCTCATTCATCATTTTGAGCGATGTGAGGCGGCTGACGGTTCCATCAATTGTGACGACATCAATCAGACCGTCATTAGGCAGAGAGGCCGGAAAGAAGGGGGTGTCTGCGGACACGATAGCCATATTGCCCGCGTAGAAATTGCCCATGTTCTCACCTGGGACGACTTCCCAGTCCTGCGGGAGCTCATCCAAGACAGTGCCGTACTTCAAGTCGGGGAGCCCTCCCGATCCGGCGACGGTGTCTTCAGACGCGCGGCGGGGAGGCTCTCCGGCCGCGTACCTTCTATAATGCTCCTTTATCGCGTTCTTGTCATCGATCTCCACTTTCATGGCTAGGTCACATGGCCACACTGTGCGCTGCATGAGGCGCACCAAGAAACCGTAGGTGAAGCGGTGCGCACCCATCCACCGGATATTATCGGTTCCCAAGTCGGATTCTGCGATGATACCGAAGGATTGCGACAGGAAAGACAGGGTCCGAGTTTTGCCCTGCGTGATGGAGACCAGATCCATGGGAGTCCTTACTCCTTTGACAATCGCCAGCGCGGCAACGGAGGCACTACCTGTCCCGCAAAGGTTCCAAGCCATGGCGTTCCCGGAACCGCCGGGTATCATGGCGACAGCGAGCTTAGATAGGGCCTCACGGGCATTAGGCTTCTTGGCCAGACCGTTGAAGACTTCGTAGGGCAATCCATCCCCGGAGCAGCATACGATTGCATCGTATGCGTCGACATCAATCTTTTCCGCTATCTCGGTGGCGTGTCCCCCATGTGTTGTTTCTTCTACATCTACTACGCAATGCGCAGCAGCAAGGATTGGCGCCGCGTATTGATGATACAATCGCGAGGCGATACCCTTCCCGCCAAACGGGTTGATCAGGACCTTGAACCTCTTGTAGCGCTTGGCATTGCCGTACGCCAGATCAAGTAACCTGGCCGTGAATGCTTCGGCTTTTGCTTTGTCTTCATCTGCAATAGAGTATTGCAAGGCACCAACTGTAACATCGTGCTTGGTCACAGGGTCCGCATATGCAATAGTCAGACCTGTCGAGGAGATTTCTGCATGAAGGATGTTGTACAATGCGATAGATTGGGTTTCTTCGGCCTCTGTATTATACAGTCACATTAGCCATGGTCCTTGTCAGATCGAACGATTGATTTGCCTTGAAATATGCCTGATGCAGATGGCAAGAGCAGCAAGTGCGTCTTGATACCCCAGACACACGAGAAAAGCCGAAGAGATAGGAAAGCGAAGTAATGGAGAAACCTACTCGACTTTGACAGGAGCCCGCAGCAGCCGCGATCCGGTTTGCGCATGGAGCGATCGCCTGTAGAAGTACAAGAAGCTGGTTAGAATACGCAATGTACAACCATGACTGCAAGCATAGATTTCAGACACTGCTTACCAACAATAACAAGCGCATCGCTACCCAAAGCTAAGGTAGTTGACTGTCCGACTGTCAAGGTCGAGTCGGATTGGAGTAACTGAGATTGGGAATCCGGCTGATCCGCATTGAAGGAAGGGCGAGTAGGGCCGTCCGAAGAAGCCATTACTACCTGCAAAAGCAAGCAACCATTCCAAAAAGAATGCAGAAACAACCAAAAGACAAGATAACAATGATAATCAATATAAGAATGAAAAAGGCAAGAACTTCTAGGAGAAGTTCGAGATTGAGGTAGAGTCAGATTTGACCGGGGTACTTATTCTTAGTAGTTATGGAGAGAAAAAAGGTTAGTCCCACTGTTGGTTTAGCTTCTCCACAGGAACAGCTTCCTTGGATATTCATCGTCCCTAATCTGGTCAGGTAAGCTCGGAAAGACGGGAAAAATAGCAAGGATAATCATATTAATGTCCTATATCTGTCTATGGCCAATTGATGAGGACACGTAGTGATTCCTTGAATGGCACAAGCTACCGAGGACAAATCTCACTCAAGTTTTGTAGACTAGATAGTCTGTTTGAAGTTGATGAACTACTTATGATTATCTCCACTGATCCTTATCAGCCGATAGCCACACTATTTCCGGTGTTATCATTCTTTCCAAGTGACATCCTGAAGCAGGAAGGACCACTCATAAATTGGGAAATGTTCTTTTGTTGTTCCATCTGAATAGACCATTCTCTCATCTGGTACAATAAGAAAAAATAAAAGTGGCTTATAGTCAACAGATTCGTCCGTAAGAAGAGAACAGGAAGAGTAATCAAGAGCAAGGTAATACGGGTGACTATAATCATAGGGTAAAAATTAATCAAACGCTGACACCAAGAAGTCATACTCTCTCTCTTCATGCTGCTGAAGCCTTCAGGCCCTTCAGCGATCCCAGGCTCAAAGCAAGACCCTGAGAACGGCTTCTTATCCGTACGAATCCTGTGATCGGACCATCTTCGCCCTCCTTTTCGATGCTCAGATTTGCAAGTGCGTCCTCACCTGCATACAAATCCCAGGTCAGCGTTTGTTACGTCAGAAACGAGAAGGATTGGATATCTATCTGGTACTCACCAAATACGCTTCGGGCATACAAATTGGCGCTCAGGAACCGGCAATCTCCCTTGAGTGAAGCTTCTGGAGTCAAGCAGGCCATGTTTGTGCTCTCCATGAGCTGTTTGAGGAACTCGCGAAGGCTCTTCGCCTTGGAGTTGATGTTGACCTTGTTCTCCCACTCAAACTCCGTCCACATCGTCCGGAATTGAGTCTCGGTGCAGTGAGCGGGGTGGATGTAATCCATGATATCTGCATGGATATCATTAAGAATGACAACATGGGTTTCCGTCGAGCTCGCTCCATCATATACAATGTTGCCGAAGATGACACCAGTATCCGTGGATGACACCTTGACTGTAGCCTGTACGTTCAAAAAGTCACGGGGTCCGAGGTTGTGCGTGGTTGGTCGTTCAACTACCTTGAGATCGCCAAGAGTGGCAAACTCAACAGATAGGTTCTGCAAGGTCTCGAGAGTCTGGTTGACAAGAAGCACATCGAGAACGATGTCAAATTGATGGACAGTGACATAAGCCTCGGCGTAGACTGGATCAGAGAAGCCGGTAAGCTGCACAACTCGGCTCAATTTCGAGGTGATAGTCTCCACGGTCGAATCACCGCCAGTAGCCTTGGCCAGGTCGAGTTCCATTTCTTCTGCACCTTCAAGGCCAGACTTCTTGGTGAATTGCCGGATGGGAATCGCATCGTCAATCTGAACAGCAGTCTTGGCCTTCTCAACAGCTTCCTTGGCGGCACGCTTCTTATCTTCCACCTGGACCATATCACGGAATGCTTTGCGTGTGTCTTCCAGGAAGGTAGTCTCCAGCTCCTTTCTTTGAGAGAACTCACTGAGGGAGCGCACGCAGCACATGATACGATCAACAGAATCCTCGTCAATGGGGGCCTTGACAAACTGAGACTGTCCGACGCGGATAATAGAAATCATGATCAACATCGCTTCAGCGCGCAGTGCGTTCGTCCGGGCAACATCCTGCGAGACCTCCGAGTGGCGCATTACAAGTTTCGTTAATGTCGAAGAGAGAACGGTCGCTAGGTAGTAGTCACCGTCGAGGATCAACTGACGAAGAGGAGGCTTTTGAGCGGCCTTGACTGCCTCAAGTCTGGCTGCAGCAGCGGACTCGCTAGTCAAAGCGCTCTCGGTGGCATACGTGCCATCGGCCAGCACCTTTCGAGAACCAGTCGGAGCTGAGGGCTTGGTATGGCCGTTGACTTGCTCTTTGAGTGCACTCTCATCGGGTACCTCGTCAAGAAGGCGCTGTTCGGAAGCCAAGATGGGGATCTCTCCAAGGCTTGCCCGGATCCGCTTCCAGGCCTCACGGATGTCTTTCTCCTCCAAGGAATACTCTCCAACCACCCACAGCACACCACGATACACCTTTCCAGCACGAACTTCGCTCAAAGTAGAAACGAGGCGGTCAACGATAGAAGCACGAAGCTTAGGGAATTTCTCCACAACTTCCTTGACAAATGAGATCACATCGACCGCCGAGTTGTTGTTGAAGTCGGCAATGAAATCCATCAGGAGGTCGACGACGCTAGCAGCAATCTCGGAGAACTTGATGGCACAATGGTGTATCGACTGGATCAAGAGTTGACGATATTCGCTGTTCTGCGTACGTTGTCAGCATTCGATCTTTGGCGCAGATCAAAGCATATTCCTACCTTCTCGTACTGCTCATCTACTGTCTTGCCCAGTTCCTTCTTCAGCAGCATGACGACCTCTTCAACATTCTTGCTCGAGACCATTTCCAATGCGATACCGAGAGCTTTGCGCCGAACATCAATGTCAGGGCTGGAGAGAACCCGAAGAATCTCCATGGTAAGATCATCCAAAACGCCCTCATTGCGACTTCTGAGCTGGTCGACTCTGTCAAGTACAATGAGCTTGACATTGTTGTCGGCTTCTTTGATGCAGAGTTCGATCAATTTGCCTGCCGCAGCTTTCACGGCAACTGGGTTACTGGTAAGAGCTGTGAGCGACGTTGCCGCTTCGTATACCACTGTACTTGTCGATGCCTCTAGTAGATCAAAGATGAGACGCAAGTATTTTCCCTTTTACTTATTAGCGTCGCATATGATGCATGGTTGACAACCGACCCACCTTGTTCTGAGTGTTCTGCACCGCGTCCTTCCTGATGAACTCAAGCTCCGCCAATTGAAGTAATTCATCTGTATTCGGAATGCTGTCAAAAGTGGTGGCCAGGTATTCAAGAGCCTTCTGGTGGCTGATGGACATCAGAGCAGCGAACGCATTGCGCTTGCAAGTGCTATCGGTCTCCGACTCGAGGAATGTTTGAATCAGCTCTGGCGCGTCTGGGATTAGGGACTCCGAATGTTGAAAAATGGAAGCCACGGCCCAAACTGCATTTTTTCTCACATATGCGTGGCGATGTTCAAGGCATGAGCGTGCGGACGAAAGGAGGGGTTCGATGAGCTCCGGTTCACGGAGCTTACATAGAAAGCGGAGAGTGTTGCCTCGAATATATTCATTAGGGTGCTGAAGGTCATTGCGAATACCATTGCTGCGCAGAAATGGGTTGATTAGTCTGGTAGGAGAGCCAAAAGCGTGCGAGTTCGTATCCTTACCACACCAAGATCATCTCCTGCTTGAGTTTGCCATTGGCGTCGTGCTTCGGGCAGATTTCGTAGTAGAAGTAGAGTAGCTTCTTCAGCGGCTTGCTTTTCGACGGCATGACAAAGCGAATGATGTGCATGAGGAGTTGGGACATCGGGTCGCCATTCAGCATGATTGTGATGATCCGCTTCATTGTTTCCACCTTTGTCTCATCATTGCCCTTCTCTAGTTGCAATTTCAGCTCCTGTACAGTTGGCTGATCAGCAGTATTGTCCAAATGGACCAAGCTGTAAGCATTTTCCAGAAATGACGCCATGGTGCCAGGGAATAGGGAGGCAGACGGCCGTAACGGGGTGTGGGAGGATAAGGAGGGAGGAGAGCTTGGGAGTTGATCAGTACAAGTTGTTGTTTAGCATTCGAGAGGGACAAGGGAAAATACCAAGATCACTCTCCCGTAAATATGTAAGTAGGATGGCAGATGTTATTTGATTTAATTAAGCTCCCCTCACCTGCCTTGCATTCATCAGTGCGATTGTTTGGCAATCCGGGGACTTTGAGTATCAACTTGTCCATTTGCGCGGCGGAGCAAGCTGTCCGGACTGTGTGGATGACTAAGCTCCGCCCGGCCAACCTGTAAATTAAGGCACTAAGCAAGGTACAAGGCCGCCTTCGACCGATGCGATTTTGCTTTCAAATCGTCAGTCCCAACATATTTGCTCTGAGACGCGCTCAAGATGTCGAACCAGAACGAACCCTTCTATCTTCGCTACTAGTAAGACAGATCATTGCTCTATAGCCCAGATTTCCTCAGCTGCTGACAGCCCCGCAGCTCAGGTCACTCTGGGCGGTTTGGGCATGAGTTTCTAGGTCAGTGTGCACCACGAAGTTATTCTTGTTCTCTTGCAATCACTAACGGCTTGTAGAATTCGATTTTCGGACCCTTGGCGACGGCCGAAGTGCCGCCGTTCGCTATGCGAACAACTCCAACTATCGCAATGACTCCCTTATCCGCAAAGAAAGTGAGTGCTAGGATCCATGGTCGAGTGCTGAGGGTTACGTCCTCACTGACGGGATTTATAGTGTGCGTGAGCTCGGCGATGATTCAGGAGGTCAAGCGCATTATCAAAGAGAGCGAGATCATGAAGTACGCGGGTTACCATGGCAGTGACATAGAGGAAATCGTGGTTTTTGCTAATACAGCCTAGGGAGGACGATTCGAAATGGCCACAGAAGAACAAGGACGGACGGCAAGAGCTCGAGATCAGACTTGGAAACGAACATATCTCCTTCGAGGTGCGATGAATCCCCGATACGGTGGTCCAAGCAAAGGTATCAAATTCTAACGTGCTTCAACTGCGCAGACCGCGAAAATCGGTTCGTTAGTAGATGTGACCGAATCTGCAGACCCCGAAGGTCTCCGAGTTTTCTACTACCTCGTTCAGGATCTGAAAGCCCTCATCTTTTCTCTTATCTCCCTCCATTTCAAGGTGAGTTCCTCAAAATATTCTTCGATCCTCCAGAAGCTCTACTCACTTTCATCCCTCCTGCAGATTAAGCCTATCTAAGTCACGATACGGATATCTGTGAGATCTGGTTCTGGAAATCAACATGGGCGTTTTTTTTCGAGTATGACAGGGTTTTCTATAATGACGAATCTCAAAATGATCTAGTCGCGATGATGAGACTATACACATCTGCGACAAGCTAGCGATGTAGAGGAATGAAAATAAAATACCCAGCTTAATACTAAGCGCAATAATCAGCTCAATTGAGAGTAAAGGTAGCCTTGCAGGCATGAAAGTTGATCTACTTATAGTTCGATGCCCAAAGTGAGCGCTTGCCATCTCGTCCGGAAAAGGCCTGGCCAGATGTTCCGGCCTCAGGCGCCAAGTTCGCCTCCCCCGCGCCCGCATGATCAGACAAGACTATCCCTTTCAGGCAGTGCGTCTTCCCGCTCAGACACCCTTCTGGCTGCACCTTAAGAGTAATCCTCCACCTTCCATTCAACCCCGGATCCTCTCTTCCTTTCTTAGCTGTAGCTGCTCTTGCGGTTGTGGTGTGCCTGCTTCTTCTTCTTATCGTTCTCGTATGCCCTGTGTGGGGGCCCTGCAAACTGACTAGGTCCGATGTCCCGTCCTTAATTAGCCCCAATGCCGACACCGAGTGACAACACATCTCCTCTGAATGCTGCATCAATCACCGAGGAGATATCTACTCATGCAACCTGTCCACCTGAAGTTGAGCGGCTGTCTTCTTGGAGAGACTCTCCTGAACCGTCCTCTGCCACGGAGAGCGATGTCCCCGACAATGCCTTGTCACCTGCCATTCGATCAGCGCACACCCTCTTGACGGCCCAACCAGATGGAACCATCAATCAGTCAAACACAGATGTCCTAGGAGTTGGAACGGGTCATAGCGTGCTCACTAAAGGCACGATGAGATCCGATGATGAACTTGCATTGGGCAGATTGAGCCCTACCAGGGGAACAGCAAGCTCCGCAAAGCCATCGTCGACTGTCGCATCGCCATCCACTGCTTCACTTCTAAGTTATGAATTTACCAATGTTCGGGTTAGTTAGCCAGTCCCTTGTGCCGTTATTATCTCTTTTTTACTGACTGACGAAAGCTTCTTCCTAATTACACCTCTTCTTATCTTCGCCCTGGAAGCAAATTCACTGGCACGCAACAGTCGGACCGTCAAGTGTACAACGTCGATGTGGAGATCAAACATGTCGATATGGCCGAATCTTACCTCTGCGGATATCTTCGTATACAAGGTCCGTGGATTATCCCGTATGTTAACACCACTATAGCTAACCTTGCTCTTACACCTGTAGGTCTGACCGAGGATCATCCTACTCTGACAACGTTCTTTGAAGGAGAAATTATCGGAACTAAACACACGTTCAAGACCAGGAATGAAGCGTGGGGTGCAACGGAGAAGACCGACATGCACCATTGGGCCAGATTTCCTGCCTGGCGGCCTCTTGCCAAACAGGCGAAGAAGCCTGATTTCACCTACTGGAACTTCGCAGAGCGTGAACACATATTCATGCGATGGAAAGAGTACTTTCTTGTCCCTGATCATCGGGTGAGAACGATCTCAGGCGCGAGCTTCGAGGGCTTCTACTACATATGCTTCAACCAGATTGAAGGAAGCGTGACCGGCATTTACTTTCATGCGAAGAGTGAGAAGTACGTATCAGTCAAACAGCTAAACATGGATTCCGAGAACTGACGCATCTTGGATTTTTTTGCAGGTACCAGCAGCTTGAACTGAAACACGTTGAAGATCATGGCTGCACTCCGGCAATGGAGTTCCGTTGATTCTCTTGATACCCGCCAACCCTTAAGTTGGTTTGTTCTGTTGTTTGCAGACTGCCAGGACCTGGCACCTGGATTCTCTGCCTACATTTCGGCCGCGACTCTTTCTTTCTCTTCTTCTTCTTGTCGTTGTCTATATCTATCTCCCGTTTTACTGGTTACCGTCACGCTATCTCCTTTCCTCAACGGCTCCTGAGATCCATCTTACGACTACCAATCCTTGACCGTCTACGATTTCTCTCATGTCTTCCCCAATTTGGCGCAAGTTGGTTCACACGGTCTCTTTCGATTCTACTTTGATGTCTTGTGTATCTCATCATCTTGTTGTGTGCTACGGTTCGCGGTCATCCAGCTGTAAGTATGAACAGCTGTCCCTGATGAACCTCCCATATTTTCTCTCATGTCTGTCCGCTTCATCCACGACTTCCTGGGAACTCATGAATGCAATTGATGTCTTTTCTAAGCTTAAGCAGCTATTGAAGCCTACGTGCCTGCGGCACATCCGGTATCAGTAATTTTCCCGAGATTATCACATACTTGGACTCGTCCAATAATCCGTACCCTAGTCATCACATAATGAGTACAGCCATGCAAGCACAGAAATGCGGAAGTAGCTCCATCGTATAAGTGCGTATTGCTTAAATACATCCAGATAACTAGCTGACCTCAGGACACCGCACAGCGCCTTGGCTGACAACTCCATCATACACAATAGGGCGAAGCCAAATCATCCGTGCGTAGGAACAAGAGAAAACGTAGCAAGGGGGTATCACGGGCAATCTCTTTGCTGAAACTTTTGAGAGCCGAACTTCTCGAGAGGAGGAAAGAGGAAAGAGGAATGAGGAATGAGAGCAGGAAATAAGATATGAAGTGTGAAAAGTGAGCTGGAGCTTCCCTGAAAAAAGGAATTGAAACCGAAAGGATCAAAATGGCAATGAAAGATTGCCAGCTGGTTTACATGTAATTGGAATTTTGGCGACTGCACGAATTGGAGCTGCTGATGCTGCTACTGCCGCCATCACTGCTTGGGGTCTGGGGCTCAACGACGACCTGTTGCCGGATAGAGACAATCCATTCGTGCTGTAGCAGTTCCGCGGCTGTGGGTCTCTTCATGGGGTCGCATTCAAAACAACGGCGGAGGAAATCAATGCCCAGTTCGCTGAGTTGATCGGTTGAAGGTAGTTGGGGCTGATTTCCCTGAGCAATGTTGTACATGATTGCCCACTCGTTGTCTAGCGTAGACCATGGTCGGCGACCGGTGGCCATCTCCAAGATCACACATCCCAATGACCAGATGTCGACCGCTCCCTGGCGGTGGATTAACCTGGAAGTATCGCCGCGAATCACTTCGGGAGACATGTACATTGGTGTTCCGGTCATCGTCTTTTGGTTCTTGCCCCGCTGATGCGCCAGTTGGGACTCCTTGGGAACGAGAGCATCCTTGTGACCAGCTCCGGTAAAGGCATCCATCGGAACTACGGTCTTGCCCTGGCGCGCAATGATCTTGGCAGCGCCAAAATCGACATACTTGATAATGCCGTTATGGTCGAGAAGGATGTTCTCAGGTTTAATGTCACGGTGGACAATGCCAGCTTGGTGTAGGTATGCCAATCCTTCGAGAAGTTGTAGAGCATAGACCATAATGACTGTCTCATCTTCCACACGGCCATGCTCAAGCAAGCTAGCCAGAGATCCGCCAGAGCAATATTCCATGAAGATATAGACTTTGTCCCGATGTACCTCGATACCATGGTAGGAAACGATGTTAGGGTGATCAAGGACCTCCAATACCCCCATTTCATCCCGAATCTGTTGGGCAATCTTCGGAATAAGTTGAGGGTCTTGAAGACGAATTTCCTTGACAGCCATGAGATAGTTGCTGTCGAGGTTGATGGCGGCATAGACAGATCCGAAAGTACCACCTCCGATGTATTGACCTTGCTGCCATCTAAGTGTAACATTAGTCGCTGAGGACGAGAGGACCGCAAGAGATCGGTCAGCCTCGTTGGACCCTTCAAGTACTCTTCCGAGGGCCTGGCGCTTGGCGTCTTCTTCCACTCGCTTATCTTCGAGGTCATGCAAGCGAGCCAAACGCTGCTCGCGAACAAGTTTTGTAGCTTCTGCATCTGTGAGGATCCGGCCAGCGCCGATTTTCCGGGCTCCGGCGCGTTCTTCCATGCGCTGCCTCTCCGCTTGAGCTGCAAGTGATGAACGGGCACCCATGATATCGAAGTGAGAAATCAGCAACGACATGCATCCGGCCACTTTTGACCTCAACAGACCGAATTGGGAATCGTCCATTGAGAGAAGGTGTCTGCTGGAGGTGATGGCCATTGCGGATTCAAGGGCAGCCACGGCCCATTTAAACGTCTTTCGGTCAGCGGCATCGCAGTCATCGCAAATGAAAGAAACCCATTCAAGTGATAGTTCGACAAGTCTAGCGCTATTCATAGCACGTCGGTTAGGGTCGACATAATTTGATGACCGCTTGCCGAACTCTGTCGCGAAAGCATAGCAGGATTGGATAAGCTCCGTGTTCTCTATGCCTCTCGATTTCAATTGGTCTTTGATGATCGCAACACTGTCCATAATAGTCATGGAAAGCTTGAATGAGATCTTCTTAATCTTGTTCAGCTCCACGTTGACTCGTCCAAGGTTTGCTCGTTGTTCAATAGCCATGTCCAGCTGCATTCCAGTCAACTGAACCAGCTCATGCCGAGCAGTGGCGAGTCGTTGCTGCGTTCCCTCAACTACAAGACGACATTTGCCGAGTCTGACATCCGTGGGCTGTTCCAGGAAATCAACCTGCATCTCCTTACCGGCCCAGGATAGGGGCTTTTCAGGGCGTATTACTAAAATATAAGGTGCGTGGACCGAATCCTTGGGTACATCTTCCTCTCGAAATGAGGTCGCAAGAATCGCTTGGATGTCTGTAGGTCTGTTCCACAGCGCATGATGTGCGAAGAGGTAGACACCTTTCTGGCCGACAGACGCGTTTGACTTCACCAGGAAATGATCCGAAATGAGCAACGCCTCGAAGAAGTCGTACGCGATATCAGCCGAGATATTGTACTCTGTAGCGTTTTCAAAAAGTTGACGGAGGAAGCGGGAGAATCGGTAAAGCTTCCGTTGTCTAATTCTCGTGGAGTCGAGCACGCTTTTGTATCTCTTATCCATATCGATCGGGTCTTCGTTCGGACGGGCCGTCAACTCACGCTCAAAATGGATCATTAGACGTTGAAGAGACTTGGCGGTCAGAGCACTAGAAATGCGTATTAGCAATAACGTATACTTAGAGATAGAAAGAGAATCAATACCTGAATTGTTCGGCGACCTCGATGTCACCACCTTCGAGTTGGCGACCAATGTCGTTCGAAAATTCCCAGTCCTGCTCCAGGATTTCGGCTTCCTTGAATGTATTCTTATTCACATTCAATTTCCAATTCAAAAGGCGAAAGTAGTATTTCAAAGCATCCAATACCACCGAGTCGAAGTTCTCATCAATGCATGGCGGTAGATCCCATCCGGGCTCAGGTCTCGATATATCTAGGTAGCGTTGTTTAATGTCAACAGCGACTTTCATCAGTATCTGAAACTGCGAGATCATCTGGTCCACAAGAATCGGTGATTGTTGGGCAGGGTCCTTCATGTTCTTGGCGTAAGATAAGCGAACGCGAATGATTTCTTGAATGAGGCGCGAGGGAAAATTGATCAGTGTGAGAAGCTCTTCAATGTATGGAGGTAGATGTCGTTGGGCGAATGAGCCCGCATTTTCAATCAGCGTCGTCTTCGCTTTCTTGATCACTTCGCCAATGCCGTTGAGCATACTGTGATCTCCTTGCAGGGTCTTGAGACCGTCTTCCTTCATAATGCGATCGAGGAATGACGATCCGTCCGAGAGATCGCTGTTGACGGATTTGACCTTGGGTTTGCTGAAATCAAGCTCCTCATTGCCTACCCACTTCTGCAGAATGGCCAGTTCGGTGTTGATGAGGGCGATAGTGTTGTGCCACGCGAAAACGGCCTCGCGGCTTGAGCAGAATTCCTCCGATGCCACTCGAGGATTTGCAGCTTCCAACTCTTTATGCGTAGAGTATAGCATCTCGCATTCCTCTATCTTTTGAACAATGTCCTCGACCTGCTTGATAGGCGACTTGCCAATCTCAGTCTCACCCTTGATTTTGAAGTTAATGATATCTTCGATGATCGGTCCTAGACCAGCTCTACCTTCCTCAATGAGCTTCCGTTGTAAGGCAACACTCCGGCCGCATGTTCTGGCTCGAACTCCCAACCAGATCGCATTGTTCTGAGCCGCGGACCTTTTTGTATCCGTTGAGCCAAGCAGTCTTTGTTTCTCCTGTCTGACAACATCTCCTCTTAAGACCGAGGCCAACATAGAATGCCACTCAAGTCTTTCTTGATTTTTGGGGTTCTTGAGTTCCTCGAGCGTGGGTTGGTTATCATCCGGGAGGAACAGCTGAATGTCAGGATCATATGCGTCATCTTCGAACGGAGCCTCCGACGATGGCGAAGGCTCCTCCAAATCCGAGTCACCCGGCGTCAAACCCATGTTCTGGGCATCATCGAAATGGTTGTACCACGCCTGTGGATTTGCCCGAATGCGTTGGACATACGCCTTTTCTTGGGCCCGGTATTGCGCGTTAGGATCACGTCGGGAACTTCTTCTGGCCGACGAGGACCTTTGGCGGTCGCTCTGGAGGCTAATGTATTGAGGTGGACGCCTCTGGGGCGCGTAGGTGTTGGATGGAGTCCTAGCGGGGCCAGACGGGCGTTGCGGTCGCAATTCTCGATCGGTTAGAGGGAGACCGTCGACAGGTGGGACTTTGTCGAGAGCAGCACCTGCACCGACGCTGGAGCCACGAGGACGTAGACCTGGTGTGCTGGCCCAGGCTGGCAGGCCGGTAGCGTGCGAGGGAGGAGGGGACGAAGCAATAGTGGTGACTGCTGGAGCTTGGTCGAACATCTCTGGAAAGGTAGAATTGGCCCTCATTGCATACGGCTGCTGTAGAAGTTCGTCGGAAGACCCTGAGCTGTCCGAGTCATGGTTGGGAATATCAGGATTCTCCAGGACTCGAAATTCACGATCCTGAGGCGACTCCATCTTGCATGGCTTTTAAGGCGTTTGGTCCTGTTGGTGGATGGTGAATGAGGAGAAGCTGGAGCTCCAAAGCCCGAAACTTGATAGGGGTGTGGCGGTGCATTCCGGGGCCCAGTAGTATTTAAGATTGCCTAAGGCCGCCACACGGCTAAACGTTCTCTCAGCCTACTTCGTACTAGCGCGGTTTTCTTCTGGCCAGTTATCATCATAGCTTTCACAAGTTTCATTTGGCTGTAATTGTGATTGTTATTCAAGCTTTAAGAGCAATTTGACCTTTTTAGATTCGCTCGCGGATGACCATGGGATTGGGCCTACCCAAGAGAGAGACTTTTCAAACAGCCCATGAGCTTCAAGGTAGCACCTTGGAAGTTCTAAGGGACCAGATATCTCCCTCAATATACTCTGTATACCAATAGGAACTGTAGCATTCGTGACTGTAGGCTGGACTGATTCCAATCTACTATGTGATCCTAGAATGCAAGCACAGACCGATTTGGATTCCAATGATCAGCGACTATCAAAAAAATTGAAGAAATATGCCTACTGGATGCATAGTGAGAACCAAGAATAGTAATTTATGCACAGAATCAGTAAAACTGAGGAGATATACTACGTACTCTGTGCTGATCAGTGGGACTCGATGTTCCAAAGTTGGAGCGTGCGGATCTACATAAAAGCCCATAGTCCACTTTAAGACATCTGGAGTCTGGAATTCTGGATGCGTATCGAAGCCTTGATGATCTGGACCTAGTGAGCCTCAAAAGAGCCACAACCTTATGGAGAACATGGTAGACATCTGCCGGGGAGTCTGATGTCGGTCTCCTTTAGTCCACGCTAAGTAGAGGTCTCCTGCCAGATCGGCAGCTGCATGTTACGTAGATGACTACCTGTCGAACAATAATATGGGTTTGCTGCAGCAAGTCGTATCTTTTTTGAAACGACTCCTGAAAACCCTGCAACATGGCAATAGCCATATGCACGACCAGAGGTGAGGGTTACAGGGCTTAGAGACACCTCCATAGCAGGTGCTTTTGAAGCAATAGCCAATGAACAGAAACAAAGGAGGGAGGGGATGGTCTACCTAATTGGTGGTGGTTATCTGTCGCCTTTCATGACACATATCTGCTGCATTGGAAAAGCAGGAGCTGGATGAGCATCAAATGTTTGCCACGGAGAATTATCACTTCACCAGTGCTATACAACATCCATGCCATTTCTGACCTCTTTGAGAGAGTTGTTGAAGTACTGATGTGCCAAGCTCCCCTAATCCGAACAGGTCGGGATGCCGAAATCGAACTAAATCGCCCAGCCAATAGTATCAGAGATCCTTATCTTCTCTCAATCTCAAATATTCCGAACGCAAGGTACCCGAGGTAGTCACGAAAATACGCAGTAGGCAGTAGGTAGGTATCTATCTCAAAACTAGCATGTTAGGTAGGTACCTTATTCAGTGGGACAGCCTGAGGTTGAATGCAGGTACCCCAGGCTGTTTGGGTCCGTGTACGGAGTAGGGGAGACCGATCATCGATGGCATGCGCAAGACAAACCGTTGGAGAATCGGCCAATCAATGACGGACCGTATGTCATCGACAAGGAGAAGTTGTCGGATGACAGGAGGGAGATACCTAATAACTTCAATTCTGAGATGTTCCCATGAGGTCAGAGGAACTGGCTGATAAGGAAGCTAAAGCGACTGTTGATTGGTTGTTTGGCTCAAGATAACAGACTGATAAGCGAACTCAAATCCAAGAGAGACTTCCATTTGTCAGTCCTGGAATTCTATTGTTCTCATGTAAGCAACAGTCAGCATGGCATGCTGCTATGCTGCTTGCTATGAGAAGCCACCTACATAATACCCTAATTGCGGTACCAGCTGTTTCTCCTTCCTATTTTAAACAAACTCGGGTCAAGAGTGCGTGGCTGTGTAACTACATGTAAAGTACCTTGGGTTTTGTAGCGGAGGACAGTTGCAATGTCAACATCGCTCAGCATACCTACCTCAGGGACCAAACAGCAAATCCCATTATCTGCATATGAATACAAGATAGAGGAATTTATCTTGGCAACCAATCTATATCACAGTACTTGCCTTTGAAGGGTGGGAGAATACGGAGTAGTTAAGAAAAAAATACGGAGTACTGTACCTAATGGTCTTCATATCGGGGTGAGGACTGGCAGTAAAGCTGCTGATTGGCCCGAAGGAAGTCCATATCTACAACCACTCTCAATGCTCGTCTCATTCCCCAATCACCTTGAGCTACAGTATCTACATACCTAGGTAGGTAGCCTCATGATTCTCATCAATTCCTCCCAGACCCTGTCAACGATAATGGGAAATGGGAACCACGGTCCCCATGTTATCGTCTAATCTGCTATATGGCCTCCGATCATCGCACTCCGGTCCTAGACCCCTAGTACTTTGATGGTCTAACTGCTGAACCCTGAAAGATAGACTGAGCTAAAGCTCCCTTGGTAGACGAACTAACGTAGAGATATCTGCTCTGGACATCATCATTCTTGTCATCTTTATCCATGGTAAGACGAAAACTAATTATCCATGGGCTTATCCATTGCCTTGCATCATGACTTTAGTAAGACCAGATTATTGTCTGATATCTATCACAATCCTTCAATTTGACTACTATCAGCCTGATGAGCCAAGGCCATAGACCTTCCCCTAGCGCCCGACAGTGGAGCATTGTGTTTGATTTCGGGAACTATGGCCATGGCTCCATTGTTCACAGCGTTTTTGGCTTGTATCTGCATCGCATATTTATGGGTCTTGCCCTCTCTCCTGTCACATTTCTCCCTTTATCAGACGTCGAATCCTTCCCTTTCCTCCTTCTCGTCATCTTGTGTTCAGCTTTGACCGACGCCTTCGACTCTGATTCTGCAGCTCAGTCCTGCTCAGTACCTGCTCGTTGCATCTTGGGACTTCACCTTTCTGTCATTGGTTATCTAGCACCACGGCAAGCGGGCCTCGGTCAGTGACCTGCAGCAAACGAATCTTCCCTATCGACAAATCTGTGCTGTGCTGCAGGTGAAGTTTCACAATGGCGGAATACCCGGTGCCCTACAATGGCACCACAGCAACGGGTGGAGACTCTTTGACGGAGGATTTGAACATATTCTACAGCGTTCGTCAACCTCACTGTTGCAGTATGTTGCGCTCGAATGAATACCTGTAGCTGACTGTCCCTCCAGTCCGGTGACATTGCGTGGGTTGTCACCTCAACCGCATTAGTCCTGCTTATGATTCCTGGCGTTGGGTATGAATATATGACGACTCATCTTCATGTCCATTGCTAACAGCCTCCAGCTTCTTCTACTCCGGTCTTGCCCGTCGGAAGTCGGCCCTCTCTCTGATATGGCTCTCGATAATGTCTGTCGGTGTCGTTTCCTTTCAATGGTTTTTCTGGGGCTACTCACTAGCCTTTTCCCATACTGCTGGGAAGTACATTGGTGATCTATCCAACTTTGGATTCAAGGGTGTTCTGGCAGCGCCTTCGGTCGGCAGCCCCAAGGTGCCGGATCTGCTCTTCGCCGTGTTCCAGGGAATGTTTGCTGCAATTACGTGAGTCTCTAACTCAAGCATTCCCCTCGTGCTCGAAGATAGGGCAACTAACAACCCAAAAGTGTAGCACTTGCCGTCGGTGCCGTCGCCGAACGCGGCCGTATGCTTCCCTGCATGGTTTTCTCCTTCATCTGGACCACGATCATCTATGACCCTATCGCTTGCTGGACATGGAATTCCTCCGGCTGGGTCTTCCAGCTCGGTGGTTTGGACTTTGCAGGTGGCACGCCTGTGCACATTGCCTCCGGCTCAGCAGCGTTGGCTTACTCATTGATGCTCGGAAAACGCCGTGGTCACGGCACCCATGAGCTCAACTACCGCCCTCACAACGTCACCCACGTCGTCATCGGCACCGTGTTCCTCTGGGTGGGATGGTTCGGATTCAACGCTGGATCAGCCCTTGCCGCCAACATGCGAGCTGTCATGGCAGCCGTTGTGACCAACCTCGCCGCTTCTGTTGGTGGTGTCACTTGGTGTCTTCTGGATTACCGACTCGAGAGGAAGTGGTCTACCGTGGGTTTCTGCTCGGGAGTCATTGCTGGCTTGGTCGCTATTACTCCTGGATCTGGCTTCGTGACTCCATGGGCCGCTTTCGTCTTCGGTGTCGTCGGCGCTATAGCTTGCAACTACGCCACCAAGCTCAAGTATTGGCTCAGGATCGATGACGCCTTGGATATCTTTGCCGTTCACGGCATCGGAGGACTAGTTGGAAACATCTTGACTGGCTTCTTTGCGGCGTAAGTATTATTCAATCCAAGAACACTCTGATATATGACTGACATGCGTCCTGCCAGTGACTACATTGCACACCTCGATGGCTTCACTGAGATCCCCGGTGGATGGGTTAACCACCACTGGGTTCAGCTCGGGTACCAGCTAGCCGACTCTGTTAGTGGCTTTGCATACTCCTTCTTTGGTAGCTGCCTCATTCTCTTCCTCATCAACTTGGTCCCTGGTCTCAGCCTCCGCGCTGCCGAAGAAGATGAAATTCTGGGTATTGACGACGCCGAGATCGGCGAGTTTGCTGTATGTGCTCCGGACGATCTGCGGCTTGAATCATTTGAGCTAACAAGTTTCCTAGTACGACTATGTCGAACTCACTCGCGATGTGATCTCAGGCGTTGAGGGCACTGAAGGCCATGATGGTTCTTCCAAGCGGACAATCACCCCTACCGAGGGCCACGAGGGCACCCTTGAAACGAAGGCTTGAAGCTTGTGTCAGACTCACTAATACTCTGTGATACCCTATCCATAATAATCATGCCCTCATTCTGTCGATCATGATCTGTTTGTATATATTTCCTATTTTTCACTTGTATCTTTCGTCACGATGGAAGACGCCCCTTGGATATGCAGAACATTCTATTTTCTTCATCTGATGTTATTTGAAAGTCCGTGCATCATGCCTTGTGTGTCTTTCCAGGTAAGAGGCTGGCTAAGTAACTGGCTCGTAGAACACTTTAGCGTGCATCAATGCCAGCTGTTATTGTATGATGGCCGTTGTATGTAGTATCTTAACACCCTGGACATCAATCGGGTTGGGGGCACCCACCTTTGCTCATCTGGTATGTTCCTGAAGAACCACCAATAATCCTGCACCGGTGACCGGCTCATATCGAAGAGAGTAATGAAATATTTAAAGTCGCAAGTAGTAAGGTTGCCCATCCGATTGTAGTTCTCATGGTGATGGCACATGTCATTGCTTTCGGCCAATGATAAGCCACGATTGAAGCTTCCAGCGGTCGTCAGTCTCGTCACCACTCAGAAATCCGCTAGGAGCTCGGAGCTAAGGTAGTAGGTCTCTCCCCCGCAAACCATTCCCATTCTTCAGAACAGAGCACATACTGTTTTCTACATCTCCTGATTTCTTCCTGATTACTGTATTATTATATTACGTGTATCAGTCTACAGTCTTGCGCAGATGGCATCACGAAGCCCCAGCGAAGAAGCTCCTAAACCGGCGCCGTTTAGCAACTTGCCCCAGGACCCGGCTGAATTCGACAGCGACCCCAGGATTTCCTTCTCGAAGCTGGACAACAAGTTCATACTGGAGACTGAGGACGGACAGGAATTTGAATACGATACGGTGTTTAAACGATGGATTCCGACGGTGTGTGCGCGCTTCCTCTGCAGCTGGTCGATTCCCCTTGTGTCTTGCGATCGTTGAACTCTTACCTTTTCTGTCTCCCTCTTGTTATGAGTTCCCTTCCCCCCACGCTGTATTTTTTCCACTTGCCAAGTATCGTATCTGGAGCACAGCGTTTCATTGCAGAGCTACTGCGATAGCCGTTGCTGCATGGGTCTTGGTCGGTTCGTGAAACTGATTGTGGGGTTGGCGCGACATTTCCGCGCCCTTGGGTATTCTCCAGGTCGACGATGACTTGCTCCAACAGCAGCAAGAAGCCTACAAGATTCAGGGGGTGGATGAAAATGAACAAGTCACTGCGCAACAATTGAGGAAGAAGCGGAAGCAGCAGGCCGGCGGAGATGAGGTCAGTGAAGCAAGCGATATGACCTTGAAATCCATACATGTAACTACAGCGACTGACAAAATTTGAATCGCAGAATAATGGTCAAAAGCCGAAGAAACAACGGGTGAATACAGCCGTGTTCGTCACATCTATTCCCCTTGACGCCGAGTTCGATGAGATCCGTGACGTCTTCTCCAAGTGTGGTGTCATCGCCGAAGAGATTGACAGTGGCCGGCCCCGAATTAAGATGTATATGGATGAGAATGGCAACTTCAAGGGCGAAGCTTTGATCGTGTATTTCCGGCCGGAGTCTGTCAACCTCGCCATACAGATGCTGGACGACTCAGACTTTAGGTTCGGGGTGACAGGTCCGCAGGGACCGATGAAGGTCCAGGCTGCGGATTTCTCGTTCAAGAGCCAACAAGAGGCACCGACAAAGACCAGCATGAGGGATAAGAAGAAGATCATCAAGAGGACTCAGAAACTCAATAGGTCTGCCTAAGGAAGCCCGCGGGACTTGACGAGATATGGACTGACGTGGTTTTACCAGCAAACTCGCCGATTGGAGTGACGACGAGCCATCAAATTTGACGGACACGAGCTCTAGGTTTGAGAAGGTTGTCATACTCAAACACATGTTTACTCTGAAGGAGATCGAGGTATGATTCCAATTTCGGCCGCTTATGGGACAGAGTGATACTCACCCTTTGTAGGAGGACCCAGCAGCGATCCTTGACATCAAGGACGACATTCGGGAGGAGTGCTCCAAGTTAGGTGAGGTTACGAATGTCGTGATGTATGACAAAGAACCCGACGGAGTTGTCAGCGTTCGTTTCATCGACCCTGAAGCCGCCAGGCAGTGTGTCAGAGTACGTTACGTTGGCTCATTTTGTTCGCAAAGATCCATGCTCTAACAAGTTTCTAGGTCATGGACGGTCGCTTTTTTGCCGGCACACGCGTCGAAGCCTACATTTCAGATGGGAAAGAGAAGTTCAGAAAGAGCAATGAGAGGCGGGCAGCTCTCGAGGATATGG
Source organism: Aspergillus quadricinctus (assembly GCA_022814375.1). NCBI lineage: Eukaryota > Fungi > Ascomycota > Eurotiomycetes > Eurotiales > Aspergillaceae > Aspergillus > Aspergillus quadricinctus. Next base: position 95,786 of record JAKLNT010000016.1, on the reverse strand, counting down.
CGGAGAGAGGGCTTGACGCTGAAGACGAGGAAGAGAACGCACGGTTGGACGAATTTGGGACTTGGCTGGAAAGCTCCCATGTGGTGGAAAATTCTGCCAAGTAGTGGCTTCTTGGAGAATTGTCACTTCTTAGACCTCTTTGAATCGCCTAAGCATTGTATCCATGCGAACTGAGCAAGGGCTGAAGAAGGGCCATTGGTTCACAGCGCTTTGTACTGTATTATAGCCGATTTTGTACTCGGTAGATCTGAGCCAAAAGAAATGGCGGGAATGGCCATGCTGATATGAAGACATATGGTCAAATGGGGCAACACCGATGAAAGCCAGCAATTGCTATTGAAAAGGACCTTCTTTTATTTATTGACACCTACGGGGTAGGTATTCTTCAATTGCCAGCATATGGAACGACTGCAATTCATGGTTCGCGGTTGTTGTCGTTGGCCCAACTGTGGTTCGTTCCAGCGCGGAACGGCTGCTGACTGGTGTCCCGTGATAGAAACAGCGCTAAACCATGTTTGACCGTAGCTCCCCCTGATTATTTACCCAAAGCAAATGTTGACTTGTTTGTCTGTCTGTTGATCCCTCCTGAGAGACCAGCCCGCACAACGAACCTCCTCACCGCTAAACTTCAACCCAACGCCCCCTTCCCTTTCTCCATTCTTCCTCTCCGTCCCCATTTCTTCGACGGTCTCTCATCTGTCTTGTTCACTTTGAACTTTCCTGTTCCATCTCTTCTTGAGCCATCCCACCCTTTCTACAGTAACTCTCCGCCAGCAAATCATCCACAATGCGTGAAATCGTATGTTGTCCCTAACCCCCCTGTTCCCGTCAGGAGACGCGTCGATTTGGGCTCTCCCTGGATGGAAGGACCCCACTCGTTCCTCAAGAATGCGGATCAGCTAACTTTTCTTTTATTCTACAGGTTCATCTTCAGACCGGTCAGTGTGTAAGTACTGCCCATCGTGGGTGAGGGACTGTTATGGGAGAAGTGTACAGACGGTGTTTGGGTTGAGCAGAGACTAAACTCCATTCTTGGTGACAGGGTAACCAAATTGGTGCTGCTTTCTGGTATGTCTCGACCTCAATGCTTGGATGATGGAAGATTAGGACCGGTCATCTCAGCAGGCTGTCCTCCATGGGTTCTGGTCGTCGTCATGGGTATCAGCTAACAAATATACAGGCAGACCATCTCTGGTGAGCACGGCCTTGACGGCTCTGGCCAGTAAGTTCGACCTTGATCCTCCCAATCGAGAAAGCGGGGGAAACACGAATCGGCAAGCAGGAAGAGGACGCGTGTCTGATGGGATAATAGCTACAATGGCTCCTCCGATCTCCAGCTGGAGCGTATGAACGTCTACTTCAACGAGGTGCGTGGATGAAACTCTCGACGCTAACTACTGCCGCAACATCTCACGATCTGACCCGCTACTAGGCCAACGGTGACAAGTATGTTCCTCGTGCCGTTCTGGTCGATCTCGAGCCCGGTACCATGGACGCTGTCCGTGCCGGCCCCTTCGGCGAGCTCTTCCGTCCCGACAACTTCGTCTTCGGCCAGTCTGGTGCTGGTAACAACTGGGCCAAGGGTCACTACACCGAGGGTGCCGAGCTGGTCGACCAAGTTATCGATGTCGTCCGTCGCGAGGCCGAAGGCTGTGACTGCCTCCAGGGTTTCCAGGTCACCCACTCTCTCGGTGGTGGTACCGGTGCCGGTATGGGTACCCTCCTGATCTCCAAGATCCGTGAGGAGTTCCCCGACCGTATGATGGCAACCTTCTCTGTTGTTCCCTCCCCCAAGGTGTCCGACACTGTCGTTGAGCCTTACAACGCTACTCTCTCCGTTCACCAGCTCGTTGAGCACTCCGATGAGACCTTCTGTATCGACAACGAGGTATGGGTGGATTGATTGTCCAGAAAACAACATGGAGACTGACTGGTTCACAGGCTCTGTACGACATTTGCATGCGCACCCTTAAGCTCTCCAACCCCTCCTACGGTGACCTGAACCACCTGGTCTCCGCCGTCATGTCCGGCGTCACCACTTGCCTTCGTTTCCCTGGTCAGCTCAACTCCGATCTGCGCAAGCTGGCCGTCAACATGGTTCCCTTCCCTCGTCTGCACTTCTTCATGGTCGGCTTCGCTCCTCTGACCAGCCGTGGTGCTCACTCTTTCCGTGCCGTCTCCGTTCCCGAGTTGACCCAGCAGATGTTTGACCCCAAGAACATGATGGCTGCTTCTGACTTCCGTAACGGACGTTACCTCACCTGCTCTGCCATTTTGTATGTTACCAAACCCACGAACATTATGCACGATCAAGCTGCTGACGATAATTTAGCCGTGGTAAGGTTTCCATGAAGGAGGTCGAGGACCAGATGCGCAACATCCAGTCGAAGAACCAGAGCTACTTCGTTGAGTGGATTCCCAACAACATCCAGACCGCTCTGTGCTCCATTCCCCCCCGTGGCCTCAAGATGTCCTCCACCTTCATTGGTAACTCCACCTCCATCCAGGAGCTGTTCAAGCGTGTCGGTGATCAGTTCACTGCTATGTTCCGTCGCAAGGCTTTCTTGCACTGGTACACTGGTGAGGGTATGGACGAGATGGAGTTCACTGAGGCTGAGAGCAACATGAACGATCTGGTCTCCGAATACCAGCAGTACCAGGATGCCTCCATCTCCGAGGGTGAGGAGGAATAGTAAGTTCTACCATGTCTTCTTGCAGAGTACGTGTGCTGACTCTCCGTAGCGGCGAGGAGGAGCCCCTTGAGGCTGAGGAGTAAATTATTTCTCTCTAGCCTTTCAGTGACGTGAATTGAGATCTGTTCACAGTAATACCCCCTGATACATAAGTCTACTTTCTCTCTGGCCTTGGCCTCGCTCACAGGCTGCTGCTGCCATACTGGAAAATTTTGCTCGAGCGTTTTTTAATCTTCCTGTTCTTAATTTCTTATGGCCGCCAAGGCCACTGAAAGTATTGGACAAATAGCACAAAGTTCAAAAGCATTGTCTGTAATCCTCCGTCAATGGTCGCAGGTTAGAAATAACTTGAGTAGATTGTAGAATATCAAGCAGAACCATATAGGACGGCGCATCTGTATCTGGCAACATGATGGAAACTTTCATCCACAACTCATTTGCGTCCACTATTGTTCCCCTCTGTGAGAAGACCAGTTTTGCGCCACCGCCAGCAGATAGGCTCGAATGCTCGATATCGATTTGTTGAGAATTGTACGACGTTTTTCCAGAACAATCGGCTGGCTGCAGAGAGTGGGTATATTGGCACATTTACGAAACACATGGCGCCATCCCTCTGCAGTACACGACGCACCTGAGGCAAACAGGCCGGCTAACGGGAACCGGTCAAATTTCAAATGAACGGACACTTGCCCGTCCTCGAGACTTTCAGCTCCTCCATGATCTTCTCCATGGTCTGTTTGCCCTTCCCTTCAAAGTACTTTGGCCCCACGTCGGCAGTGTAGTAGCCCTGCGGGTAGTACTTATCCCCCATGTCGCCGGGCAGCGGCTTCCCCAGAGCCCAGGTGAGCCAGGCGGTTGGGCCCCAGCGGTTCCAGAAGGTCGGCTTGACGTAGTAGGGGGCTGCGTCCCACTTCGTGATGAAGATGCGGTTGTGTTCGTCTGGGTGCTCTGTGAAGGCTGTGTAGCGCAGGAAGTAGGGACGCGGGAGGGCGAGGTAGCGCATGATGAAGCGGCGGGCGCCGAGGAGGAAGGAGAATACTTTGGTGTAGGCGGCGGGGGGAGGGTCGTACCTTGTTTTAGTTTGGGAGTTAGTTGTGCTGGGCTTTAGGGGTCAGATAAAGAAGGTGCATATGCTTACAGCATGGCTTTCCGTAGACGGTCGTCCATCATGAACGAGACGAACTTCAGCCCGATATGCTGCAACGGGCGGGGGATCATGTACACCAGCACGGCGGTGGTCTGGTCGGCCGTCTCACGGTTCTTGATGTCCGGGAGCATGCATCGAACTTCGTAATCATCGCTCCACGTCATCATCTCCTCCAGCCAGTGGAGGCCGTCGCGGAACCCCGTCTTGCTGGAGGGGAGGTTCTCGTAGCTGATGCCCAGACCGTCACCGACGCTCTTCCAGAAGGTACCGATGGCGCACTTCTCCACGTCGCTCAACGTGCGCCATTCGTACGTTTCGATGAACCGCACGGGCTGGATGGCGAAGAGGCCGAGCGTGTACAGCATGTCGTCTTCCAGAATTTTGCCCGAGGCGCGGTACCCGCTGTGCAGGAAGCGGGTGCGCGCGATAGCGATGCAGGCGCGCTCTGAGGAGGGGGCATGCCCGACGAATTCCTGAATCAGGGCGCCTGTGTCGGCGTAGCGCTTGAGAGATGTCTCCGGGGCCGAGAATTGGCTCGTTGCTGTCAGGAGCCTGGATATAGTGGGAATGCCGTACGTCTGTTCAGTATCTTAGTGACTGTCCATAACTAGTTCGTCGAACAGGATTGAGAGAGTGACTAACCCTGAAAAGCGCAAATTGTAGCGCTTTGACGAAAAAGAAAGGAAACTCCAGCTGCAATAGGACCTTCTGAATTTCACACGCTTCATCATCGGTCATGCGAGCAAGGGACTCGCGGGTTGGGAAATTGTACTTGCGATGGAGTGATCGCATCCGGCGGAAACGGAGACAAGAGCATAGCACTGGGTATGCTGCAAGGCCAGCGAGAATATAGGGAGCCAGCCGGCCAAAGGAGACGTGTGATACATCAGTGGTGAGAGTTGCCAATGGGCCACTCTTCAGCCGTGCTGTAAGTTGCTCGATGATCTTCTCCATCTCTTCCACTTGTCGGTATTGACTCGGGAGACGATGAAGGAAATTATATCCTCCAGATTGGGAGCCCAGTCGACTCCAGGTACTCAGGTAGATAAGTGCTAAACGAGCCAACACAGCACGAGCGGGGTTGTCTTGATGAATGTGGTTAGAGAGCGTCTTGGAAGTGGAAAGTGATTGACATTGACCGCTACTAGGACAGACATACCTCGATCAATTGGATACTGGATTCAGTCTGGACCCTGATTTGATAGAGGACATAATCTAAAGTCAGCAAGGGTGTTATGCATGTCAGATTCTTAAATGGGAGACGAAATCAGATGACTTTGCTCCTGCCGCAAGTGAAGACACCCTTCAACTCTTCTTCAGCTCTTCCCCCACACTTCACCGCGATCCCCAGTGTATTGATTGATGAGGATCCCTCCACTGTTTCATCTCTTGAAGCATGGATATGACGGCTGCGGTACGATATATGCTTTGTGCTCGGTTGAGACTCAGACGAACATCTTCTGTGGTGTAATACATTGCGGCATCGCGAACCTCGGTAAGGTAGCTTTCAAGCACACGCGGAAATTACAACGTTAAAATGCCCAATCTCGACTTTTACAAGGTATTTCTTATCCATCTAATAATCTTTTGAGACAACTTCTATGCTACAAACAGGACTTGGACTAACATGTTTGTACAGAAGTGTGGACCACCTTTCCGCGTCGGATCCCATCTTGATAGCTACAACGTTCGACGTCTATCCGGTTGACTTCTGGAGACCAAGTTGTCTACAGCATCAACGACCAAGCATCTGAAGCTCCAACAGTCTCAGAGCAGGAAAAGATATGGCCGTGAACCCCAGGCCGAGCCAGATTCCAAGATCACAGCCTCCTGTGATCGCATTTGCAACTGGCCCAGTGTAGTAAACTTGGTCCTGTTTGGCGCCCGAGCTGTTAGCAAATATGGCCTGTTGCAGGCGACTTTGAGAGAAGAGAAATGGGATCGTTCACATACCATACCCACAATGGCGCCTGCCCATCCGATCAGGAAGGAAACCCCGGCAGCAACACCCACTGGGAGTTTCCGCCAGTCATTCCATATAGTCCAGTCGTATCCTCGACACCGGTTGAAGAGCACATCTTCCTCGACAGCGATGGTGAACCAGATGATGATCCAGTATCCAATCAAAGGGAGGAAATTCTTGAAGATCTGATACAGGAAATTCCTTCCTCCGATTGCACATGCTGTATAAATGATGGTACTTCCGATGGTGAAGATAGGACGCGGAACTTTCGACCAGACCTCTCCGAGCATTTGAAAGTTCATTGCCATCGAATATGACCCTGGGGCATTGTTGGAAATCACCGTCAGAACATTAATGAACGCGCAAATTTTGCCAAACACTCCAAGCCTGTCATAGCCAGCCATCAACAAGCTTCCCGGAGTTCCGTCATAGAGTGCCTGCCACTTGACACTGTTCGCAACACCGGTTCCCAAGCCGACTCCCAGCAGAAGACTGGTCATCATCGCTCCACACCCTCCAATGGTGGTCACCAACCAAGTCTTCCACGGCCTGATCGTGGATGGGTAATACACATAATAGTCTGCCGCGGAGGGCGCCCACGAGAGAGCTGTGGACATGCAGAGTGAGAAAAATCCTAGGCGCTTTGCGTTTATCTCATCGGACGACCCGAGGGACTTTGTATGAAGGTCGAACTGTGGTATTGCTGACCCCGCCAAGATGCAGAATGTGAGCAGTTGAGGGAACCAAGCGAATCTATGCTCCCAAGTCAGCCTTTCACTTTGTTATTTCCATTTAGCACTGTGCGCAAGGACAATACCTCTCGTATATATGGAATATGCGCATACCAAACGTCGCCATGATTCCACTCCCGAGGGCGACAATGATAATTCCAACAATGACGGATACAGATCCTCCAGAAAGCTTAGACAGAATCTGACCTCCTACCATAGCATTAATCATTCCATATCCGAGATTGGTCAATACGTTCAGCGAACAGCAGACTTTGTTGGGGTAGTAACCCATGAAATATCGGGTCACGACCTATAAAATCAATTCGTGAGCCCGGTCCATGTTCAAGTCAAGCAAGCTGGATGGTATAAATCCGGTTAGGATTCAAAGAGAAAACGAACTGCTCGGAAAGAGACCATACAAGTGTGCGATTCCCGCTCCTAGGACCCCAGGTACTCATATAACCCACCGCCAAACCCCCCATCAGATTTCCAAATACGGCGCAGATGGCAGCGTCCGTGAAGTTCAGGTTCATGACCAGTGTTCCTATTGAACCGACAACCATGTGATTCACTGCCATTCCCATGCTGAACCATATCAACAGCATGTGAAAAGAGTCTGACGTGGTGGGCTTCTGACGATCCTCTGGCGGAACGGGCTCGATTCCGCGGGTCTCTAAATTCTTGATGCTCCTGGCCCATCGTTGATATCTTGACTGGCAGACGGTGCTCGAGGAGCCGCAGTCACCCAGCTCTACTTGTGTAACGCTGTGCAAAGAAGGGGACTCGCGGGGCTTCTCAAATTCGGACACCATGTTGGCTCAGATGAGAACGGACACTGTTCGCTCCAAACGCAGAAGGGCTCAACTCGTCTTTCCTCGTCTTTCCTACCAAGGGTACGATTTCCCTCTCTATCTTGCTAGCGCAGTTAGCATCGGTCTTACCATCACAGAATGACAGAATATGACCAAATCTGAAACCAACAACGTGAACCTTCCTGGTGGTCAGAACGGCTGAAGTATAGGTAGGAAGAAAAGGAGGATGATGAAAGGAGAAGAGGCAAAGGCAGAGACTTTTCAGGAGAAATAGAAGCGATCTAACTGCTCGGCGACATTGAACTGACATCACTTTGTATGGACCAAGCGATTTCGACTTTTCAAGGTACGTAATACCTGCACTACCACTGGCGACAGGACATTCCACAGCATCACGGATACCGCTCCGGAAGACTACGCATCTGCTGCAGACTGCCGACCAACATGGCACAAGCTCGCATGATGAGATCCATGCAGTAAGTCCAATGCCCTGGTCTCCATGATCAGCATCCACAAAGCAATTCAAGCCACTAGGATCCTAAGGTAGTATCAACTATCAACTACCTTGAAACAGAAACAGGGGCGTCGCCTCCTTGCAATCAACCCTGGCCTTGATCTCAGGTTCTCAACAGCCCCGTTGGGATTCTTTTGAGTTATTATTAAACCGTTAGAGCCAATACCCTTTGAAAAAGATCCAGCCAAGGGACTCCGTTTCGCGCATATCGTCACGCTACCATGCATCTCACATACCGTCGGACGTATTAAGTATTAAGCTCTGCAGATTCGCCGGCATGGTATGCACTAGCAACGCAAGGAGGACGCCTAGGAGAGGTTGGTAGCCTCGTTCCCCAAAAGTGCACAGCATCGCAGACTGCACAGGATTGCATGCTCATGATACTTGCTCCGCCTCGGACCACTTTCCCTGATCGGGCTGAGAATGAGAATGGGGACTCCCTCCATCCACATCCATATACTCTGTATGTATTGTTCAAATAGAAACGATAGCCTGCTCAATATCACCTGAACCTGTGATTCCACGCTTCAATAATGAGACCAGGCAGGCAGTTCATCCAGTCTGTCATGCTGCAAAGAGAGCATACTCTTATGGGCAAACCAGGTTACCAGGGAGGTTGAAGGACGCACCCTCGGCAGAATTCTTGATTCGCGCACTGATATTGCCCAGGTTATGTTACCCAAGGTACCTGATAGTATGTAGATAGTAGATAGCCACATTCCTCCCCCTTTCCTGGATCACACGTCCAGATTACAACGCAGTGCGCACGGAGCACGGAACACGGCGGACCTGGCTACTGCTGCTCGGTACTGTGTAGTTCATACTCGGGCCCAACTCTCAGTTATCCATTTCCCTTCCTAGTTTCTTGCGGGCACCTTGTCTACTAGTAGCATAACTACTGATGACATCTGATTAAAGGTTCTAGACAACAAAAAAGCAATTAACATTGGTATCTGTACGAGGCAAAGCCATCAGGATGTAGTAGTGGCAATACTATAGAACAAACAGTAAACAAAGTGACCGCACCGCCTTGCGCCAGGCCCAACCCCATGCGAGAACGACTGGTCTATCAGACAGATCTGAGATAAGTAACTAAACCGAATTTTCAGGATCCCCGGACGCCCCCAGCGTAAGAACACCCAACATCGGCAAGCAAACAAAGTGATATTAAGACCACAGTGCAAAGTTTAAAAGCGAACTTCCCAGAGCATCTGGGCAGTAATATGAGACATCGAATACTGAGCAAGCCGAAAATTGAGAACAGAGGCAATGGTGAGCAAGCGCTTCAAGCAACGAGCAAGGAAAAGTCTATGAGTACATCGTATTTGGTCTCGGACGTCGATTAGGAAAACAAAATGCGTATGATGGGAGATGACTAGGCAGGAATATCATCTAGCTTTGTTGAGACTGGCTTTGGCTAGATCGGGACCGTCTTGATGTAGACCTTCTGCTACGGCTGGAGGGTGCACGCGCAGGAGGAGCGTGTTCAAAGTATGGGATCAGGTCGGGATTCTGACTGGGGGGAGTCTTGGAAGTAGATAGATAATCTCCGACGAGTCGCTCGTCGGCTGCGGTGTCTGGGTGGATTTCGATCCCCTCTTGGTTATCCAGCCCCCCGTGAGGGCTGCTTGAATTGAAGCCGACCGAGTCATTATTGTCTGGCGCTCTTTCAATCGGAGACCATCCTGCAATACTGCCAGCAACCACACCGGCCATGGCGGCAGCAGGTCCGAAAGTAGAGTTAGAGCGAGATCGGGTACGCTTCCGTGAGCGTGATTCGGGTGTTGCAGGCTGGGGTGAAATACCACCGTTCTCGCCAACAGGGGTCGAGGGAACAGAATCCTCTCTCGACCGTGATCCACTGCGCGATCTAGGAAGGAGTTGTTGGGGATGCTGTAGCTTATGCTTCAAGTTCCTCAGTCGGCCACCGCGGACAGTGTGGAGGAAAGTCAGCTGGTCTCTGATCTCTTCGAGAGCAGGATTCCATTCGAAGCGTCGATCCTCATCGGAAACCACAACCTCGGGGCCCTTCTTGCGGGACCAGAACCTCGGGATGAGCCTGGAAATGAACTCGTCTGGGATAAGTCGAATAATAACGGCCATAGGCAGCGAAATCACGCCGAGTACCAGAGAAACGCCCCATTGGTAGCCCAACAGAGGTTTGACCGAGAAAGCCTGCCCGCCCACGAAGATGATCAAGACTTGACCTCCGACGATGATGAATTGAATACCAATAAACCAACGATTGCGGAAAATGCCTTCGAAGACGTTCAGACCGTTGTCAATTCGACGAGAGCTATGAATCGTCAATAACTGTCCATTTTCATCCTCGGAATCACGGAGCAGATGTTCACTCACTTCCATTGATTGAAGATTTGCATCCAGACGAAAGTGTTAAAGACTGTCGTCTTGAGCCGTTCCATGTCCTCGTGTGAATGAAGGTTAAATATCGATTTTCCAGCAAAGTTCAGAACAAGGGTGACGACCAGCTGATAGATGCTCTGTCCTATTATCATTTTCCACATGGTCAGGTTGATGAGCGGTGCCGATCTAGGTTCAGGTCTGCGGTCGAGGATGTGAGGAGTCGGAGGATCCGTTGCTGTTACAGGAGGGGTTAGCTATGTACAGGACAATCAGAGTCGAGACCTACCGAGCGCAAGGGCTGCAAAAGTATCCATGATAAGGTTGACCCATAGCAGCTGAACAGCCGTCAGAACCGACTCTTCGTTACCACTAGCCACAGCCGAGATGAACGTGAGCAAGACTGCAGTAATGTTGACTGTAATTTGGAACTGAACGATAGTATGTTAGCCTGAGAATAATGCGAACTGCCAAAGTTGCCAAAGGTACCTGCAAAAACTTCTTGACCGCATCATTGACAGTCCTACCCCAAGCCATAGCCTTGACGATCGATGCAAAATTGTCATCCATCAGGATAATGTCTGATGCCTCCTTTGCAACTTCAGTACCAGTGATGCCCATGGAAAACCCAACGTCAGCGGTCTTCAGAGCCTGAGCGTCGTTTGTTCCGTCACCAGTGACAGCAACCGTCTCCCCGAGCTTCTTGAGTTGAGTGACCAGAATCTTCTTATCATCGGGGCTCGATCTTGCCAGAACCTGCAGCCGGGGAATGATTTGACGCATCTGACGATTGCTCAACTGGCGGAACTTGGGTCCTTCGATAGCAATACCTCCCGGTGTGAAAATTCCGCATTCTTGAGCAATAGCTTTGGCAGTTATAATGTTATCACCCGTCACCATCCTCACAAATACGCCTGCCTTTTGACACTGATGGACGGAATCTGTAACTCCAGGTCGTAGAGGGTCCTGAATACCAAAAATTCCAAAGAGTACCATGTCCTTGAATAAGGGGTCGAACTGGGCCAGCGAACGGTCCTCCTCCGAGGTAGGCGCTCCACGGGGGGGCCACTGGTCAAAATCACGATACACCAGGCCAATGGTCCGGAGCGACTGGGTAGCGTAGTGGGTAATGACGTTCTCCAGGGTAGACCGGTCTTGTTCCGAGAGAGTCGTATCGGAAACCTCTTTGGTAGGATCACGAATGATGCGTGTAGATTTCGAAAGTAGAATTTCGGACGCGCCTTTGACCAGCATTCGGTACTTCCCACTATCAAGCTTGATGACCACCGCCATGCATTTACGAGCCGAATCGAACGGAACCATCTGAACAATTTCTGCATTCGATCGTGCTTCGCTAATCGAGCCCATACCCAAGTAAGTCCGCGCGAAACTAAGGAGGGCCGTCTCGGTCTTGGATCCAATGAATGTCATTGTTCCATCCTGCTCTCCTTCAAATGCAGTGGAATTAAGCACGATGGAATCGAGCAGAAGCGCCTTCACCGGCGCCGCGAGACTCGATGCAAACTCAGATGGCGACATAGTGCCCGATGAGTTGGAGGCATTATGGCCCCCATTTGTCTGGCCGGAAGACACTCCAGCGGACTTGTCTCCAAATCTGGTGGCAGTCCCCAGTGTAGCGGCAACGGCAGTCATTTTGTTTTCCGTGAGAGTACCGGTCTTGTCCGAGCAGATGGTAGTCGCATTGCCCATGGTTTCGCAAGCCCTCAACAAACGCACCAAGTTATTGTCCTTCAACATTCGCGTCGTAGCGAAGGCGAGCGCAAGTGTGACAGCGAGAGGCAATCCTTCGGGAACGGCAACGACGATGATGGTAACTGCAACGATGAAAATCTGGAGGAAGGCTTGACCTTTGGCGTCGGCACCATCCATATTCTTCAATTGCGCTAAGAACTTGATGAACAGCACGACGAACAGCAGCAGGCCGGCTGCCAGACCAAGCTTGGCGATATATTCCGCAAGCACGTTCAATTTCGACTGCAGCGGTGTCGTCTGGCCCTCGTCTTGCAGGGACATCAATGTCTTACCATATGTGGAGTTAACACCGACGGCAGTGACCAAGAAAGTTCCCACACCTTCGGACACCTTGGCACCAGAAAGAATGAATGGATCAATCTTCTTGAGGTTTTCATGGCGTTCGATAGCTTGGTAGACGTCGCTGCCGGGCGTCTTGCGCAAAATATCGGACTCGCCTGTGGCGGAGGATTCGTCGCACTTGACATTGTGACCAGTGATGAAGACCCCGTCGACTGGGACGAGGTCTCCGGGTTCGAGATGCATCACATCGCCAACCAGCACATCATGGATCGAAATCTCCACTGTCTTGCCAGAACGGATGACCTTGACGTGTCTATCCTCCTTCTTCTTATTCAACTTCACAAATTGGCGCTCTTTTTGCCAATCATTGGCAGCACCAACGACTACCACGATCACGATAGCGACAATAATGGCAACACCTTCGACCCATTGGACCCGAGCTTCGCCATCTGTGGCCGTGACGGACTGGTAAATACCGAGAGCAAGCGAAATAACGGCGGCAACAGTCAGCAGGATCAAGACCTTGTCGTTGTATGCAATCCACGCAAGCTCCAAAATACTCTTAGCCTTTTTCTCAGGAAGTTTATTGACGCCATATACTCTCTTCCGGTCCGAAAACGCGTTGTCTTGTTGCTTCGCAGGAGCTGTGTTAGATCTGGCTGGTGGCCCTTGATTCGGAGGGTCAGAATCGGACTTGGGAACGGCGTTCTGGGCGCCCTTTGATGCGACCTCTTCGAAGCTCACTGTCCCATCGAGGGTAGTTTCATCCATACTCAGGCCGCTGCGCAGGTTCGTGCGTAATCCCTTTTCCAATCCTTGCAATCCACCCAGCGCGTGAAACGCGCCGAGGCTCTTGGGATTCAGGAGTTTATTCAACTGACCAGGAGAAAAGGCGAATCTGTTATCCTCCACCTGGAACTCGGCTTCGCGACCAGGGTCCGGCTTGAGAGCCTCCTCATCACTGAGGATTTTATCGTTGTTGCCGTTCTTCTTGTTGTCGCCGTTCTTATCCCCATTATCCGGACGGGCTCCTTGCGGGGCAACATACGTTTCTCCCCCATAGCTGCTGGAGGTCTGGCTGGAGTCTTCAGATTCAAGTGAATTTCCACGAGACCTCGTGCCGGGAACCGAAAGAAAATTGTTAGACATCGACTCGGTCAGTTTCGACGTGGGAGACGATACGTTGTGTGGCGATGTCGGCCTGCTCTCATGGTCCCGGCCCTCTGACGAAGCTGATGAGCGAATCGAGGCCGATGAGCGCAGATCCGTCGGCGATGGAGTGCCGTTATGTAACAGAGCACTAGTATCACTCGCCTCAACAGGCTCGGTCGACACTTGTAGGGTAGGTTGTGACGCATCCGGGATCGACGTCACAGCGGATGTATCTATTGTGATGGTGGGGGCTCGTTCTCGTCGAAGCGGGGACTTCGCGTCTTGATTCGGATTCGATGACATGATCGCTCAGGATTGGAGCCCGTAGAGCGGATTTCAAGGGAGTTGGGGTAATAATGGAGTGATGGACGGGGTAGACTCTGGGTCAGGAATGCCCCGGAAGGAGCGAATCAAGCAGTCACGTTAAAACATAGAAGGGAATTGTGCCAAGGAGTAGGGCAACATTCCAGGTTTTAAGACGGCACGATCAAGCTCAGACATATAGAAGGAGCATGCAATCAGGGATGATGCTCAAGAGTTGATGCAGATTGAGGCGGATCTCCTGCTGGCGGGAGGATAGAGACACGCTTGCAGGCTGTAGAAAGACCGGTGAGCTTCCACATCAGTCGATTGCCGCTCACAGGTCGCGGTGGACGGACGAGAATTCTTCGCAAGGCAATGTCGTTTAGGAGCTGAAAATACAGCGAAGTCGTTGCGAAGAAGAGCGCGAAGAGGAGCTGCTCCTTGTTGTCGGCGGAAGACTAGAGAGTCTCTGACAGTGCTGCGGTTCGTACTATTCAGATCAGAGGAAGCAGCTGAAGATGCTGAGATAGGTATCAGTGATGCTACAGAGTCTGGGCTTGACAGCACGCTGGAATGGACAGCAGGAGGTAAGGTAGGAGAAACATGCACGCACTAGATACCTAGGTACTACCTTTGGAGATGCTCGGGGACATACTGGGGTAAGTAAAGGTAATCTAACCATGAAATGGAATTACGGCATTTAAGTGTTTTCCATAGATCCCACAGTACCCACCAATGAAAGGCTATGAGACAGGGGTCCTACAGCCACAAGACCCTAGGTGGACCCACTCCGCGATCGAGACCGGCGGTATCGTAAGGAAAAAGAAGCTGCTTAAAATTTAAATAATGACTGCTTGCAGAACTGACGCATGTCACTGAGCTATCTCCAGGGTCTGTCAATACTATCTTGGGCACATATAACATGCTAAAGGGAAAGCTATGATGGAAACCGGACAAGTATGAGTACTAGTATCAAAATCAGGTTTAGTTTATGAAGGTCTTGCCACCTCTCTCCTTGATTCATCGGGTCTATCTACTCCGTATGGTGTCGGGAATTGGATCTTTGACTTGGCATTGCATTGCAGTTTGCACAGCCCCAATCGATGTCACCACCTCCTTTTCTCCCTATTCCCTAATCAATAGTTTCGCCAGCCATGACTTTCATATTCCTTGGTTTCTTCTTTTTAGAACCAAGCAAATTCCATACCGAGAAGGAAGTCACTGAATTGTCATGATTTTCTTGACTATTTTCTTGTCAGGTACAAGTAGATAGGGGTGAGTAGACTACTACTACTAGTCGTTTGATCTATGCCTCATACTTGGGGATCAATGCAACGTAAGACCACTGCCACGACATCAACTTGTATACGGATGCGTCTGCGTCGGTTCATTGCGCCCAATTATTACTACCATTTGCTGATCAAAATCCCGTTGATACCGGAAGAACAGATAACCACTGACGCAGCCGAAAGTCTATTATTTCCTCCAGTCCTTCAGGATGATACCTAGTATTATCTGATTCTACTCCGTACCTAGAGAGGTATCTACTTCATACTTCATGAAACCTTCATACTATGGTCATTATTATTCTTCTTCTATCGGACATCACTTGCAAGACCGGAAGAATGCCGCTCATCACCAATTCCAAACAAAACCATGGCTTGAGGTTCCACCTATCTCCTTGTTCGGAAATGATTGATTGGCTTGGCAAGGAGGCTGTGCAGTTTCAGACCCATACATCCAGGATAGGTTGCCCCCAGTCTGGTCTACCTTACGTTTGTAACAACCTTAGCTATCTGACCAATATCAAAGAGTCCAGCTTTACCCTATCACCCTTTGCCAGGAACTTGCCTTAGGTTGTTTGTGACTGTGTCTGCTATCTGATTTGTTGTCTGCATGGTTATTGGTCTGCCAATTCGATAGTCTATAATCTATTAATCTAGTACCTCTCTATCTACTACTTGAGGTGCTTGGGTATTAACTTTCGGGTTCCATACATGAGAGATATGGCTACCAACTGTATGACTCCATGTCATCATGACATAGGCTATGATATTGGAAGGCCTCATTCTTCGATAGACATGACTTTAGGAGAGGTAGACTATCAGTTGAATTAGAGCGGAGACTAAGGTAGCTTGGTTTAGCCGAAGATCATGGAAGAATAACTGTGTTCTAGAAGGGTACACCTGACTACACTGTCTTGTCTTGCAGTGTAGAGCTCAACTCCGATACGCAACAGAAACATAATGCTCTCAGCTTGTGTAGAGAGGTAGCTGTATACACGGACAAGCATAGAAGGCAATGAGGTCATTCATACGAGTACGCTTCCATCTCTCCATGCATCCCAGCAACCACCACCATAGCAACCACCATCACCACACCATAACCTCACCACCACCAATTCCAAGACACCCCATACAGATCGATATAATGACCACCGTCCTCGACCCCGTAACAACATACGGCCTAACCGCCGTCCCCTCCTCCTGCACCACCCTCTTCAACGGCAACACCCCCCCAAACCCCCCCTTCATCCCAACCACCCAAACCCCCCAGCCCGCCACCCCCCTCGCAAGACGCATAGACGCCTACGCCCGCGCCAACCTCTCCGAACAAACCTACCACCACTCCCTCCGCGTCTACCACTACGGCCTCGCCATCAAACGCCACGCCTTCCCCAATTGGTCCTTCACCGACGAGACCTACTTCCTCGCCTGCCTGCTCCACGACCTCGGCACCACAGAGAAAAACCTGCGCAAGACCCGCTTGAGCTTTGAGTTCTACGGCGGCTTCCTCGCCCTCGAGGTCCTGCAGTCGAGCGTCGAGCATCCCGCCGGCCAGTCGGGGGACGGCGGGGCCTTCGGGTCCGTCGCGCCGCGCGAGCAGGCGGAGAGTGTCGCCGAGGCGATCATCCGGCACCAGGATGTGTGTGAGAAGGGCATGATCACGGCGATGGGGCAGTTGTTGCAGTTGGCGACGTTGCTGGGTATGTAACTCCCATTTCTGTCCTGGTTGTAGGTTAACTTTTGGTGGTTGATGAGGATAGATAATACCGGCGATAATGAGCACCTTGTCAATCCGCAGACGATCGAGGATGTCTGCGCGAATTATCCCCGGAAGCAGTGGAGTAGTTGCTTTGCGGGGGTCATTCGCAAGGAGAACGGGCTGAAGCCGTGGGCCCATTCTACCACCCTGGGCGAGGAGGAGTTTCCGGCTAGGATCATGGGGAATAAGCTGATGGCGCCGTATGAATGAAAACTTACCTTAGCGAAGCTAGCAGGAAATGAAGTCCTGGGAACTTGTAAGAACTTGCAATGTGATTCATCTGTCGTTGTGTATGTTAAAGCGCCGCAAATGCTTAAGGCCAGCCCGAATGCAATTCTTTCTACCCGATTGCCCTCCCACCATGTAAGCGAATCCTACCTATAATACATACACTTGGCGTCCGGGTATTTCACTCATTTCGCCTGACGAAGAAACTCATGCTCCTCTTCCTCGGGCACCTCCACCGTCCAGATGCCCAGCGACTCGCCTCCCAGTAGCCTCTTGCCAGGTTTGGCCCGAGTTTGAACCATCGCCTTACTCGACAGCGCCAACGCGTCAACGAGCTCCGCCATGCGGCGCGACGACACAAAACTGCGCGTCAGGTATTCGTTCTCAGATACCTGCATCGCCAGATTCATGCACTGCACCAGAATCTCGCTGGTCAGTACGTGGGCGGAGAAATACAGCGCATTGTGATAGTCCAGGAATAGCTCCGGGATGTAGGTGACCCGGATTTCTTCCAGCTCTGCCTCTTCCGCTTCTACTCCCAAGAATTCATTAGCAAGAATCCCATACCTAGCGAGACAAAACTTACCGTCTGCGGGTGCAGCCAGCCATTCATCCAATACCGCATCCACATGCACGCTAATTTCGTCCAGACTATATTGCAGCTCATCCCGAAGATCCTTAATTGCGCCAGAGTCCCGTCTACGTTTGCTCCTAAATGTCAGATCAGTCAGCAGACCGTCCCGCTTCCACACATAGTTCGATACGCACTTGTCAATCTTCTTCCAGCAGAGGCCGAATCGCTCCAACCAGTCAAACGCCAGCGTTAGCTCTTCCAAGTCTCGCATCGTCTGCGACTGCATCACAAGAATATTTGTTTGTTCATCCGAGGGCACGCCGTTGGGGATAGACCGACTCCGCTTGTGGGCAGATCCCAGCAGTCTCGACTTCGTTGGGCTACTAGGCTCTGGAGTCGCACCGCCACTCCCGTTTGGAATACCATAGCCGAAATCCGCCACGTCGAAACCAAACGATTCACGCGATATGTCGGATAGCCTCATCCGTCGGCTCAACTCTCGTGCCGCAGCAAGTTTGCCGGACACTTCGGAGACATCAGCATTGTTGCCCTAGTCAGCAGAAAAAGGCGACTCACAGAAGAATTTTCTATACAGAAAAGCGCCAAGGTGGCATATCCTGCCCCATTGTCCATCAACGTACCGGAGCCATTCGAGACTGCGAATCAACCGCTCGTCTGAGCGAGAGATCTCGGTTCCGATAAAGTCTGTCTTCACTGGTACCAACTCGCGCGTCCCGTCGTCTCTGCGGACAACTTTGGCATAACGCTTCATTGTCCTCGTGTGCTCAACTGCAGAGACAGCGCTACTAATCCAATTCCACTGGTCTTCTAAGACAGCCTCGATATTGATATCGTACTTCTCGATCAATCGAACTTGCTGCTTCCGCTCTCTCGGGTCGAGGATCTCGATCAGCACCCGGCCGAGCACGGAGTGAGTCTGGTGGGCAGGCAACAAAGACGCATAGAGTGGTATCGCCTCGTAGATGCCAGCATCCTCGAGATTTGCGATGTAACCGATGACGTTCACAGATGCCGTCTCAAAGAATTGGGTGTCAGAACGGACGTAGCCAATAGAGCTGGCGATGATGTAGAGATGGGTCGCGATCCGTAGTGCATCGTCGTCCTCGGCGGCGATGAGCAGCGAGTCGTCCACATGGGTTGGGGACAGATCCGGCACAAATGAATCTTCAGAGCCCGTCTTCGCCACTTGCGAGACCGCTTTGGCTAGCGAGTAGAAGAATGTGTCATATCCTTTGCCTAGGATCGCAGCTTGAATCGTGCGGTAGGGGTTGCGCGCCTCCACTCCAATGCGTTCGTTGCCCTTCGTATACTGCACAAACTTGTTGAAATCACTGTATCCAACGGGCTCAGGAACGAAGGCAACCGGCGCAGTAGGCGAGTGGCTCAGCTTGCGCCGGAACTGTTTGCAAAACCCCTGATAGCGTGACAGGACAACACTGTTGAAGTGGACGTAGAGGTAGTCATCCCAGCTCTGACAGACCTTGAATGCGGCCTCGGTCTCTCCACAGAGCAGCGCATAGACCGCCCGTTCAAAGTCCTCGATGTTGGGATTCCGCGCCAAAGCAGAGCAAGCCGCTCGCCAGGACTCCTGGGAACGAAAGTTCATCAAGCGTGTCATCCCATCATCAACAGGTGTCCGCTCACCGCCGGACTCGGGATCAACGCTGGAGCCACATAAACTGACAGCTTTCCAATTTTCCAATCGTTCCTCGGCCCAATCCCGGATCTTGGTCCAATTCTCTCCCCGTCTCAACATCTTCCAGCAGGTCATCCAAGTCGCGCGCTCGTAGAATTGATCCTGCTTCTGAAGGTGCTGCTTCTGCCGGGTCACCGCATCCGGATCCAATTGCGTAATCAATGGCTCCGACACGTCAGAAGTCAACAGAGACGCTGTAATGCCAGGGTCCTTGGGTTCGAGAGGTTGAGGCCAAGCACGGAGTCTCTTCTGTCCCTTAATGGTCTCTTTTGTGTAGAGCCAGCCGTGTGTCCAGTGTCCCTGTCCTCGCTCCGCCTGCGATTCCAGCTCCGAGATCAGCGAGTCGATATCCTGAGGCGTAGTCGTTGCCGTGTGCTCCAGCCACTTCATGATGATTACGCATTCGAGCGCGTAGTGGTCCGCGCTGAGGAAGTTTTCCCAGACTTCGCGATCAGACGAATACCGATGGAGCTTCTGGAAGACAGTCTCTTGCGCCTTTTTGCAGCTGGCTCTGCTGGGGGGATCGTCAATGCTGATGAGGTTGAGAAGAAGCTGCCATGTATTTGCCTCGAGCTGTAACCGTTGCAGCTCCTCCTCCGTCTTGGGATCATGCGATGCGGTGCCGTTGGTTCGACTTGTGCTCCAGCCCATTTTCGCCCGTTTCAGGGTGTTCTGCTTCGAGATGTCCTGGATCGCATCTTGCGCGAGCACCTGGTAGCTCTTCACCAATTGATACGCGGCTTGGTAATTTCCAAAATCGTCGGTGCGACCTTTCTGCTTGAAGCGATC
The DNA here is from genome assembly GCA_022814375.1 of Aspergillus quadricinctus. Taxonomy (NCBI): domain Eukaryota; kingdom Fungi; phylum Ascomycota; class Eurotiomycetes; order Eurotiales; family Aspergillaceae; genus Aspergillus; species Aspergillus quadricinctus. The sequence continues at coordinate 75,702 of JAKLNT010000016.1, read as the reverse complement.
CAACCTCTCCGCAAAGGCTTCGATCTGGCGCGTCACACGGTCCGCTGTGCGGCGAAGAGGATGTAACGCTTGTTGTGCGCCGGCCGATGTGAACAAACCGGGGGTGAACACGTCTGAACCACCTGCACCAGATCGAGTCAGTACTTTCTTGCCAGTTTCCAGATACCTAGAGAAATATACCTTGGCCATTCGGCGCAGGAACGAGCTCTAACGGCGATTCGGTGCCATTCATATCTTCAGCGGACTCTTCCTCCGACTCGTCCTCTTCATCGCCATTTTCAACGCTATCATCCTCGTATTCATCCCCGTCATCAGCGCCTTCTTCCTCTTCATCTCCTTCGTCGTCATCCCCCATGGGTTCGTCGTCATCGTCATCGATTTCAATAATTTCAGGATCGTTAAAGGTATTACGGTGTGACTGCATGGAATACAAGAGTTAGTATAGTAATATGGCCAGCCTGCGCAACCCAACGAGAGAACGAACATTGACCGATCTAAAGCCAGCAGTGGTAGCCTCAGAGCCCACTGCCGCGGACAAAGGAGCCATGAAGCAGACGCACGCACTGAACGCCTTGCTTCGATGATATCAATCCCTCGAATGCCCCGAGTGGTTCGACAGCCTCCACTTTGGGGACGCGTTCTGTAAAAGAGAAGGATAAGTATTAACGACAATAATAGCAAGCTTCCAGCAGGGTTGGGACAGGGCTTCCAGCACTTTTGCCCAGCGAAAGTTTGGGTTTCCCGTTGGCTGGGCGTTGTTTTGGTAACTAAGCCTGATATGGACTAGCGCAGATATGCAGACACGCATAAAATTTCAATTCCCACGATCTGTTTCTTTCTCTTCTTCTTCTTTTTCTTTCATCAAATGTCTTATAGGCAATCATTAGAGTCTCGGGACGAGCAGCTTCTCTATCTTCGTTCAGGTCATACGGCCTCTTTGCGTGCTCAAGATTGTCTTAGAGCAATCTGGCAGTTCCTCAACTAGTCTAGCTCTTCTCATTGTGGGAGCTGAGACTGCAAAGGAATCTGTCACATACTTTGGAAAGATCACCAGCATTGCTCTTGACAGCATCATCTTATTATTACCGTAGACATATCGGCAGCGTTGCACCCCATGAGGAGCGTCTCTCTATATAAGATCTTTAACTTCCCTCAGCTTGTTGCTTCATTCTCAGCTTCAGCAAGCTTGGTTTAGGGCAACTGGGAGTTTTTGCATCCTCTCCTTTCTCTCGGTAGAAAGCATTACAGCACTCGTACAAGGCATTGATCTGAGCCTGGCATCTCTCTTCTTTGTATGAATTCTTGGTTAGACAAGCTACTTGAGTTAGCCTGAATCTGTCCGTTTGGGGCCATGGTCAGAAGCACCTTGAATCGCGCACTAGGTTGGTCAGTACAATATGTCTATATGATAGATGAGGATGTATTTGACCTACGGCTCTTGGATGACACGGAGGATCATATTCCAGATCATCTTTCAAATTCCCCTTGCGGTTCAATTGCTGTTAGCTCACTTTGAGCCTCAATTGGCTTCACACTCATAACCCTCTTACCATGACGCAATAGTTAAATCTCGAACAACACAAGTGACTTCTCGAATCGGGATACTAGGCACCTTCCAGAGAGATCTAAATGGTACTCTAGAATCTCTATGAAAGATATCCGAGGGTATTGTAAATGAATTGTTTCCAGTGCCAAAACACCTACAATATTATACTGACCTAAGGCCTCTATCCAACCGGTTTGATGCTGGACCTGCGCCGCAAAATAGATTCTCCGCCACTCTTCACTGGCGGTGGGGTCCGTCGCCTTCCATCATCTTCAGCGCGGATTGCTCTTACAACTTCACAACTCTTTCACTTATCCAGTTCTTTTCGCTTTCCCCTCTGCTCATTTGTAGCGCTTCGTGATCTCTATACGCATCCTCAAGAGTTACCGGTGAGTACATATTGCCAGCTCTGTCATCGATATCCTTTCACCTGTATGCGACTTGCCCACTTGGCACGATCACTGACAAGAGCCATGTCAAGCTCAGAATTCTTCAAGCAGATCCTCCAGTATATCTCTTTAGTCGTCGATATGGCCGATAACGGAACACCAAGCGAAGCCCCCGCCCCGGTTGAGCACCTCAACATCAAGGTCACCGATAACAACAACGAGGTCTTCTTCAAGATCAAGCGCACAACACAGCTGAAGAAGCTCATGGACGCCTTCTGCGAGCGCCAGGGAAAGCAGTTGTCGACCGTCCGTTTTCTGTTTGACGGTACCCGCGTGCGGCCCGAAGACACACCCGACACTGTACGTGCAGCTTTCCTCCCTGTCTTGTCGTTTTACAATTGTAGACTAATGACTCGGGTTTCAATACAGCTCGAAATGGCCGATGGCGATACTCTGGAGGTGCACCAGGAGCAGATTGGCGGTTAGACAGGGTTCTCTGGGAGACTGCAATACAAATAAATTCCTCGTCTTTCACCTTTTCGTTTCTCGCATTTTGAGAGATAACCGGAGTAGAGGTGTTTTCGTTGGCCTCGACAAGCTTTGCTTCATCTGAGTGCTCTTGTGACTTTCAGATTTGTGGTTTTTCTTTGGGAATACAGACTTGCTACATGCGTCGAAAAGTGGAAAAGCTAAGAGAATTAAGAGAGTGTGAATAGGCCGTCCTGAACACTTCACATTGCATGGCATCTGACGCGAATGAGTTATGAATCATATGTTCTTTCATGAAATATCACCCTATAATATCCTGGCATTGGCCTTTGTAGTCGCGAACCAAGACACTATCAGAGTATATAGTTGCAGGCTCTCCCCGGAACATCATAAGAAATGAAGACCAAAACCTACTCAGAAACCCATAATGGAGGGCAAATCTGTAGAACCATGAGACATGGACACTGCATGACATATAAAGCCCAGTATAATCATTCATCCCAAACAGCAGCCTTCGCCCTCTCCTCCTCCTCTTTCCTCTTCGCCTCCTCCTCCCTTTCCCGATTCCGCCGCCGAATCTCCTGCTCCTTCATCGCCCGATCATACGCCCGCTGCTCCTCCGTCCTCTTCGGCGCGCGGATCCCCAGTGCACCCGCAATCAGCCTCCCCGCAACAGCAGTCTGCTTCTCCGGCCTCCTCGCCGGAGACCTAGACCCTGACCCTTGCGGCGGGGACGAGCTCAACCCACGCCCCGGCAAGGGCGCGCTCGACACCCAGGGCTGGGACGTCTGCGGCGAGATGGGCGTCGGGGGCGGATCGAGCGGCCCCTCTGCGGCGAGGCTGACGGAGGGCGAGAGTGGTGAGGGGTCGGGTGTAACTGCGGACGAGGAGCGGCTTTGCTCAATCTCGGACAGGGAGGGGTCGGAATCTGCTTCGTCTTCCCACGAGTCGGCGACGACGGGAGCTTTCTTTTTGGTGGAGGGTGTTTTCACTGTAGGGCGGGGGATGTCTTTGATGGGGGCATTGTCGCGGAGGGAGAGTTGGCGGACGGATTGTTCGAGCTCCGGGCTGGCTGCTGGGATTGACATTGGTGGGTTAGTGTGGTTCGGAGTTTTGCGTCAGGGTAGAGGCGTGGTGTATGAGTAGAGCCCACGAATACGTTGTGGATAACGCGTTCAGAAGGGAGAGTAATTTGCAATGGAGAATATACACCGACCCTGGGATTTCTGGCTGGATTTTGCGGCCATGCCAGCCGGTGCTGAATCATAAAATATATATGTATACCTCTCTATATTCCACGGGGTAATCGATGGACGTTCGAGACTCAACGCGCTGAATCCAGAATGCAGATATTAATAGCACTGCGCTCTCCGACGGAACAATGGAATAATGAATGGCGTCAGTCGTGGAGTTGAACCCCGCCGAGTAACTAGGGTTGCAGCTGTTGATTGGCTTTTCTGCTGTCCACATCGTACTGACAGTCCGACTGTTGATTTACTACTGTTATTCGGATGCCCTTTATGCCCTTTCATCCGAATAAGCTCTCCCTCAAGTCACTGAGATTCAACAGATAGTTCGATTGTCGTCGTCGCTACTGTCTTGCCTACAGCGACTGGAGAGCCTGAGGCGATGTCATGTATGACATCAGACTGAACCTTGGTGCTGCGCGGAATAGATCTGGTCCGTTTCACTGCTTGTCCATCTACCCTACACTCTCTACTAGGCCTTTATCAATTGATATCTACTATCCCAATGCTCTCAAGAACGAGAAAGACAGGGCACGTGAGGCGCTGCTCGCTATCTGGTTTCCCGAGTAGACGATTAATTTGCCTGTTCCGAGAAGGCCAATCAGAAGATGCAGATCATCTCGAAGATGGCAGGCGGGGGTTCTCCGAGACCGGCGGCTCGAGCTGCTTTCCCGAGGTCTTTGCTAAGCTCCATAAGACGCTACATAACCGCCTATTTTCCATGAGGATGGACCATTACTGAGTGTAGGCTGGGATATCTGCTCGCCCTTGGGGAAGAACCTCAACTCAATCCCTGATTGGACGTTTAGAGAATCCTTCATCTCTACTTCAATCTTGGCAGGCGAGGGTACTTCCTGGCGGTGCTTTAGTGTCTTAGGATTCTAGGAGAGAGTCGTTTATATAACTCTTGCCATTGCACTAAGATGACGGGTCTACAACGCCTGCCTCTACGGGCGCGGATAACTCCCGTTCTGAGACTCTCGCGGTTCTCAACGTCATCAAGGAAGTCCGGCTATGCCGACACCCTACCGAATCTCAAGATAGGAGCGCATACAAAAGTCTTGTTTCAGGGTTTCACAGGTGCGGTCTCAATTGTGTGACACTAGGTGGTATAAACTAACGTTTGCAGGACGGCAGGTATGTGTGAACTATGACTCTCCAGGCGTCAGAATGGTGTCATATTGACAAATGACAATTAAAGGCCACTGCGAATGTCAAGGAGTCTCTCGCATGGGGCACGAAGATTGTAGGAGGCGTAAAGCCCGGCGTGGAGGGTGAACATCTAGGACTTCCTGTGTTTCCTTCCGTGCGAGCGGTGCGAATACCCTGGCTTCAATCCTCGACGAACACCATGCTCATAGATGCAGGCTCAAGAAAGGGCCAAGCCCGACGCATCAGCCATCTATGTGCCCGGAAACCAGACAGCAAAGGCCATAGAGGAAGCGATTGAGGCAGAGATTCCGCTTGTCGTGGCTGTAGCGGAGCATGTTCCGATTCACGATATGCTTCGTGTTAGTAGATAGGAACATTGACTTCATGAGTCAGACAGCTGACATCTTGCAGGTTCACTCTATGCTGCAGACCCAGTCCAAAACGCGATTGGTAGGAGCTAACTGCCCCGGGATCATCTCTGCAATTGGCAAGTGCCGTATCGGATTCCAACCTTTACCGTGTTTCTCGCCTGGGAAGATCGGAATCGTGGCTAAATCAGGAACGCTAAGCTACGAGACCGTCGCATCGACGACGCGCGCTGGTCTTGGACAGAGCCTGTGTATAAGCATGGGCGGAGATGTACTGGCGGGAACCAATTTCGTTGATGCGCTGAAGGTCTTCGAGGATGATCCTGACACAGAAGGTATCATCTTGGTAGGGGAGATTGGTGGGACTGCGGAAATTGATGCAGCAGAGTGGATTCGAGAGTACAACAAGAGGACCGCCAACCCAAAGTACGCACGGCCTGAGCATGTTTGGCAGACCTGAGAACTGACACTGCTTAGACCTATTATGGCTCTTGTCGGCGGTCGAGAGGCCCCTCCTGGTCGGATCATGGGTCACGCCGGCGCTTGGATAGCTCCTGGAGAGCCAGATGCAGTGGCTAAGCACAAAGCTCTCGAGAGCGCCGGAGTGACAATGGTCGATCACCCAGAAAAGTTTGGTCAGGGGATGAAGGCGCTTTTAGCTCATAGAACCGTGACGAGCGCTACGGTAAGTCTTGTTTGATGGCCCAGTTCGTGGCGAGACTGAACAATTCCAGTCCAACAGTTCTAGCAGCCAAAAGAGAGGCCTACATACAATGCGACGTCTCTCGCATGGCAGTAGTCGAGTGTCGTCATGGTCGATACAAAGGCGATCTCTGTATGTCAAGGAGTTTCAGGCTCTCGAAATGCTGAAGCGAAAATCCATCGCGGTGAACGACGCCGCTCCTTCAAATTCAGATGTCTTGATCACAATGACAGTGGACAGAACAGCACTGTCGCCCTGTATAGTTGCTTCTACAGGACCTGATCTTGCTCAAGCGTCTTCCGCTAGATTTCCATTCGCTTATACAACGCAAAAGCTCAGCAGCACCAGCCCAGTCGTCGAAGCTGTTGCCTCCCATCTCCAACTTCCAGAGACGGCACGTGGAAAGTTGGCAGAGCTGACACAGGCTCTTTGGCAGATCTTCAAGGAGAAAGAAGCCTTCCTACTGGAAGCCCGGGTCAATTTCAGCCACGGCGAGATGCAAGTTCGAGGTGCACGTTTCGGGTTTGACGATGCAGCGTTCCGGAGCTCCGGACGTCAAGAAGATGTGCACCGACTCAGAAACAAGGAAGAAGAGGTCCCTGAAGAAGTTGAAGCGGAAAAGGACGGAATCGTCTATGTCAAGTATGTCTCCGCGCGTTGAACGACAACAGTCTATGTGAGCAATGTGCTAAGAGTGCTATAGGTTACAAGGGGAGGGAAGCATCGGGACACTAGGTGAGTTGCTCGCCCTATAGAGTACAGTCGGAGCTGACCAGATAGTGAATGGCGCTGGCCTAGCGATGAACACCGTTGATGCACTGTCCATCCATGGCGGGCACTGCGCCAACTTCCTTGACACAGGGGGCAAAGCAACTTCCGAAACGGTCAAATCATCCTTCCGGATCATTCGGTCTGATCCACGGGTCAAGGCCATTTTCGTCAATATCTTCGGCGGCCTGACACGGTGTGACATGATCGCCGAGGGGATCATCATGGCCTTTCGAGACTTGGAGATGAACGTCCCCGTAGTAGTCCGACTGCGGGGGACGAACGAGGAGATTGGACAGAAAATGGTCAGTCTATTTACTACCTATGTATACTTGACTAAGCTGACTGGTACAGATTGCTGAGAGTGGGCTTCCCCTGCACGCGTTTGACAGTTTTGAGGATGCGGCCAAGAAGGTGATCAGCCTGGCAAGAGTACATAGATAGGTAGCCAGTCATTGGTGCCAAGTGTACAGTCGTTTCGTTAAGATCTAGAATAGTAGACTGACATGAGACGACTACGAGAAATCGTTGTCATCCGTGAAATGTCATCGTATGCTTGATCCACCGTGGCTGACCCAAGACGAGAGCCACGCAAGCTCCGATGATCGGTTTGTCAGGGAGACTGGGATTGACAAGACATCAGGGGCAAATGCAGAAGAGACAATTGAGAACATTCAATGTTAGTATCTTCTATATCGTATAGGTAGAAGTGAACATCAAGAGTCGAGTATCAAAGCAATTGACAGTGTAGAAGTCCAATAAGAATCCTTCAAAATGGCATCATCTCGTCTTCCTCCGACAATTTCTCACCGGATTCACCCCGCGATCAGCGCCCCGCTCTAATACCCTTGTTCAGTAGCCTCAGTCCATTTTCTGCATACTTTAATCCTTCATCTCTCTCTCTCTCTCTCAATTACCTCCTCCCATCCTAATCCCCAAAAACACAATCACAATGGCCACGTACGACCCCTCACCCTCACCCCCTCGTTCAACCCCCACTAACAAACACAGAAACATCACCTACCACGCCAGCGCGCTCACCCGCACCGAGCGCAGCGCCCTCCGCAACCAACGCGGCCTCACAATCTGGCTAACCGGCCTCTCCGCCTCAGGCAAATCGACCATCGCCGTGGAACTCGAGCACCAGCTTCTCCGCGACCGGGGCGTCTCCGCCTACCGTCTCGACGGCGACAACATCCGCTTCGGCCTAAACAAGGACCTAGGCTTCAGCGAGAAAGACCGCAACGAGAACATCCGGCGGATCGCAGAGGTAGCCAAGCTCTTCGCTGACAGCGCCACCATCGCCATCACGAGTTTTATCTCGCCGTACAAGGCCGACCGCGAGACGGCGCGCAAGCTGCACGAGGTGCCTACGCCTGGCGAGGAGACGGGCTTGCCTTTCGTTGAGGTGTATGTTGATGTGCCGGTTGAGGTGGCGGAGCAGAGGGATCCCAAGGGGTTGTATAAGAAGGCGAGGGAGGGGATTATCAAGGAGTTTACGGGGATTAGTGCCCCGTACGAGGCGCCGGATAAGCCTGAGGTGCATATCAAGAACTATGATTTGCCGGTGAGGGATGCGGTTGCGCAGATTATTGCGTACTTGGATGAGCAGGGGTATTTGCCTCCTAAGAAGGAGTAGATGTGCCAGTGCAGATAGATCGTCTTATAGTGATGTACATAGAAGGATGCAAAGATGCGAATGATACAACTGTATATGTACGCTATTCAACGAGGTATATAGTACCAACGAAGACAAATAACACAAGGAGGCAAGACCAACAGCTCCCCCTAATTGAATTCAAACTCATAGTACACATACGCAGTGTACTCGGCGCCTCCGCCTTCTCCGCCCGCCGTCATCTCGTGAGGGTCATCTCGCTTGACCCGGCCCTTCTTGTCTCGCCCAAAGGCATTTCCGGCGAGATACGAGTATTTCTCATCAAGGTTCCGTTTAGCCCTGTCGGCATGTTTCGAAGTTTGCGTCTACCCACAAGTCAGTCAAGCGGACATTCACCGTGGGCAAATCCAACATACCCTGATGATCGTGCAGACGAAATCCAGCGGCAGACCATACCGCAGCACGGTCTCAACAAACACCCGCAGAACAAGCACATGGACCCAAACCATCACGGCCTCACTCCACGCTGTCCGTCCAAGCCGAAGAGTCTCCCCCCAGAGCTTGCGCTCATCCCCGCCCACACGCTCGACCTCCTTTCGCTCTTCTTCCTTTCCACCTTCTACGTACTTGAAATCGCGCGGGATCCACTTGTTCTCACGACACCGATGGACAAACTCCGGGCTATGCTTCTTGAACGTTGTAACGGCATACAGCGTAAACTCGTCGTCCGAGGCCACGAGGGTCGCGGATCGCGGCACGACCATGGGCGCCACGGTCTCATATGTCTTGAGGAATTCTTTCACTTGCTGCGCGGGAACGGCGACGAGGTGCGTTTCAATGTATTCGGAATCGCGGACAAGGGTGCGGGGATCAACGACTGATGCGAGGGACTTGGTGGAGAGGTTTCCTCTACAGATCAAACCCAAATTAGCAGAGGTTGAAGCGAAAGACGTGTGCCCTCACGTTTGTTTGCGTTGAAGAGTCGCCAGCGTATTCTTCACCTGGTTGTATTGCGAGTACTTGGACCGAATGTCATTGTCGATACTAGCAGCTTCCTATCATGCATTAGCTCTCGCTAGATCCCCATAACATACACTCTCAGTACCTTCTGTAGAAGATCAATCAACTCCCCCAGCGGCTTATCAGCACGATACTTGACCTTATTCCACGAGAATGTCCTCAGATACTGATCAACGGGCTCTAGGTTCAGTCAGCAGCAGGCCCCCCTCCACAACAGACGAACACAGCGAAGTGCGGCGTACTATCATTGACAGTCTTCATCTTATCGATCTGCCCTTCATCTCCCTCGAGGACGTTCTTCAACGCATCTCCGACCTTGGCGACGACACCTTGGCAGGAGGCTTCCAGTTTCGCCAGCTCGTCGGCTTGCTGCACCAGAGCGTCAAGGGTACCGATCTTGAATTCCGGGATGGTGAAGGGCGCTACGGAGCCATTGTCGGGTGATACTGTGGCAGAAATAGCAGCAAGAGCGTCATCGCGGTGGTGGGAGGGAGCGATGGATGTGGGGAGCGACACCAGAAGGTACTTGTTCGACTTGGACATGGTGGCGGGGCTCCGATAGAGGACGGCCTAGTAGGATGTATAATTTTGAAAACGATAAAACAGGCCGTCACACCCAAGCAAAAGGGAGCGAGGTAGTCAAATAGAAAGCTCGGCGGACGTTGGAGGTCTTGTATGGAGCTTGGAGCTGGCGGTCATCGGAAGGTCCGTCGGTGGAGGCGGTGGGCCATGTTTTGGCGTCACATTGAGATTACGGACTTCACAGCAACAACGATCATAAGCATCTGAAATTCAGTATGCGTTGAGTGTAAATCGATTGTGCGAGTTGGGGTTCATATTAATGAATAATTCTGTCCTCGATAATACGGCATGTTCTCTATTCTAGAACCCATAATGCCTTGAACTATGTACAGTATCGCAAAATGCTCCCATCTATACGCCCAAACAAACATGCTTTATAAATCTCTATATTGCCCGAAACCAAACTTCTAGGTATTTGTATCCGCTTGTCTCTGGGTCCCATTAGTTGGTAATCTTGTACAGACTCGCCATTGCCTAAAAACATCGTCAGCACGTCATTTCGACATCCCCAGATAGTGGACTTACCGCAGCTTGCTTGGGTTCAATGAAAAGAGCCTTTGCTTCCACCAGTACGACTGGCTCTTTACCATCCTCAGGAAGAGTTTCGATGTGCGCCTCAACCCAAGCCTTCCGGCCCTCCACCTTGACCGTCTTCGCCTTCAAGACAGTATAGGAGTTGGCCATCGCCGGGCGTCGGTAGTCAATATTCAGATTGGCCGTCACACCCACCTTGTTTGGCAACGCGGGGAAGCAGCACCGGGCCATGGACTCATCCAGCAGCGTGGCCAAAAGACCCCCGTGGACAATGCCAGGATGACCCGAGACATCGGAGCCAAGGTAAAAGATTGCGGTCAGACTCTTTCCGCCCTCCTCGCAGAAAACATAAGGCGGCACCACAATTCCCCCTGGGGTTGCAAGGATTCCGGCCGTTAGGTGACGTGCGCGCAATTCTTGCGGAATCTTCAAATGTGGTCGCGATTCGGTATAAGCCGGGTTCTCGCGTAAAGCAAGTGTCACAGGGTGATGGTGAATATAGTCGTCGATCTCCTTCGTGAACTCATCGGAGGGTACAAAGGCAGTGAGTGTTTCCTCGTCGGTGGGCATGCTGACAGTCATCATGCGCGCAACAGTCTTCTGAGTCTGATAAGCGAGTCCGGCAGAAAATGCGACAATGGCGATGGCTGTGAATCCGACAATGCGGCGTAGGCGCGGGTAAGGTTTAGAAGTCTGAGACTGCGCTGAAGCAGCAGGTGGGTTAGCTTTATCCGAGTCACAGAAACCTGATGGATCGAAGGTTGTCACATGCGTACCTGTGGAATACAGTCTGTGTAAAGGGCCAAGGAAGCGTGAACGAGTTGAAGAAAGCGGGAGTGTCCGATTGGGGATCTTCAGCGGGCGTTGGGATTTTGTAGGCAGACAAGAAACAATATACGGGCTGTGTTCAGTGGAGACTTTCCGAAAGAGAGCTGAGGATGGGACTGGCGGCCGCATGGCCAAATAATTGGAACGAGATGGGCCTGGAGCTGGAGGTTTGCCTCTGATTATGGGTCTGGAAATCTGACTAGATCCAGGACACGGAGAGAGGGAAGAGATGTAGATAGTGCCTCGGATGTTGTCACGGTCAGCAAAGACTCCCAAAAGTGGGCATGAGGCTGCTCAAGGGGCCTCTCAATAGCCTTCAAAAATACTGAACCTCAATTTTGAATGATTGAATCCCTGGAGTACTCTGGATTTCAAGTCCACGGTTCAGAAGATCCTCTGTCTTAACTGGTCCTGTCTCCGTTGGGCATACCAAAAAGAAGCGGAAATGGCCAAGGCCGATTGGCGGATGCGGAGCGGATCAGTCAATGAACCTCGGCTGATAGAGAATATTATGGATGATGATGATGAGATGATCTGATATCTATCAGTAGTTAGATATTATTGCTGTTGTAGAATACCAGTCAGATATGTTAGCAGATGAAGATGTTGTCATTAATGTCGATGTCTGCTTGAATAGCTTCATTGTCTGCTTCGAGATGAGACCTACTGCCATGATCTCTCCTTTGTCCCATGAACTCAACAATAACAACTTCGATGTTCCTCGTTCAATGATATTATCACTTAAGGACTTCTGCTATATTGCTCAATTAATGTGCTCCTGCAACTGACTATTACAGCACTAATGCATCCATCTGCAGTTCTGCACATCCATTACATCGGAGATTTATCACCTCTCACCTCCCAACTTCGAAGCCAAAAATCAATAATTGAACCTTCAGTTCCTTCAATTCCTGCAAACTTAAACAATCCTCAAGGATGTATCACCACCCCTGCTCAAGATCGTCAGGGGCGTAGGAATGCAACATCGGCCATCCCACCGACTCAGCACCCCTAGATCAAGATGCAGTGCGACGCGAGAATGCTGCTTTTCGATTCCAACCTGGCTCTGTATCTGGCAGCAGTCAGTTTTCGTCCTTCTTTTGTAGGCTACGGCTATGTGATACGGGGTACATCCAACTTTACTGTCATTCTTTAAGTGTTATATCCAACTTTCGGTCGCTCATTATGACTCGTTTATCACTGTTCCTTCTTTCTAGCATTCCCCTCGCTTTGGCCGTGACCAACTCCACCACATCTCTAGACTACGATGTTCTACAATACGTCGATCCACTCATAGGAAGTACCAATGGAGGTGTGCTCTTGAGATATAATCTTGACTTGTGCACGCGATCGTTCCCTGACCAAATTTTAATAGGCAATGTCTTCGCTGGTGCATCGCTTCCCTATGGTATGGCCAAAGCTGTAGCCGACACGGATTCCCCAAGCAGGCAGGGAGGATTCACACTCGATGGCAGTCATATAACTGGTTTTTCAAGCTTGCACGATTCAGGCACTGGAGGAAGCCCATCCCTCGGAAACTTTCCATTGTTCCCGTATGTCAAATGCCGAAATGACGATGTCAATGGTTGCGATTATCCGAAGACAACGCGCAAGACCGGCTATAAGGCGGACTCTGTCAAAGCTATTCCTGGATACTTTGGACTGACCATGAACTCCGGCATCAAAGTCGATATGACCGTCGCCCATCATACATCCCTGATTCGTTTTCAGTTCCCTACCGACAGTGAATCGAGCCCGCTCATCCTTCTAGATCTCACAGACCTGTCAGATTCAAGACAGGACAACGGAACAATTTCTGTCGACGCTTCTACCGGCCGCATGACGGGCCATGCGCGCTTTCTGCCCAGCTTCGGAAGTGGATCGTTCGTGCCTTACTTCTGTGTTGATTACCAGAGCAACTCTGCTGTTCGCGATAACGGGATATTTGTCGATTCACGCGCAAGCACGGACGTGAAGGACTTGACGATATCTCGGAGTATCAATGGATATCCTCTTCCTGTGAGTCCACAGGAGTCCTGATTCGTCAGTATCCTTTTTAACAGAATGCAGGGAGGTGCCTTTGTCCGTTTTGATCCCGCTTCGGATATTACCGTGCAGGCCCGAGTGGGTTTGAGCTTTATCAGCAGCGAGCGGGCATGCTCGAATGCTGAAGCTGAGATTCCAGATTTCGATTTTGAAGGCACACGCTCAAAGGCTACGGAGATGTGGCGGGACAAGCTTGCCCCTATTCGCGTGTCCAGAAAAGGCGTCAATTCTTCTGTCCTTACAAACTTTTACAGTGGCATCTACCGTACAATGATCAATCCGCAGGATTACACTGGGGAAAACCCACTCTGGAACAGCGATGAGCCGTACTTTGACTCCTTTTACTGGTGAGTCTAGGTTCAGTCCATTTTCGGTGCAACTCTCCTGACGTTTACCAGTCTGTGGGATTCTTTCCGGTCTCAACTGCCCTTTTTGACCATATTCGACCCCGCGTCGCTAACACGAATGATCCGCTCCCTTATTGATACTCAAAAGCATCTGGGTTGGCTCCCGGATTGCCGCATGTCTCTTTGCAAAGGTATCATCGAGATGCCACAGTTGGATTCGCGGCGATGAACTGACCAGCTGTAGGGTTCACTCAAGGAGGCTCCAACGCAGATGTGGTTCTCGCTGATGCATACATCAAAGGCATTTCCCATGGCATCGACTGGGAAGCCGGTTATGCAGCCGTTCAGAAGGATGCTGAGGTAGAACCGTACGCATGGTCAAACGAAGGCCGAGGAGGGCTGAACAGCTGGAAATCGCTGAACTACATTCCCGTCCAGGACTTTGATTACATCGGCTTTGGGACTATGACCCGCAGTATTTCCCGCACCCTTGAGTATTCCTATAATGATTTCACCATCTCGGAAATAGCTCGTGACATGAACAAAACAGCCGATGCAGAAAAGTATGAGAGGAGTTCGGGTTTCTGGAGAAATCTGTTTCGTGCAGATCAGACTTCGTTCTTCAATGGTAACGACACTGGATTCAAGGGGTTCTTCCAGCCAAAATATCTAAATGGCACTTGGGGTTTTCAGGTTGGGCTACCTTTACTGTTCCTCGCGAAATTAGCCCATTGACATGAATGCAGGATCCTCTGACATGTTCAAACGTCGACACCAGCCAAAGATCATGCTCACTCCAGAACAACGGAGCAGAGACGTTTGAGTCCAGCATCTGGGAATACCAATTGTAAGAATCGTCATCATTTCAGCTCTTCAGGCTCACAACTAACAAAACTCCAGCTTCGTCCCTCACGATATGGCCGCTGTCGTTGCCCTTCTCGGGGGCCCGGCCGAATTCGTCCGACGACTCGACTATCTCCACGATCAAGGAATCACCTACATCGGCAACGAGCCAGCGTTCCTAACCGTCTTCCAATACCACTACGCCGGCCGGCCCGCCAAATCAGCCTCTCGCGTGCATTACTACATCCCCGAATACTTCGGCCCCACACCCGGCGGCCTCCCAGGCAACGACGACTCAGGCGCAATGGGCTCCTTCGTCGCCATGTCAATGATGGGCCTGTTCCCTAACCCGGGACAAAGCGTGTACCTAATCACACCGCCATTCTTCGAGGTCGTTCGCATCAAGTCGCCGCTAACGGGCCGCACGGCCACGGTCCGCGCGGTGAACTTCGACCCTACCTACCAGAACATCTACATCCAGTCTGCCACGCTGAACGGCAAGCCGTACACGAAGAACTGGGTCGACCATAGCTTTTTCACCGAGGGAAAGGAGCTGGTGCTTGTGCTGGGTAGGAACGAGACTCGCTGGGGAACACACGAGGAGGATTTGCCACCTTCCTTGTCGACTAGGGGTGGAGCCTCTTCTACGAGCCTCAGGCAGAGAATGGTTGATCTCGACACCCCGGCGTTGGAGATGAGGACATTCGGCGAGTATGGTCACGCGAGGCGAAGCCACCGCTCTTCTCCGTTTGCTCACCAGCACCATGCTGTTGGCAAAGAATTCACCCATTTTTAATAGTTTAAGTTGAGAAACCATTAATATTGTGAAACTGCTTTCAATGACTGCAGTCGCTAGAATTAGCCCTTGTTGAATCATGGACGAACGTTTTATTAGACCGTCATGTTGAAAATGGACCCAGACCCAAATCTAACGGCCATCGTAACTATTTACATAAGAGCATCATGACAAACCAGAGAATGAATCATTAAGCCTTGGGCCGATAGAACTTGCTCTCCACCCACGGCATACTCGTAACCGTCGCCTTGCGGATCTTATTCCGCACCAACACCCCGACCTCGGTCCCCTTCTTGTGCATGCCGTTCTTGATATAGCCCATGGCGATATTGGTGCCGCCCAGCGACGGACTCGGCAGCCCCGAGGTGATGACACCGATCTGCGGGTGCGAGGCATCGCTCAGGTCGACGACGACGGCGCCCTCGCGCGCGGGACTGCCCTTCTCGACTGTGAAGCCGACGCGGCGCTGCGAGAGGGTCTTGGCGGGGGACGCGAGCTGCGGGAGGATGGTGGCGGCGCCGTTGAAGGTCGCTGTTGCGGGGTCGCGGCGGTCCTTGCCGACGACCCAGCCCAGGGATGCGGCGGGGGGTGTCTGCGCGGTGGAAATGTCGTTGCCGTAGAGGCACATGCCTGCCTCGAGGCGGAGGGAGTCGCGGGCTGCGAGGCCGGCGAGCCGGACTTGGTCCGGGTTGGTGAGGAGGAGCTCGGTGACCTGGGTTGGGAGGGAGGGACAGCCGGCTGTGGGGATGGAGATCTCGAAGCCGTCCTCGCCGGTGTAGCCGGTTCGGGAGATGAGGAGGGGCTGTGGGGTTGGGGTGCCGTCGGGCAGGGTGAGGTGCAGGGAGCGGCAGTTGCCGAAGTAGAGGGTGCTGAGATCGGTGTCGGCGGGGGAGGCCGCGCCGTGGGAGCTGACCAGGGGCTGGAGGACGGAGGCGGCGAGCGGGCCCTGCAGGGCGACGAGGGCCCGGTCGTCGAGGATCTCCCATTTGATACTGTCGGCGCCGTGGGTCTGCCTGTACGCCTCGATCTCGGCCTGCAGGAAGGCCAGGTCCTCAGCGCGGCGGCCGGCGTTGGTGACGAAATAAAATGCGTCGCCGTCGAGGCGGGTAATGACGGTGTCATCGATGATGCCGCCGGTGCCTTCTTCAAGCAGGCAGGAGAGTGTCGAGGAGTTAGGCTTGAGCTTGTCTAGAGATGAGGGAGTGACCTTCATTAGAAGCTCCATAGCTCCGGGACCGCTCAGACGGTGTTGAACCCTAGCGAAGGTTAGTATCAGTTCGTCCTTGGAGTGTCGATCATCTCTAGCATGGAAGATACTTACATATGGCTCACGTCGAACAGACTAGCCTTTTGTCTGGTCCAGTGGTGGCTCTCGACGTGACTGAGATCTGAATACTGAAGGGGCATGGAGTACCCCGCAAAGGGCACCATCTTCGCTCCCCGGGCAATGTGCAAATCATACAATTGAGTCTTCTTGACAGGTCCAGAGGCAGTAGAGGCATAACGCCGTGTGGCCCCATTTTGGGAATTCACCGAAGGCCCAGCTGTGAATCGGGGAGCTATGCCAGCGGCCGAAGAGCGGCCCTGGAGCGGAGATGGGAGCTGCCGCTGGAGGATGTTGGAGCCATTGGTCGCAACGCGGGCGGATTGAGAGACGTATCTCGCGCCCAGGAGGTTCACACCTCGTCGCAAAGGCCGTAGAGCAGACATGATGGGTAACTGACGCGTAGAAGAAAAGATATCTGCAGAATCAAAAAGTCGAGCAGATAAATGACGGTGGTAATTGCGGAGAAGAGCTGCGATAACGGAAAAGTCACGTGGAGATAACACAATTCCGCGGACAATTTGCAATCCGGAATGAGCTCGATCTTGTTAGAGCTGAGATGAGATGATAATTATGAAGGGAGGGAATCACATCTGTGAAATCACAATATACGCGTGTCTAATAATCTACGCGTCTTGGCGGTCAAATTGGGAATTCAGTCAGCACTGATAAACAAGCAACCAACGGCCATCCTAGCTCCATCGGAGCAAAGTGGTATCGGAGCGAAATGGTGCCCACATTTTCTGGCCGCGGGATTTGTGTTGCTGGCTATTCTTCTGGGAACTCCATCTGCGAATGAAATACTCTAAACAGTCAAGCAGATTCAAATGAATATCGAACCAGGAAGCCGCCGCGCAACGTTCAACAAGTGAAAGATCATGAAAAGCAACAAACAATTAAATAGCAGATCCTTTGAGTCGTGTGGGCCCGAAGATCCAGCTTCGCGGTCTTCGTCTTCGTCTTTCTCGTTGCACGATCAAGGGAAGCAGAAAAATAAACAAGAAAATAAGGAATAAGACATCACAATCCATTATCGGCGCACGAGAATGGGCTTCCAACGGAACCCGTCCGATAGCTTATAATGACGCTCATAATGGCAGCCTGCGTATGGTCATGTTAGCGACACGCTCATGAAAAATGCTTAAGAGGAAGGCTTACATAGGTTCCGGGTCCTAGGAAGAATAGTCCCGTCAAGATCAGCCCAATGTTGACGATAAAGCCAACCCAGCCGCGGATACCGCGCTTCTTGTAGAAGCCCGGCCCGTGGTCTTCATGTCTCATCCGCAGATAGGCAACCCCCCAGAAGATGAACCCAAAGAACGAATCGAATAGGGAGCTCATGATGGAGAGCAGATCCGAAAAGAAGGGAATGACCTCGGCGATAATGAAGGCCATGATCCAAAGGACGGCAAGGATGCCGGTCCATGCGGCCCAGCCGACGACGGTGTGATTGCCCTTGTGGCGTGTATTGTCGAAAAGACGGAAGAAGATGAAACGCGCCGACACTGATGCATATAGAACTCCGAGGAAGATCAAGGTAGGGACCATGAACGAGAAAGATATCTTCTTATAGACCTCGTTGCCGATCGAGCCGAATGCAGGTGCGGTCATATACTGATTTCCCGTGTAGTCATATACAATGGCGCCTACCAGGCTGAAGACGATGATCTCGGCAATTGTCACAGCCGTAACCGATTTCCAAAAGTCCTTGGGTTCCTTCATCTCCGCGATGAAACTGGGGAGTGTGATCTGGCCGATGAATGTGTAACTGATGTTCAAAAATGCATTGACACCGGAAACGAACGTGGTCCCCACCACTGGGATCGCGGTCACAGTTGGCTCACCCTGTGCGGCAGTGTAGCCAGCTGGATGATCCTCAATGGCCGAGAAGATGACCGCCAGCATGACGGATACAAAGGTGAAAATAGCCGATAAAGTGGCAGCCTTGGACAACCCGCTAAACGTCCGTGGCAGCGAGAACACCAGGGACACTATGGCAGTCACCAATGACCAGATGATAGTGCACGCTCCATGATTGGTCATTGTGTTGAGATATTTGGCACCGACCAAGCAATGCAAGCCCTAAGAGGATTTAGAGCCCGCATGGGGTAGGGATATGAACTAAGGAGTGAATACCTGAATGAAGGTGTTGTTCAACAAGAACATGACGGCAGTCATATACCAAGCAATCTTGGAATCCCAGAAGAGGTACTGGCCGATGTCACAGACATCACGGACTTCAGGATGGCGCAAGCAAAACTTCCTGATCGGTATCAGTACCCAAACCGCGCGAATACATGACAAGCAAGCATACCAAATAATCAGGGACGTATACAGCACAATCGCTGCCACAACCACGGTCAAAATTAGACCCGGAACGAGGCCCAGGACGGAATAAGACCATGGAAACGACATAATGGCCAGACAGATATACTCGGAAAAGAGCAAGGCGGCAGTCTATACAGCAACATGAGGTTAACACTCTGCGCCGCCCAAATGGCTCAACCGGTCGCGATTACCTTTTGCCAGCTACATGTGCGATATTTGATGGAGTTCTCCGCCTCCAGCTCAATCTGCCTACCGACGTCGCCGTTCTCTGAATCAGACTGCACGGCATTTCCCTGACCCTCAAGATCCAAATGTTTCAATTTATCGGCTGAATCTTGATTCTGGTCGGACATGCTGGACGAGCGGTCGTCGTTTGGGGGTTTTTCTGCAGAGGTGAACCACGCCATTTCAACGTGCGGACGAACCGCAAATGGAAGCCGTCGGTGGTGTGAGCGAGAGAAGAAATCTTGTAGGCCTTTGAATGCATGTACTGCGCCTCTTTGATTTAGGCGGGTCTATACAGTATAGATGTTAGTATTGACCGGAAAGGAATGAAAAGCCCTGGTAAAGCCAGCAGACATGCAAAGATACCACAACATACAAGATATTTGAGGAATGGATCTTAGGATATTCAGGAGAAAGACGAGATAAGAATTGAACTTTGAATAGCAGACCAAAGCGTTCACTTGGCTTACTGTTAGCAGCGATATGATTGCCGAGCGATAAGATGAGGGGAAGACAGAGACAAGATGTAAGAAGAGTCGGCCAAGGAAAAGGCAAAATCTTGGATCAACAGGTCAAAGAAGATGAAGAGCAGAGAGAAAAAGAAAACTCATATAGAAGGACGATCCATGATTCAAGTAAGATTGCGATCACAATTAATGCTACTGACTAAAATAATAATGCCATGGATTATCCCAACTCTTATGAACCACTCATAGGTAGACTGGTAGACTGGTAGACCAGGGTCCTAACTACTGCGTAATTTAAGGTACAGTATGGAGGCAGATAGACGCAATGCAGACGGCGAAACTGACAGAGCAGATCCATAGGCCAGGTTGATGATCAGTCTTTAGGCTCTATGACGTGCTCATCCAGTGTTTTCTGGAATCATTCACCTGTAGCAGCTAAGAGACCCATCGACAGTTACTCTCTATCCCAGGGCGGTAAGAATAGTGGATGATAGTGAGAAAAGACAGCCGCAATAGGCGTAGTAGTTACTGTAGTTGACGTATGAGCTCAAGAAAAGGTAGGCACCATATCATCATGTCCAACCGCATTGGGAAACGCCTGGCTGGGAGTGGATGTGGCTGAGAAGGTTCCTTGTTAGGGCGAACTTTACAAGGTCAGGGCGCTGAGGGCCTGAGGGCGGGATCAAAGACTCCTTGACCGGTTGACCCTCAAGTTGTACCTCGGATGATCCGTATCTATCCCAACAATTTTATTCTCTTTCATCATCTAACACCAAGACGTTCATACTGTAAATTCGTTCGAAAACGCAGAGATTTCAACACAACAGTCCACACCACCGACAAAGAAAGCCGCGACTGCAAACGTCCGTCCACCATCAGGGGATGCCGCCATTGGCCCATGCTCCAGTGTAACCCCCCTTCGTCCATCACCAATCATCGCTAGTCGTGGGCGGGGCGGTGTGGGGCCGCCAGATCGTGTCCCGCTCCGCACGCCGCATCTGGTAGTAGTACTGCTCCGTACCGGAGGGGGAAATTTCCACTTTCCACTCTTTCATTAAAATTTGCCATATGGGAAGTGAAGGACGCAATGAAATCTCTGATGGCTGATAAGCGCTAAAATAGAGGACCATGGCGCAGAATAACTAGGCTGTGCTGGGGTCTCACCTATCCTGATTTTCTCAAGCTGTGTTATTTCCACGCTAGGTGCTGGATATGATGTCGTGTTATGTCATGGTGCACGTGACTGCAGCCTGTCTGGAAACACTCCAGAAGCCGCAGGAATGAAGATCATGGCTGAAAACCCCTTGAAAGCCACGTGGTATAAGATAGACTTTTGTGGTATCTATATGGCAATATGCACATGTACATACATCTCCGTAAACCGTAGCAGAACATCACATCCCCTCGTCCTCCCCGGCCAGCAAGGCTGCATAGTCGTCCGCCGATGCAAATGTTGGCAGGTGCTTGAGCTTGCGTCTCTTCTTGCGATCAGATGCATCGTCCTCCTTGGGCAGCTCCACGCCTCCGAGCTCGATATCGGACGGGAGCTCCTCGTCGCTGCCGATGAATGCCTCCTCGTCTGACACATCCATGTCGAAATCGTCTTCCTCGTCCAGGGCATCCTCTTCCTCCATCTTCTTGCCCTTGGTCTTGCTCTTGGTAAGCGGCTCTTCCGCTTCGGACCCTGCGCCGGCATCGAGGTCTTCCATCTCTTCGTCGGACTCGTCGTTGAAGATGACTCCACCGTCGCTCTCAGCAGCCTCCTCGTCCTCGTCCTGGTCATAGGCGGATTCGAGATCATCCAGGTCCAGATCGTCGTCGCTGTCGCCAGCGTCCTCCAAGTCAGGCCGCGACTTGACAAGGGCTTCCCAGATCTCCGATTCAGCATCGCTAAGTCCTTCTGCGTCCTCTTCATCGCGCGCTCCGGCGTCCTTGGCCTTCTTCTTCTGGGCCTTGTCCTTGCTCTTTCCAACTCGGCTGAAGTATTCATGGAAGAAGACATCTTCCGCTGCCACATCCTCGGCCTTCGTCTTCCAGAATGACTCAGAGTTGAGTGGAAGATCCTGGCTACCTTTGGCGGTAACCACGAGCCGGTCCTTCGCGTCGCTACCAGCGAGTGGTTGCATGATGGAGCCACCACGGGTGGTCGAGGACGCCTTGGGGGTTCGGTAGATGAAGCGGTCAAGGAAGTGTGTCAATGTGTGGATCGTCATGTCTGGCTTTCCGCTCATTGGGCGGTGGTCCAGAAGGTGGGCGGCATTGACTGACACAGACGGATGGAAATGAGACAAGAACGGTAACTATAGACTATGTCAGCTTTGCTCTATCAGATGCTAAAAAGCCAGCAGGGTGAGGTCCATCTTACCAATTCCCACAGACAAGTCTTGTCAGCATTGCTATGTTCCGGATCCCGCTTGCGGGGATCGTATCGGTTTGAAGGCTTCTGTTGCTTATTTTCGGGAACTGCAGGTTGAGCTTGCTCCTCATCATCCTCATCGGGCACGTCTCTGAACACTTCTTCATCATCGCTTTCGTTATCCTCTGGTTGATCAAACATAGCCTGAATACCGGTGAAAGTCTTCTCCAGCTCGCGGATGAGATAAAAGACACCGCAAATGAAAGCCGGCTGATGCAGACCAAGGACCTGAACAATCCGCTTGACAAAGGCCTTGACCCGTCGGTGGTTCAAATCGTTTTTCAAAGCCTTGAACAACAGGTTGAGGTATAGCGACTGCTTCGAGGAAGTGGCAACTCGTGGGTCGAGAAGTGATTCATAAAGGGTTCGGTAGAAGCGATCAGCACCCACTTGATGAGACGACGTAATTTGTTGAATCAACATCAGAGCTTGGATGCTAGTGTTGAAGTTGGAAGAGTGCGTGATACGGAAAAGGGTATCGATGTGTTTGGAAAGCCTGCGGGCAGATTAGCTCAGCGTCGAGTTACAGTGGACGATAGACATACCTGTCAGAATCCGAGTTCGTGAAAGGATAAGCTCGGTTGACACCCGTCAAGACTGCAGAAACAAGCTTTTCACGCATTTCTTCTTCCTGTGCTTGACTCTTTGCCGGATCATCCTTTCCTTTGCCCTTCTTGCCCTTACCGAACTTGCCTTGATTCTTGCCTTTGCCATCCTTGACAGGCTTTAGGAGAGCAACAAAGAGCGCAAAGTATATATCCAAGAGCTGGACGGCAACACTCTCCTCCTTCAGACTAAGAACGGTCTGGTTCAAGGTGATGATAGCGTAGTACTTGGCGTGTTGGCTCTGGCCCGGCCGGAAGAGGACCTCTTCAACCGCCTTGATGATGGTGGGTTTCATCAAAGGATGAGCTTGCTCAAGTTGCAAAAGTAGATAAGCAGCTCTCGAGGCGATTTTCTTGGCCTTGTCGCCGAGTTTGTTGACCAGCAACCGCAACAGGTTTGCTTCCTGCTCCGGCCTTTCCTTCAGCAGCTCATAGACATAACTCACAGCTCTGGAGCGCGAGAACTCAATCTCGTCATTGCACCACACTTCCAAGATCTTCAGAACCTCAAAGTATTGGTCCTTCAGGAAGTTCTCATACGCCCACATGATGAGATGGCTGTTTTGTAAGCCTCCGGGAAGAGGGTCGCCTTCCGACCATCTGCTTCCAGCTCCTTGGAATGCCGCCATGAGGGCTGGCTGGTTTCCAAATGTCCTCAATCTCCGATCACTGGGAAGCAATGTACCCTGAGCAAACATATCCTTCAGCGATCTTAGAACTTCCACCGCCTGAGCACGACTGCGCTTCTTGCCGAGATTGATCAAATTCTCAAGTTGCTTGGTGTTGTGCACTGGCGACTCTTGCACAGCAAGTGTCAGAGCTGAAATCTTGTCGCTGAGGGTACCGGTCGACATGATGGTGGTGTAGAATTTGTGAGAGGAAGAGGACGATGCCTGTTGCGCTTCTGAGTACATCTTAGTCTCCTTCTCAAGGAGTGAGACGGCATAATTGTGAACGCGTTCCACCACGTGGCGGGGCAAAGCCTTCGCTTGTTTCGTGGTCGATGAAATTGGAGGGAGAGCCGTCGCATACCAGTCAGATCTGGGAGGTATATTCTATTCACTTGTTTAGTACTTTTCGAGAGGCAAGACTTGGATATACTCACCAGTTTCGAGAACTCTTTGGGGAAGATATTCTCAGGGGCTGGCTCTTTGGCCTTCTCCTTCTTGGGAGGCTCGGCTTTTCTGGCAACTGGTGCAGAAGAGGCTTCCTCCTCTTCTTCTGACTGATCGCCGTCCTCGCTCTGCTGAACGTCGTCTTCCTCCTCTTGTTCCTCCTCCTCCTCCTCGTCCTCTCCTTCCGAATCAGATGCGCCAGCCACCTCGGCCTCGTCTTCAATGTCATCGGGCACAACTTGACCAGCAGCAGCTAGCATTGCGGATAATTCCTTTCTGAGCGAATCGTCTTCAGACTTGTTCTTCGACTTCTTCTGTGCCTCCGCTGCGACTTCCACTTCAGACTCGGATTCGACACCCGCCAGCAGATCAAAGTCTTCTTCGGTACCACCAAGTGCCAGAATTTCCTGGCGTAAAGTGTCATCCTGGTTTCCACTGGCCTTCTTCTCTTCCCTGGCGATCACTTCTCCGTTGCGGTCACGTTTCTTGCCTTTGGTGTTCTTATCGCTCTTGGTGTCACGCTTCGGTTCGGACTTTGGTGCAGCTTGCTTCTCCTTCTTCGGCGTAGCTTTGTCCACATTCTGATTCTTCTTGTTCTTCGACTTGTTTTGCTCGTCCTTCAACTTCTGTTCGATTTTCTGTCGCAGACCAGCAAATGCACCCTCCTCAAGCTGGGGAAGAGATTCCCCAGCAGGCTTGGAATCAGCCACTGCGACTGCATTTGCTCCAGTGGAGATCTTTCCTTTGCCCTTGGCCATTGGAGTGTTGTAAAATGGCCAGACAGACAAAAAACTCGTGGTTGACTTCTATCATCAACTTTTTTTTTCTGCCGCCCGAAGACGAAACTTGCTGCGGAGATGCTGTTGGCCGCCGGAGAATAGTTTTGCGGTCCCCGAGCGGCCGGGCGCTTGGACCATGCCGATGGAGTACTGTCTTTCAGTATCAGTTGCAAATATGAAGAATTATATGATTATATGATTGTATAATGTTACATTGACTCTTATTGTTTTTACTTGTATCTTTGTTTATTGACACTATTTCTTTGTCAATTGATGATTTCCGGAGTTCGCCCGATCCCGGGCCGCTTTTCGAGGACATGTCGAGCATACTTGGGGGTGATTCGATCAAGTAGAGCTCGGAAATTCGCGTTTCATGTATCATTCCCAAGATTTGATCAGTTGTAGCTCAGTACTGACATATCATAGACGGATGGTAGAAATCGTGTCACCAATTTCTGGATTCCGACGGGAGGCATCTCGAAAAAGCCTTCCCAAGGCGAAAAAGGTATAGTAATCCTATACTCGCCTTTCCACGAATGAAGGTCATTGACTTGGATCAGAGGATGCAAATGAACTCTTGATACGAGGCGGCTTCCTTCGACAGGTAAGCTGCCCTATGTCGGGATGCTGGCCCGCTCTCTAACTGTTGTGATAGGCCTACTCAGGAATATTTCATATGTTACCGCTTGGATTGCGGGTGCAAGAAAAGCTAGAGCGTCTTATTGATAAGCATATGCGATCGGTTGGTGTGTAAAATTGATTGCCCTGCAAAAAACACTTTTTCATTGACTTGATTTTCAGGTGCCTCAAAGGTCTCCCTGTCGTCTATATCTTCTCAAGAGCTCTGGGAGCAGTCAGGTCGTCTAAAAGAAGGTTCAGAGGTGAATTTCTTCCATCTTTACTCGGTAGTTCACACTAACTCAAGTATGCAGGTCTTCAGGTTTCTGGACCGGAAAGAGTCTCGTTTCCTTCTTGCCCCTACTCACGAAGAGGAAATTACTACTTTGGTGGGAAGCCTCACCAAGTCCTATAGGGACCTCCCTTTACGCGTCTATCAAATCTGTAAGTGAATAGTGCTCTCTTCATAAACCTCCATGACTGATGTAGTTACCATGTAGCAAGGAAGTATAGAGATGAACCACGACCAAGACAAGGCCTGCTCCGCGGGCGAGAGTTCCTTATGAAGGATCTTTACACGTTTGATTACAGCGTTGAAGAAGCCTTGAAGACGTACAACTTGGTGAAAGCGGCTTACAAAAACCTTTTTGATGAGTTGAAAATACCATACCTAGTCGCTGCTGCAGACTCAGGGAATATGGGCGGAAGCCTGAGCCACGAATTCCACTTTCCCAGCTCAAAAGGCGAAGACACAGTGATCAGTTGCTCGAACTGCAACCATGTGTACAACGACGAACTCGCAGATGGAAAGGCTCATAACATCGAGGAGGCTCAAAATACCGGTGCTGGGCAAGTATCAGGATTCGACACGGGGGCAAGTTCAACTGGAGACAATTCAACTGTCTCAGTTGACTTATGGATGGCGATATCAAGAGACAGAAAGACTCTCTTGCGGGGGTGGTACCCCAAGTTCTCCATGCGCGAAGCAAACCAAGAACCCGTGGAACGCGAAGTCAACTCCCATGCCGTCAAATCCATAGCCACCGCAGCCGGGGTTGACATCGACCTTAGTGTAGAGAATCCGCTTGAACAGTGGGTCTCACAGATCAAGTCTGACAAGGAACCTGGTGTCCCCACCTCTTCTGAGCGTCCACAGGTGCTGGATCTGTACGACGCGCAAGTAAGAGTATACAAGCGCCCACCTCTAAGTGACCTTCTGGAGAAGGTCAACCGCACCGCCGACGAGATTGATTACTCCATGCTCGATCGCTTCCCAGGCACAAATCAAGCGCTGAACCTCGTCAAAGTACACGATGGCGACAAATGTACCAAATGCGCAAAAGGGTCGTTGAAGACTCACACCGCTGTTGAACTCGGTCACACCTTTCACCTTGGCACCCGGTACAGCGAAGTCCTCCAGGCATCCGTCATGGTCGATTCATCTCTATCAGGGGGCTCTCAATCCAAAGACCAGCTGGTGCCAATGCAGATGGGCTGTCATGGGATTGGCGTCTCGCGCATGATCAGCGCCGTAGCTGACAGTCTCGCGGATTCAAAGGGCCTCAATTGGCCCCGAGCAATGGCACCTTACGAAGTAGTAGTCGTTCCCGGGAAGGGACTGGAAACGGAGGCAGAGAAAGTGTACGATTCTCTCGTCTCAAATCACGCTTCCCCCATCGACGCTATCCTGGATGACCGCGACAAACCGATGGGATGGAAACTCGGGGACGCGGACTTGATCGGGTACCCCGTGATCATTGTAGTCGGAAAAGGATGGAAGAAGGCACAGACCCTCGAGGTACAATGTCGTCGCTTGGACAATCTTCGCAAAGACGTGCCTTTGGATCAGCTGCCGTCCTTCGTCCAGTCCCTACTAGAGCGACTATGAGCACGGCTGGCCAACCTGACCCATCCAGTCTGGAAGTCTGCAAGCAGAACCATGTACTTATATTTGTAAAATGAATGTACACTAGAATCTCAATCAATACCCCAAATCTCAATCCTCTGCAATCATAGCTGGTCCGATAAAAAAGAGGTGCGTGGCGGTACCCACCTACTAGTAAAACCGTCCATGCGCCCACTATCTCCACGCGCCGCAATCAACCCCGTCCGAAAAAAGCCCCCATCCATGAATCAATAATCAATCGAATCCAAAGCAGAACTCTCCAGCTCGGTCACCTCAAATATACCAGCACAGTGCAAGGCTATCTCCCGCTTTGACAAGGAGCCCACGGCTTCGTCCGTCCCTCTTCTACTCAAAAAAGACCACATAATCAACCCTCAACCCCAAAATGCCACCTGCAAATACCCCCGCATCCGACTCTTCAAGCTCAGGCGGAGCTCCCCCCGGCGCTGGTAAGCTCTCTCCTCCCTCGCATGTGCCCTTTGGATGTATTCCATATACTGCACGTAGTGGTAACTAAAAGGAGCATCCGCAGTGAACATCGCATCTCTCTCCGTGCCTCAACTCCGCGCGCTCCAAACCCGCCTCACGTCGGAGCTTGAGCACCTGACCTCCTCGCATCAGAAACTGCGTGCCGCGCAATCTAGGTTCCGTGATTGTGTGCGATCCATCAATGACGGGGTCGTGGGGTCGGAGAAGAAGGGGACAGCTGGGAAGGATGATATACTGGTTCCTCTGACGAGCTCCCTGTATGTGAGGGGTAAGCTCGCGGATCGAGAAAAGGTGCTTGTTGATGTTGGGACGGGCTTTTATGTTGAGAAGGTTTGTGAAGTCCTCCTGCAAGTTCAAATGTTTGAGGGCTAAGTTTGCCTTGCTCCAACAGACAGCACCGAAGGCCATTGAGTTCTACGAAGAAAAGGTCAAGGGTTTGGAAACCAATTGTGTCGAGCTAGAGAAGATTGTACAGACTAAGAGTGCTCAGCTGAGACTCTTTGAAGATGGTAAGTATCAGTGCCTTGCGTGCGGTCTTGTTCGAACTAACTGGCTATTCTAGCTCTGAGGCAAAAGCTGCTAAGCGGCGAAGCTTCAACAGCAGCTGCAGGTGCTGGCTAATTCCATTGCATAACCTTTGTGACAAGAAAAGGCGCTTATGGTACAGTTCCAGAATAAAATCAGTTAAACTCCTTGGAATGATATGATACTGGTGCACATCACCATGCCTCCAGAGATAACAGGAACCCGTAGGCTTAGTTACAATCTGGCGCAACAATGCTACACTGCTCATATTCCCTAGATTGCGACTCAGCGAAGTGCGAATCAGAAAAAGCATCCCGCTTGCGTCACAACTGATGCGAGCTTCCTCCAGCTGTTTAAGGCGCTCTTGCACACACGAGGATTGTATTCGAAACATTCGACCGTCTGTTTCCAGGTGTTCTTGTTCTCTAACTCGTCCAGTTCGCAGGCGCAATTCCTCCACTCGTTGTACGGGACTGCCTAGACCAGAGAATTTGATTTAGCTAGAGACCGGCAGCAGCGACGGAAAGAGGAAGGGTAGCGGCTTACATTACGCATTATGAGGCGCAGAATCTGCTAGAGAGCTCAATCAGAACAACGTGCCGAGATCTTCATCCAACAAGACCCGCATTTGAGGGCCGATGTTAATCTGCTGACGATACTGACGTGCGATGACTTCGTCGGACTTATCGCTTGCAGGGCCTTTAGGATCTTGCCGCTTCACATCTCCGGAGGGAGCCTTTGCCGAGCCAAGCAGCTCCGCAACACGTCTCACCAATTCAATCAACTCCCAGAAGCCCTCGGATTTGTGCCCGGTAGTTTCTTCTATTGCTGGAAAGAACGTGTTCAGACTAGGACTGTACCTTGCCGTATGTCCAAGCGATATGTTCGCGTGCTGTCCAAGGAGATTGTCCCAGTTCGGATCAAGGATCGATGCACCCCAAGAACTGGAAGGGACCTCGGAGATTGGACCCCCTGGTGCACTCGTGCGGCTATACTCGTCGTACCTGGCGATCTCGAGGATATACTTCGTGTTCTTCAGTCGGTACCTGATCGCCGTCTTTTCGACAAACCGCGACACCGGGGCAGACGCTGGGAACACGACCTTCCTCTGTGGCTTCGCAGAGATGTCGTTGATGTCCTCATTGCGTCGGAAATTTATAGAATGAGAAAAAGACCTCAGTGCAGCATTGATAGACGATGCCTCATAGAACTCGAGGGATTTTATTTCAAGCTGCCAGTCGGACCTGTTGCGCACAAATCAGTTTGGAAACGAATATTTCAAGGTCAGAGTTGGCTTTACCTCTCGAAATCGATGACGCCTATCTGGAGAGGGGGCCGCTGGTCGGCAGAATGGCCGCTCTTACGTGGACTGAGCCAACGTCGTTGAGTTATCTCATACTCATGCGCACCAGGGCTTTTGGCAAACTCGGCTTCTAATCGAAGCAGCGCATTGTTCGATCCCAGAAACTCAAAGTTCACCGAGAAAGCCGGTTCAGCATCAGAAAGCTTTCCTGTCACGCTATCGCACGGTTCAAGGATATCGGTGGCCTTGAAACATCTGGCAAGCAGCTCGTTTTTACCAATGTTCAGTCTGTACATTTCCTGGGAGTCAGTGATCCTTCTGCGTTCAGGTGGTGGTCATGCGTACCCTGGGATTAAGCGGCCCTTTGTTTGCTCATGCAGCAACATTTCTCTAAACTCTTCAAATTGATACGAGGGCTTATCGTCCTTGGGGAGACGGTATTCATCCAGCACAAATGATCCGAGGTTGATGCGCATGCGCAAATGACCACGAACAAAGGCAACGCCACGCAAAGATCTCTCGATCGCCTGGAGCAGACGAGCATTGTTCTTTGATTGTATGAAGGCGGCTCGGATCTCCCATTGCTCGAGGTTTTTGGGGCGTGGTCCCTGGAGGCATGCTTTTCCAAACTGCTTGTTGCGCTCCATGACAATGGCCTCTTTCATGGAGGCTGGCGCAGGAGGCTCGACAACATAAACCTTGGACTTCACATTGCTGTTGGCAACGATTTCGCTCCACTTGGTCCTCAAACACTGCACTATTTGTCTCATCGTATCCCACGATTGCCCAAAGGCGCAAATGTACGCTGGCATTTCCTTTGGGACGAACAAGTGACAGCCGAACTTCGCCCTGATAACATCAAGGGCCTCTAGTTGTGGACCGAGGGAGTCAACGAGAGACGGGCCTTCTTTTGGCCATAAAAAGAGCATCTATGGGTGCAAAGAGTTAGATTGGAAAACCAGGCTGTACTGTTTCAAGAACTGACCTGCTCGGGAAAAGTCGAAGGGTTCTCGGGGGCCATTCTGAGCTGCTGTAATATGTGTTCGCGCCTCTCCTTCAACTCAACATCTGCTTCCTTTTTGACGGAATGTCCGTTGATCTTCGCCCACTCAAGCTTTTTCTTGGTCGGAACGGAGGAACTGGTGCACTTTGCAATGATTCGTTGAAGATGCTCCTTTGCGGAGGCAATCTGAGACGATTCACCCCAAAGAAAGATTGCCTGTCTGCTATGAGCGAATGCATCTTGACCGAGGCGTCTTCTAAGTGGCTTCCTTGAGTGGGAGGACTCACCTGGTCGGTATAGGCAGGCGGCTTTACGAAAGCACCCGTCTTCTTGCTAATTTCCTCGAACACCTCGTGACGACCTGGAGAGACGTGAGAGATCCGTCCAGACATTGAGGTCCTCGCTACTCCGAAGAACCTAGGTTGAGATACATGTTAATCATCTAGCCCATGAAGAGAAGCCGAGGTTTGCCTACTCATATTTGATCGATCCGAATACAGCTGGCAGATTCACAACACCTGGAGGAAAATGGAATGAGTCCCTTGTGCATATAACACGGATATTGTACCACTGACCATCAGGCTGCGCTCCATTGCGCCATTTGGCCTTCGAGGGCGTGTCTTTGAAGAATTGGTCTGAAGTGTGTCGCTTTGTCGTCTGTCGAACCGCAGGGCTTCCCCAGGCTCTCAGCGGTCGACCAACGCCTCGTACCTGTGCAGTTTGGCTTTTGGGAGTCATCACGCCGCGAGATGTGGATCCTTGTTGGGTCTGACCTTGAGGCTGCTGTTTCTGTGGTTCGATTCTTGAGGTCATATT
Source organism: Aspergillus quadricinctus (assembly GCA_022814375.1). Classification (NCBI taxonomy): domain Eukaryota; kingdom Fungi; phylum Ascomycota; class Eurotiomycetes; order Eurotiales; family Aspergillaceae; genus Aspergillus; species Aspergillus quadricinctus. Next base: position 44,507 of record JAKLNT010000016.1, on the reverse strand, counting down.
GGATGGAGACGGCCGATGAGATTTAGATAACTGTTTCATTCGACGCGCCTTGGATGCCTTTAAGTCGTAGCCTGGCAGGTCCCATTCTGCATATCATCGTCAGTTGGAGCTCAATCTTTTTGTCGATCATGTTGCATGATTTGAGGGGCGAAGATTTTGTTCTTACCAGCTGCTCCTCCAGGCTCGTGACTGCTATAGCTTAGTGGTTTGGACATAAATGTTGGTAAGCGTCAACTTACTCTCTCGCCATCTCAGAGAAGAATCAGCAGAAGTGTTCAACAAGAGGAATAAAAGTTAAGGAAAGCAGTGGCAGCACGTGATGCTGAATTAGACTGAAACTGACGAAGTGACGGATTGAATAGATGTAGTGACGGGAAGAAGAATTAAGAAGCAATTGAAAGTGAATTAAAAGTGGGATGGATGTTCGCAAGTGAGGTGGTGACGGGGGATCAGTGAATAAGTAGTCAAGGCAAACAGGGATGTTGTGAAGAGCAAACAGAAGAACTTCCATAAGGAGAAATAGTACCCCAGCTCTTGCCTGTCAGAAATAAAAGCATTTGGATCACTGCCTAGTGTCTTTAAAGAAGCTGAGTACTAGTATCAATCAAAACTATCGACGAATAGTTGAGATGGCAGAGGCGTAAAGCCGTCAGGAAGATTAGTTCTCATGAAATCAACAACCATAAGAATTGAGCTTGTATGTATTCACTAAGAGTATCCTAATTCCCCAAACAGCTAATCAGCTGTTATATAACTTCACGTAGAGGTCAAAAGTGAGGTCCCTTGCTCGAGACTCGATGCCCTCCAGGTATCAGAGAACAATTCCATCAATACGTAGAAGCTGTTCGTAATTGACATATATACGCATGATCAATGCATTCAGAGGTAATGCAGCTTTATATTCAAGAAGATATCAGAAAGGTAATTGATTCGAAATAGTGAAAAGTGAGGTAGCATAAAGTAAAGTTGTATACAAGACCTTTTAGGAAGTGTTAGTGCCGTGATTTTGATTGGTGGACAGCCTAGCAACCACACTAATCCCGAACAGGGTCAAAGTGGACATCGCGCATTGACGCGTCTTAAACTCTTTCTTTAGTTTCAATGCCGAGTGTAGGTCAGACCTTGCAACCCATTTCCACATACACCCCAATTGAAGGAAATGGCCGTGGCCTCTGTTGACGAATCTGAGAATACTCCCTCTCGCAGGCGCAGTGCACGACAACGAGCACAATTATGGATGACCAAAGGTGGTCTAGTGCGCGATGACTCCGACGACGAGCTGGGGGATGAAGATCTTCCATGGCATTGGATCTATGACACTGAAGAAGAAGAAGATACCAAAAGCAAAGAAACGACCCCGGCCACCGATGACGCCGAGGCGAAGTCGGCTCGCAGACGCGCAGCTCGCCCTAATGCGAAGCGCCGACGGAAGATCGTAGGGGCACGGATGGGTTCGTTCGAGTGTCGGTTGGGTCAAGTCGTGCTGCTCAAGTCTCCGGAACCGGGAAAGGATTGGGTCGGCATTATCACTGAGTTTCTAGAGGAAGAAGATGAGGAGGCAGAGGATGGGGTGGTCAAGTCGGTCAACATCATGTGGTTTGCGTCGCCAGATGAGTTCATGTCGACCAGAAACAAGCGAAGGGCGGACGCTTTGCCGAACGAACAATATTTGACAGCAGATTTTAATGTCAACCCTATCACGTCAATCAATGGTAAAGCTACCGTGATGTCCAAGGAGGCTTTCTTTGCCAAATATCCGAACGGCACGCCCCCAAAGGGCAAGGAGGAATTGGCCGAGTTCAACAAATGCATTATTTGCCGGAGAGGTGTAAACCAGCTTCAAGGCAGATATACCGACGAATTCATTTGGGAGGACGTCTACCGGGAGGATAAGATCCACGACCTCATTGCCATGGTCAAGGACGGGTTGAAAGCGGCCAAGCGCAAGCGTGTTGATGATGATGTGAGTTCCTTGCTCGCGTGAAAAGTGGCTGCTAACGGGAAGTGCACTCAGTACGTTGACACGAAAGAGGATGATGATTTTGCTCCCTCTACACCTCGAAAGAGGCAGAAAGTAGCCTCGAACGCTACTCCGCAATCGCGACGCAAGAAAGCTCTGACTACCCCGTCGCACAAGAGGTATGAAGTTATGTCTGACGATTTCCGGGACAGAGATTGACAAGCTGCTCATAGGATTGTCGTTAAAAAGCCGTTAGAGTTTACACCACTTGGAACTCGTGTTTTGCCTCCTTCTCATTTCGATTCACCTTATCGCCAAGCGCGTACCCTACTGCATGTTTCGACCGTACCTACATCACTTCCTTGTCGAAAGACAGAATTCGACACTGTATATAATCATCTCAGTGCAGCAATCATGGAAGGAACTGGCACCTGCATTTATATCTCGGGAACACCGGGGACCGGCAAGACAGCTACAGTACGTGAGGTGGTTGCGCAGTTAAATGCTGCTGTTCTCGCTGAGGAGATGGACGATTTCATCTTCGTCGAAATCAACGGAATGAAAGTGACTGATCCTCATCAATCCTATTCATTGCTCTGGGAAGCGCTCAAGGGTGATCGCGTTTCTCCTTCCCATGCGCTCGATCTTCTCGAACGAGAATTCTCGCATCCCTCCCCCAGACGAGTGTCATGTGTCGTTCTCATGGACGAGCTTGATCAGTTGGTCACAAAGAATCAATCGGTCATGTACAATTTCTTCAATTGGCCTGCTCTTCGTCATTCACGACTTATCGTCCTTGCTGTGGCAAATACCATGGACCTGCCAGAGAGGACGTTGAGCAACAAAATCTCCAGCCGTCTCGGGTTGACTCGCATTACGTTCCCTGGTTACAAGCACACCGATCTCATGGAGATCATCAGCACTCGACTGGCCAATGTTCCTGGAAACATCGTTGATGCTGATGCCATCCAATTCGCTAGTCGAAAAGTAGCTGCCGTCAGTGGAGATGCTCGACGTGCATTAGACATCTGTCGACGCGCCGTGGAAATTGCAGAACAGTCCGTCGAGGCTGCAAAGATCGAGGAATTTGATGCTGAACAGAACGGAGACGACAACGAGTCCATGCCCCCTACTCCCAGTAAAACCCCAGCGCGACGACAGAAATCCACTAGCAAACAAACAGTCAAGGTCGAGTCGCCTCAAAAAAACGCAGCACAGAAACAGCCCGTGGGCCGAGTTACCATCGCTACTATCAAGCAAGCCATCCAAGAAGCCACCTCCACCCCACTCCAGCAATCACTCCGCTGCCTTCCGCTGTCCGCAAAGCTCTTCCTCGCTGCGTTACTAGCCCGTGTTAAACGAACCGGTATTACAGAGTCCACATTCGGGGATGTGATCGACGAAGCCAAGAGAATCGCCGATGCAGCGGTTGCAGTCGCCAGCGCAGGCATCAAGGATTTCTTGCTCGCGGGGAATAACGGGGGCCGCGTGAGAGCTCTTGGCTTTGCCGCTATGGAACTCATGAACTCCGGAGTCCTTGCCTTGGAAAACGGGGCCGGAGTCAAGGGACCCCTAGGCGGTTCTGCCATTCCGAGCAGAGGCGACAGAAGCGGGAAAGTGAGGCTTAGGGTTGCACCAGAAGATGTTCGAGCCGCGTTCCGGGATGACACTGAAGCGAAGGGATTGGGATTGGGTATGGACCAGTAAGGATTCGGACTTGCATTCGCATTCGTCGGCGTACCCAGGTATTGATTTGTGACTGTCTGTACAAAGACTGTTTTGATAGCAAAGATACCCTTGGCTCGTTTTAATGTGCTATGATCAAGCAGGGAGATTCAGAACTATTATAATGTGATTGACCTTACGCAGTTCGAGTGCATATCATACAACCAGAAATATCTTTTGTAAATTCCCCCATGACCTTGTATCAACATCAACCTAAAACAAACGCTGAACTCCAAGTGCAACAAAAGAACAAAATAACAGCCCGATTCTGCATTTGGATCAAGGGTATAAAGATGACATGCACGGCCTAAACTAATATCTCTGTCTGCCAAGAGTCGGTGCCCAAGTGACAGGATGAGACTCGGGCGTGGCCTCGTCGTCTGGTTTCCAGACCTTGATGGTCTTATCGGCCTCTCCGGTGATCAAACGCAATCCGGTCCGGTCGAATGTAGAAGACATGATACCGGCTTCGGCGTCCAGAGAACCCGGCTGGGCCATGGTGTCGATGGACTGGAACTTGTAGCCTGTCTTCCAGTCCCAGAAGCACATGGAGCCGTTGTCACCACCGGAGAAGAGAACGTTGTCCTCGTTGACGGCGAGGGAGTTGATGACGGCATTGTGGCCCTCGAAGTTCTGCATGAAGTCGCCCTCGGGACACTTCCATTGCTTGATGCTTCCTGTGCTCGCGCTGGCGAATGTGAATTCTCGCGGATGGATGGCGATGTTGCGCACGCCCTTCTTGTGGTGCGTGAGAACACCCATAGTCTTTCCGGCTGCAAGGTCCCACAGGCGCACTGTAGCGTCGAGAGAACCGGTAATGATCTGTGGGTCGGCTTCCTGGCACTTCAAGTCGGCGACGGTGCCCTTGTGGCCTGACAAAACGTGGACGTTGCTTCTAGTCCGCATATCCCAAACTCGGGCAACTCCGTCTCGACCACCGGTCACCAGAAGGTCGAGGCGCGGATGTACAGCGAGGGTGTATACTCCGCTCAGATGGCCGTGATAGTGGCGGATGACCTTGTTTGTTTCCAGATCCCAGCACTTGACCATTTTATCTTCACCACAGGAGAAGAGGTACGGATGCCGAGGAGACACGGCCAAACCGCGGACGGTAGAGATATGGCCCGTCAGCGTCAGACGAAGAGCACCTGTCGCAAGATTCCAGATCTTGATCGTTCTGTCTCCAGCACCGCTAGCAAACCATTCGTTGTTCGGTTCCACCGCCAAACTCCGCACCCAACCCAGATGTCCCGAGATCACTCTCATCAGCTTCCAAGGAGGATGCCAGTCAGGTCTCTGCTGTCGCGTAGCCGAGGGTCTCTGAATCAGACTCTTCGGTTGATCTTCACCACCCACTCCGCCCGCCGCCGGTCCAGCAGCTCTCTTCACGAGAGACATCGAGGCGCCGCTTCCGTCTGCTTGCGGTTTCGTTTGCGGTTGGATCTTGGGGCGCTTCGCGCGGCCTGCTGCTGCTGCTTTCGCTTGCTTCTCGGCGAGAGCTGGAGGTAATTCCTTCACATCTGAATATTCCGCCATTCGTCGGTAGGACAGACCGATCGATCCATCGGCGACACTAGGTGTGACCATGAGGTATTCGGACCCGAAAAGTTCAGCGGTTCGCTTCGCGGACTTGCGGACGGCTTCGTCCGGTGTGGTAGAAGGGAAGACGTCCATGGTATTCGATTGTAGAGAATTTGAGCCAAATTTCAGAAGTCCGATGATTGTTCAGGGCGGTGCTGGCGTTGAAGACTGACGCAGATCGCCGGAGAGGACGTGCTGTACGCGTCCTGGACCCTGTTTGAAGGGCCTAACCGTTGGTGGAATTTGCTTGAGTAAAGTCACCGCATCCGTGATGTGTCAGACAAGAAAAGTGACCGTAGCAGAAAGATGCAAAGGGCGAGAATTGAGAGCTGATGGTCAAGGTAGTAATTTGACAGCAGTGACCTTCGATTTGCCTTTCGGCGGAGAGAGCTTTGCTGAATGCCTGAGGCATTAAATGGATTTCAGGTGTCTACAGCTCCCCCTCCAGAGCTTCTCGCCATACTCCACATTGTCGTGACAGTCCAGTACAGCATCATGAATCCAGATCAAGAAGCGAAGTTTCCTCTGCATGAGGCAGCTAGAGAAGGCAAAAGTACTTCTATTGCTTTCTGGAAATATGTGACTTCAGAAGCTAACTTGCGACAGCTCCGACTGCCGAGTCGCTGTTGAATGTAAGTGCGCGGAAAGCTGCCCCGCAGCATATAGATCATCCCCCGTGTCTATCACTCGGGCTCCCAACGAAGCGACTGTCCTCTTTCTCGTCGATACTGATTTGATTGCAGGCAAACCCAAAACTCGCTACGGTCAAAGATGAGGACGAGCGTCTCCCCATCCACTGGGCCGTTGCGTTCAATCACCTTTCCATAGTAGAGCTCCTTGTAGCTCAGAAGAACTTCGATCCGGACGTGGAGGTCAGTTGAACTCTCGCAGAGGACTTGGTGGACTGCTAATACTCTACTAGGATGGATCAGGATGGACTCCGCTCATGATCGCAGCGAGTCTGAAGAATGCAGAAGGCGACCCCATCATCGACCTGCTACTACGGAAGGGCGCAGACGTCAGCGTCAAGAGCGTCTCCGGCCAGGTATGTGTCAAATGACTACAGTTCAAACTTTCTAGTTGCTCATTCCCGCGCGCTCGCTTCAAATAGAACGCCCTTCATTTCGCAACATCCAAAGGCAACCTCTCCACCGTGCGCACGTTATTAGCCAACAAATGCAGCGCCCGAGTCAAGGACAGAAGAGGGCAATTACCACTTCACCGCGCGGCGGCGATCGGATCCATCCCTATTATCAAACTTCTCTTGGAGGAAGGGAAGAGCCCGGTCAATGCTACCGATATCGACGGCTTAACGGCTCTGCATCACGCCATCTCTGAGGGTCATGGGGATGCAGCGATCACATTGCTCAAGGCCGGTGCAGAGGCCGACAAGAAAGATTCGGAAGGTCGTCTGGCTATTGATATGGCACCTGATGCAAAAGTGGGTTGTCCGTGATTTCAGGTGGCTGAAGTATAAACGAGCTGACTTTCGTTCTCTTCTAGGTTAAGAAATATATCTTGCAGACTGCTGAGAGAGAGGGTATTGAACTTTGATTTGAACGTAGGTGAATATCTTACTGCAGAGCGATTAACGTGTAACATGTATCGGATACCCAGGGCCTCATCCCTCATCTGCATGAATTAGAATGGGGCTTAATTATAAAACGAACCACTATGATCTGAAATGTTGAATGTTCTATCGGAGGGTAGCCTGTATACACATGATCTTCTAAATATGAAGGAGGAAAAGTTCTCAGGGGAAGAAATATATACACAAGAAAGGAAGAAATGAGGAAAGAATAGTCAATGGCTCTTCCGAAAAGAGACCAGTCGGAGGGAAAGGCCTTATTTCATGGTGCTATCGACCAACTCCCGATATATCTTCTTTAGATCAGCGATATCAGCCTGAAGCTCTTCGACTTGCTCGCTTTTCTCGCCAAGCAGCTCCAGGGTTGTTTGATAGCGCTGGTCCAAATCTTCAAGGCTCCTCTCGAGTTCCTGCACGCGAGCATCAGAAGCCTTCTTTTCCTCCGACTCCCGCATGAGGTCAACAACCTGCTTCCGAGCCTCGTCACGTTGCCTGGTGATCCGTGCAAGTTCGTCCTTGGCAGCGGCTCGTTCGCTCTCTAAGCGGCGAACTGTAGCGCTCATACGCTCAACCAGCTGAACAGATGGCCCAGCGCCGACAGTCGATTCCGAGATGATATCGTTGATACCTCGAGAATGATGACTTGGGGCAAATCCATAAGCGGACGGGGTAGCCGGTGTTGCGGAGCCAGGGAAATATTCGTCCGGCTCGAAGGCGATGACCGGAGACTCCATGATTGGAGGGTTTGACGGATTTGTTGACATCGGTGGGGATAGTACAGGGACAGGAAGGGAATTCTGCCGCGGGGGAGTGCCCAAGTCTGACGATGTCGTGAGGAGCGTTGAAGAACGGCGACTCGTGGGCCTGTAGTCAGACAGAGACGCACCATTTGTGTCAAGGTTGCTTGGCCTACGACTGAGAGCAACAGGCGACTGGGTACGCGGGTCTTGGAGTGAATTTTGTGTGGACAGCGCGTGTTCCCGCCACTTCATCCTCTCGTCCTCAAGTTTCTGAGCCCATGTCGCATCGCACACCTTCTTCTGCTCAGCGAAGTCTTTCTGTGCAGCAACCAAGTCGTCTTCGGCTTTTCTGAGCTTTTGACCCAGCTTCTGGATTTCTTGCACTTGCCCTTCAAGTTTGCTCTCCATATCGTGTTGGGTCTCCTTAGCATTTTCAAGCTCTTCCTCAAGCCTCTTCGCTTTGAGATTCTGTGCTGATGTTAGCCAGCAACTAAGATTGACTACATGAAAGCAGGCCGTGCTCACCACTTCACGCATCTTCCGTCGCAGTTCCCCTTCTCGCCTTGCAATATCGTCCCGTTCTTTTTCCACATTGGCTAGCCTTGAAAGTAGTGAACCCTCGAGGGTCTGCCAGTTCTCACTAGCCACTGCGTACTGCGTTTGCAAGGTCTCGATCTGGCGTAAAAGTTTGGCCTGGGTTTCACCGGTAGAACCGGAGGAGGCTTCCTCTGCTCTAGCGCGAAGCGACTCCATTTTGCTTTCCAGGATAGACTGCTCCCCCTTGAGCTCGGCCTCAAGTATTCTAGCCTTCTCCTTCTCTTGCTCTATGCCTTCCTTCAGATCAGCAACTTCCCTCCTTAGCTTTTCCTCCTTAATCTCGCGCTCAATCTTGACGCTCGCAAGTTCCTCTTCCAGCTGAGCGGTCCGCTGCTTCTCCTTTTCCAAAGCATCTGACGCGGCTTTGGCTTCGGCTCCTTCGGCACGCGCAACCGCTCGCGCAAGTTGTGCCTTCATCTCTTGAACCGTCTGAGACAATGCGTTCCGCTCGTTCGTGACCGCCTCGAGGTCCCGTGCGACCTTTGTTTGCGAGGATAGTGACTCGCTCGCCCGTTTCTCCGCAGCCTCAGCACGCTTTGCTCTAGCCTCAAAGTTCGCCAGGTCCCGTTCAAGTTTCTCTGTTTTCTTCTTAGTCTCCATCTGTATCTTCGCATTATCTGCTAGCTGCTGTCGGAGTTTCTTGATCGCCGTTCGATGGTCCATCTCCGACTTGGAGAGCTTTTGCCCTTCCTCAAAAAGTAGCGCAATCCTTTCGTCCTTCTCACGGAGCTGTTTCTCGACACTCCCAGGCTCAGCAGTTGCCGCAGCTTTCCTAGCAGACTCGGCGGCTTCTTTGGCCAGGTACTTTAGCTTGGATTGTAGCGCATCGATTCGTTCAATGTACAAGTGCAATTCCTCCTGCCAGCGGGTCTCCGCTGCCTTGTGCTCTGCCTGCAGCTGCGCAATAGCTGGATTATCGCTATTTGTATCCGTTGCGGTGTCTGCCGCGGCTAGTTTCAGGTCTTGCGATACTCGCGGGCTCTCGAATTCGCCGGTCTCATGGTGCTCTGCTGTGCCTAGTTCTTGCGAGGAACGTTGTTCGGTTCCTATAGACTCCTCGGTAGGGACGATCTCGTCAATATGCGATGCGGTGAGCTCCTTGGAATTTCGCGAAACAACCCCAGAGTCGTAACTTGTCCTAGAGCCTGCAGGTAGTTCCAGTGAGCCTGCTTCTCGGACAAGCGGGCTATCCGGACGTTCTTCTGCGGCCCCTGTCTGTGAGATAATGCTTGATTCAATATCTAAACTCAACCGCGTGCCATTGCTCGGTAAGGAGCTGGCTGGAGAAGAGACCCTGCTCGGAGGTGACTGCGATACATTCCCGGCGGCATTTGACTTGGCCATTGCCCGAGCCAAGCGTTCGTGTAGACGATCATTTTTGCGCGCATTGGATGAGCTCCGCGAAACAGCTGGAAAGCAATTAGCCACGCGATCCTCGAGACTCCCGCGGGGACATTCAGAGACTCCATACTGCTTGTAGTCAGGTTAGGACTTGTCGCCTGCTGCCCTAAGCTCTCGTTCTGCTTTGACTTGACGGATGAGGACCTTGTCAACGGCTTCTGGTCCTCCTCCTCAGCCAAGATCATATCCAATCTGGATTCCACCCCGGCGACTGCCTGCTGCAGAAACGAGCCGACTTTCCATTTCGACTTGGATCCTTGCGTATTCTGTGCCATGGTGTCGTAGACAGCGTTTCCCTTGACCAAGTCAGCTACTCGCTAGTAGCAAATCACCTAGCCTTTGTCATGGAAGGCAGCAGTTCCGGGTGACGATGATGCGATCTGATGTTCCTTTGTCGTCACAAGTTCGAGGAGAGGATGGATAGGTCCTGAGATTAATGAGAGTCGAGAGCAAAGTTATGAACGAATGACAACAAGATGAGAATGCAAGAACGACTCAATCTCCACGTTAATCAGTACTAAAGTGACTGCCTGCTTGCGTAGGACCGAGAGCGGCCTGAGGAGCCAAAACGTGGACTGCCCGCCTCTTGGCATTCTTACCTGATGGGACAACTCCATCTAATCACGAACATCGTCATACCCTCACAGGCCCCGTGTCATTGTATTTCCCCATCCCTTTTTTAAAAGTGAAGACGTCGGCGTGAGCTTCATCTAGAATCCCAGACGGATAGACAGGCATCATGTCGTCGATGCCTCTGGAGCCTCCGACTTATTTGAGCTCCTTGCAGAACAACATTCGAGCTCGCCCGATCCCGTGGGAGGGAGCTGTCCGAGCTGGCAACATCACCGACGACCATCTTAAGAAGATCAAGGCTGTGGACAAGGTCCGCAAAGAGCAACGCCGTCAAACCGTTGAAGGCGATCTTCAGGGCTATGTTGGTCTGCTTGCTGGCCATGCCGATAGCAAGAGTGTCTTGGATTCGGCATCCAGGAGGACCGATATTGTGCAGTATATCCTGGTGCTGGCATCGGACTTGATTAACGGTAATGATATATTTGCCTTCTACATAGAATGATGCGAGCTGACAATTATTTCTACGCTTTAGATGTCCCCTCGCTGTCCTCCGCATTGATCGCGCATCCTAGTCCCTACAAGCCCTTCCTCCCGCTCCTGCATCATTCCACCAACGCCGAAGATCCAATTCCGCTGCTCACCTCCACATTTTTGACGAGTCTTGTCTCTCACAGCCTTGGTGCTTCAACCAAGGCAGCCGTTCGCGATGAAGAGGCGCTTCCTCAGTTATACACCTATCTGTCCACCCTGACTCAGAACCAAGACAGCGGGCTGCAGGATATCGGAGTTCAGGGGCTGTCGGCATTGTTACGGAATTCGAGATCTCGGGAAATGTTCTGGGATCAGAGGAAGGAAACTATCGATCCATTGATCGAGATTCTTCGTGCTGCTGCGGGAGCAAAAGACAGTAGTAGTTCGACCACTCTAGCGGGCAGTTCGAGAGCTATTGAGCCCGGCCTCTCTGGTGGTGTCGGCCTACAGCTCTTGTACCGTGTCCTCTTAGTTCTTTGGCAGCTGAGCTTTGAAGGAAGTCTTGTTGGAGAAGGTCTACAGTCGTACGTTCACCATCTGACATGGCGAGGAAGGAAAGCAGTCCGTGACTAATAATTAATCTCCAGGGATTATGAGATTATCCAATTATATACCCACCTTCTACGCCTATCCCCGAAAGAAAAGACGACTCGTCTGCTTCTCGCAACTTTGAACAATCTCCTTTCCAGCAACCGCACGACTTTACTTCCAGTCGCTGTATTTGTCCGCCTTCCTGCTCTGCTGTCCAACCTCTCTGGCCGCCATTTGACCGACCCAGATCTGCTGGAAGACTTGAACGCATTATCTGAGATGCTAGATGAATACACCAAGACACAAACGACCTTTGATCAGTACGCCGCCGAGTTACAGTCGGGCCACCTTCGCTGGTCCCCGCCGCATCGCAACCCGACATTTTGGGCCGAAAATGCGCGTCGGATCCTGGATGAAGGGAACGGCGCACTGCCCAAAAAACTTGCCGAGATTCTGTCCAAGAGCTGGGATAATGACAAGCAGGTTCTTGCAATTGGATGCAACGATGTCGGTCAGCTGGTGAAACAATTGCCGGAGAGGCGCGGTCAGCTGGAGAAGCTGGGACTCAAGACTCGAGTTATGGAGCTGATGGCTGACAAGGACGAGTCTGTGCGGTGGGAAAGTTTGCGAGCCGTTGGAGAATGGCTCCGTTATACTTTTGAGGGCTGATCGTGTACTGGATATGGTTTGATCTACAATGATTCCCGACGTTTGAAGTTCGCCTTCCTGGCGATATGGTTATAACATCTACCTTCTTGTCTCCCCCTGTCTGAGATGAACATACATTTTCCATTCTAGATGCTTCGCCAGCGCACTTTGTTGTTCATTCTGTTCCACTGTTCAAACATTCTTTTTTTCTGTAGTCAATAGCGGTGCGGATCGTGGTTTGATAGATATATATTGTTTGCTCCCATTCTCCGGGCTCCACTATTATACAATGGCTCCAAAGCTCTAGATAAGTAGTCTTGGATCGTCTTAACTTTGAGGCAAATGTTAGTATCAGTTCTAGCCCAGGCAAAGTTCGAGCCGTTCCACTTTCCTCGTATTTTGTACCCCACATTGATCAGAATGTGTTTTGACCAGCTGCGCCATCGCATCAACAGGACAGAGAGAAGTACAGATAGGAGAGACGAAGCCCAAGAAGCTGTCCAGAATCCACATAAAATCAAAGATGCTCAGATTTTGTGCCCATCAAGACCTGATCGATAACCTCCAGGTGGACCTCGTGTGGATGATCGGCCGCTAAAAGATCCCACTTGAAACCATACACTCTCAGAGCCAGAGTCTTAGAGTTGAGACTATCTCGCCGGGCCGGGCATCTGCGTTATCACTCGACCAAATCTCACAAGAGACCCTGACCCCTGGCCATTGTGGACATTGTCTTCTTTACATGAGCCTCTACCTGTGTTCTGTTATAACATGTATTGCCCTTGATCCGATCACTTTCTGATACGAAGTCGCATCCACTCCAGATTTACACAGGAAAACCCCCACTGCAGATCATTCCGAGGCTACCCCGGACAGGAGGAAAACGCAAATTTTGAGAACACAGTGAAGTTCAGCAGTCTCGCCCAAATTCATGTCATGTCCAGGTCCTTTACTGGCTGTAAACGGTGCAAAGCCAGACGACAGAAATGTGACGAACAGCGACCTGTCTGCGGTCGTTGTCAAGCGGCCGGGGTGCAGTGTCGATATGCGATGCAGCTACAGTGGGGAGGACGGACTTTTTCGCGGTCGAGGTTAGGGGCTTGTATGAGCAATGGGGGGTTGCAGAAGCTTGGTATGTCTTCAGTGGTGTTTGATTGTGGCTTGTTTGGCTGATCATTCGTGGTACAGAATACTCCCCCGGCGAATTTATCTACACAACGAAATCCCCTACTGCTACCTCGAGTACAGTGCTCGCTCGACCTGTTGACCCTTTCGTCTCTCTGTCCCATGATCAAAAGTCGTTGCTTCATCATTTCATCCAGGATGCGTCGCAAATCACAGCATGTCACTCCAGCATGCAAAAGGATATCTGCAAGATGCTCGTCCCAATGGCCCTCCAGACCCCGTCGTTATTATACGCAACAATGGCGCTGTCAGCGATCCACCTACAGGCACTAAACAATCAGTCGGAGAACGTCAAGTCCGCCCCAGATATTGCCCGGTTAATGGCGCTCAGCCTCGAGCACTTCCGGAAGGAACTACAGAACCCAAGCATCAAGGGGTCGGATGCGCTCCTCGCAACGGCGCGTACGCTCTGTTTAGCTGAAATCCATTCCGGGGCCATCCATCCGAACTCGTGGCGAGCCCATGTTGAGGGCGCAAAGGCCCTTATGCTTGCGACGAATCGCAAGGGGAGTGAATCGCCGGGCTCGTCGCAGGGTTTCCGCCGGTACTTGGACCGGTGGTACCAGTCGATTGTCTCCCTGACAGCACTGACAGGGAACGGGCCGCCCATCGAAGAAGTCACGGAACAGTCAGGCCCCGAGATCATCCACCAACAAGACGCACCAGACTATCTCGACGACTACTGGGGTTTCACAGTAAACCTGTCGGCCATCTTCCGCGCAATCGGAGCGGCAGCCTGGCGGAGTCATCACAACGCGCAAAGAACAGGCTTGGTCTCAGAGGGCGATGCGGCCAGCGCACAGGAGGCGGCCGTCCTCGAGTCCTCTGTGCGGACGCTCATGGCCCGGGAAGCGCGTTCGCAGCCTACATTCTACCCAGGCGTGGCGGAGGGCCTCTCGACCGAATGCGTGCGGGAATTCATGCTCTGCAACGAGGCGTTCCAGCACAGCGCGCTCATCCAAATCCACCGACGGCTCCGTAGAACGCCTGCCTCCTCGCCCCTTGTACAGCACTCCGTCAAGCGGATTCTGGAGTGCACGGCGCAGATTGGGCCGTCCACGGGGCTGAGTCCGTGGACGATGCTCACAACCCCGTTATTCATTGCGGGCTGTGAGGCGCAGGGCGAGGATCGCGAGAAGGTCCGGCAGTTGCTTTCATTGCTGCATGATACCATCCGTGTGCCGAACGTGCTTCAGTCTTTGAAATTCCTGGAACAGTACTGGGCTAACCAGTTGAATGAGGATGAGGGCTGGAGTCAATATCTAGGTACTTGCTCCTTTCTTGGTATTTGGAGTCCAGCTAACAAGGTCCAGATCGAATGAGGTTCGATTTTATCCCGTATTGATGCCGAAGGGCGTGTCATTATATGCATTTATGATGAGCGAGGAGTGAGCGTTTCAGTGTTTTCATTGTATTTACGTTATTGTACAGAACATCTTTGGCGTCTTGCCACAGGCGACAGTCTTTGAGAAGTTCAGATATCCCGGCGTTGGTGGATGCTTCAGTCATTTGTGCATTGAATCGATATGTATTCTACCCATATACCTTTATAAACCATTGACGAATTTTAACAACAAATTGTGTACCTCTTCAATCATCGACAGGTCTCAGCTTTTCCTATTTCTCTGCGCACGAGACGCCTGAAAGTGCAGGTTTCAAGCCTGCCGGGGGGCAGCATAATAATCTAGCAGGAGTGAACAGTACATACTTGTGCCAACACCAGAACACAGGAGGTCATTCTCCTGGAAATTCAGGAGCCCACGGAAGATCCAACGCCCAACGGCGCTGGTAGCCCACCGTTGGTGGACGTCATGAACCTCAGTGGGTATGATCTTGATACTAAGAATACGTTTAGCAACTGCAGTATGTGATCCATGCGATGATCGTAAGTTTTCCAAGCCGTTATCCCAGAATTCAGCATTCTGTACTGCCTGATGATGACCGCTAAAAGGCGTCTCGCAGTGGCATCATCCTCACCACATCCCAGCTACAACCCACAGAATGCGAGCAGGATATGGAGGAATCACTGCTCACATCCTTGGTTGAACAGAAGCTGAATGCAATGACAGGATATTTGGTCGTCATCAAGAGCTTCCCACAGCTGCAGTCCGTGCGGCCCTTTTGAATTGAGCAACCTGCGCACCATACCAATGAGTGCATGCCGCAATTGCATATGTCATGGATGTCTCCTCGGCAGTAGCTAAAGATCTGTGAGCACCCACTGCGACAAACGCGTGAGTCACTGTGGTGATACCCTCAAGTTCATCTTGTAGGCGCAGCCGTAGACCAAGGGATGCTGTGCAGATGGTCTTGTATGATTGTCACCACGTACTGTGGCCATAGAGTGAGAAGCATATACTTTGCTTGGCGAGTTGGAGAATTGTGCAAAGCTTAGAAGTCTGTTCACTTGTCCTCAGAAGCCGATGGGAGAGTCGCCTCGGGGAGCTCGACTCTCGCCTGTTGGGTTGTCTTATGATTGACAGGATCCATCTCTATGGTTCAATTATCAATGGAATAAAAGATAGTGCAAAGGCTTCCTCAGCATCAGGTTTAACGCTTGATGTGCGCGTCAGTCCCTATACTTGATGTTCTGGTGACTGTAGCTGCGTAGAAATACTCAGTATAAAAGTCGTACTTAGTTAAAGCAATAGGCTTTATCAACAAAAGTGCATAAATTGGGCTTGAGGCTTCCTGAAGGGTTTTGGCTCTGTCAGGAATTGTCTGGTTAGCATGTTATATATATGTCCTCTGTCCTAACAGTTCTTACCAGGTAGTCTGATAGTTGGAATGTAGTGCTTCAGCGGGTGGAGATTCCCAAACTGTAAGGGTGCTTTATCTAATTGGACTTATGGTTCTAAGACAGCAGAAATGCTTGACCTGGCTATAAGTCCTTTTCGCACTCTGCGCGCAGTATCACTGTCTGTTGGAGATGATGCAAGCAGCAGGTAGGAGAGATGAAGCTCAAGCTAGCAATATGTTTAGAAGCCAACATTGATAGTCCTTATTCACCCAGCTGAATCAGACAGATTCACAGACAGCTATGTTTAATAAGTGAATAGTGATTTTTGCTTATCTCTTTTTATTCACTCTGTAAGTTGGGATAAGCTTCACTGGAATGTACTTATGAACTATTACAGGATATAGATAGTAGAAGAATGTGAGGTGTCACAGTGTCACATTCTTTGACAAGGAAGCCTAGATTGTATTGCATAAAGTCCGCATTGGCCGCAGTTTAATTCAATGGCATCGTATTCTTCAAGACTGAGTCCTTGAATTGATAGAAAGCAGTTATTACACTCTGTTCGATGCGCTGTCATCAAATAAGTACTGACTACCTGCTGAAAGTATCAGCAAGTGCTGTATGTGCCTGAGTCCTGATTGAAAGTCCCTTGCAGATTGATTGTCTCTAGTTACTTTATTTAGGACAGTCAAGCATTGACTATGGAGTATGAGGTCAATAGTCGTACAATAAATCAAGCCACTGCTGAGCCAATCCGGGACATTTGGATATATTTAGCAATGTGTCATACCATCAGCATACCTATATGAAGTATCAAAAACTTGGAAACATCATTTCAGTAGTCCGTCTATGATTATATGGGTCTACTTCTCTATTAAAGGACAAAAAGAAGCCCGGGAACCTGAATAATTGTGGCGTGTGGGCAGCAATAGTTCGTGGTATGGCAGTCGGCAGTTCTTCTGGCCGCTGTTTCATGTTTATTGATAGGCATCTATGACCAATGCAAGTTGCCAAAAATGTTTTCCATCCTTAGTCTAGATACTCAGGGAGACATTGCTGATGGGCCATGCATTGTTAAGGTTATGCACATAAGGGTGGTCGCCGACTGGGCGCTTAATGCGCTGCCCCCTTGACTTGACTGCGCTCAGGGATTGACGATGGATGCTCATGCTTCAATCCGATTGATCCGCCAGGAATCCCGTGCGTATGTTCATCACTACTACTACTACTACCTAGGATCAATGATAGGGATGATTTTCCCTTCTCAGAGTCAGGGCTCGAATTAGTCGATTACCCCTGAAAGTGTCGGGGCTCCACAATTGCCTTCAATGCCTTGGCTTGGCCTGCCGATCGCCCTGTCTAGTCTGTGGTCTTGAGCCGTGCGAGAGTTGGTCTTGGGAGTTGAGACTTTACTCGTAGTCATTTGAGATGGACAGTAGATCACAGCAGTCAGCTTGTAGTGATCAGGAATTCGGATATCAAAGACCAGTGGTGGAATTGCTGTTGTCCAGTGTACAGAACACCAAGAGAGCGATCGGAGGAGAAGCCTGTTTGCCATTGATACGATGGAAGTAGAGAAGTACGTAGATAGTCAGGATAGTAGTATCATTCGCCTGTGCAAATATAGGACGTAGCATAGTCTTTTAAACAGCGGCGAATCCATTCGAGATGCTGATATCAACCGTCCCTGAGAAAAGCTCCACCTCGTCTGTGCAGCGCCAAAAAAGCACGAGAACCAACCAACCAGATTCCTCCGAGAACTGCTCTGATAGAGGATTTGCTTTTTGACTTTTCTTAGTCGGTCTGCGAAGCATCTTAATACTACCTTACCTAGACTAGATTACTGCACTAGTTCCTGTCTAGACTCTAGACTGCTATTATCTATTTTATCTATTATTCTCTCCTTAATTCTCCCGCTGCATATCCCCTTGTCTCTTTTTCTTTGACCCCCTTAGGTTGCTTCTTCACAGCCTTCTCTCGGAGTCTCCCTAAGTCCTAACCACTCTAATAATTCCTTTCCCCTGACACTGACACCAATTGTTACTATATCCGGTCAATTCTCCTCCATCTAGATCTCCACTAGTCGGCGCGTGTCATCCTCAAACCGCCCCGTGCTCTCTCAATCGTCCAAAGAATTGCCCGTCATCAACATGAGGGTGCGTCGATCGAGTCAGCTACTAGCCATCTAGTCCAATCTGCATCTTCATTGACCGTCGTTCCACCTTCCCTCGTCCCGTTCTTGTCCATTCTTGTCCATTCTTGTCCTGATCGACTTTCCCTCTCTCTTCTGAGTCTTCTCCCCTCCCCAAGATGCCTGGCTGGCCTTCTCCGCCTGCAACTGGCACTTTAGGAAACTCTTCCCCCGACGCCTATCATCCACACTCCCAAGACAATCGGAGCGCTAGTAGCTCCAGTTGGCCAAGTCCTCCTCCCTCTGCTTCTTCTTTTCCTACTCCTCCTTCTTCTTCTCACAATCACCATCCCCCCGGTAGTGCTTCTCCGGTGCGCAGAAAGCCCCTCCCCCAGCGGCATGCTTCTTCCCTTGTGAACGCTTCCCGCCTATCTGGGCCTTCTTTGGCGTCCCCCATCACGCCAATTGATACCGCTGCAAATACTCCTATTACGGCAATTACAGCTGCGGCTACTTCTTCTTCTGCGGCCAAGACGTCTGCAGATCCTCTACGGGAGGCCACCAAAGCCCTATCCTCTCCCCCCGTCATCAGAAGCAACCTCCCTGCTTCTCACGCTTACACTCTTTCTTCTGGATCATCAGTGTATGAAGAAGATATCTCCCATTTTGTACCTAAGGACCTCGACAGGTATGACAGTCATGACAGTGTGGAGCTCAGGCTCCCCCTTCCGTGCTTCCTCGGGGCTCGCCCCTCGCATCCCCCTTAAACAGTCGCCTGTCTTCTGTTTCTTCTGTTTCTTCCGTTCCTCTCTATCCGACATCCAAACTCAAGTCAGATGCCCCCCTTCGGACGCTATAGAACTAACCTCGTGCTTCAATTGCTCTTCCCCAGATCCTCTCGAGGTGGCACTTCCGCTCCCCCTCTTCGGGTAGATACCTCCGCCGCCTACTGGCACGGGGAGGACGACGAGGAGTCCATCTACACCGCTCAATTCTCGAATGGAACCCCAGTGCACAACCGTCTTGTCAGCGAACCGTTCATCCCTGTGCTCCACTCTCCACCGGGCCACAAGCGCGCCCAAACGATGGCATTGCGTCCATCAACCAACCGCCCCCCACCTTTGCGCATCGACTCGGCCGGCTCCTTGGACTCGAAACAGCCCAAGACCCCCGGGAACAAAATCAGCTCCTTCTTCGGCTGGAAAGCCGTCACCACGTCGCCCAGCGCGGAGTCCTCGAGCACCGAGATCTCGGATTCGGGCCGGTCCCCTCTCCCATCCCCGATGCCTCCTTCAATACCCAGCGCCTCCTTCTCCATCACCCCCGCGACCACAGTACCGTTCGACCCCACCCGGTTACCGGCCCGCAACCCCTCCCTGAGCAGCGCCAGTGTCCTCGAGGGCGCGTCAGCCTCGAAGCTGGCGGATCTTGAAAATGAACTCCGCGAGATTAGCTGCGAGCTGGCCGGTTCCATTCGGCGGGAGATGGAACTCGAAGATCTGGTCGAGAGGTTGCAATCCGAGATGCCCATGGACGCCGCCAACCGGCGCACCAGCGACTATTTCTCCGACTCTGGAGCTGGCTCGATACGATATATATACGATGCCAATGGAAAAATTGATGATTTGGACAAGTATCGGCGAGCAGCCGAGCAGGAACGCGCACAGCTCAAGGTTGAGCTGTCGCAGAAGTGGCAGGAAGAAAGAGCCCGTCGGGCCGCAACCGAGTCACACGTTCAGATACTCGAATCGCAAGTGAACCAAGTATGTTACCTCTTTTTTTTGGTCTGGCTCAGCTAATGTGGTCAGTTACGACGGGAGAGAGTCGAGTCCTCCGATCTATCCTCCAAGGCTCGGGAACTCGAGATCGCTCTGGAAGATACCCGCAGAAAATTGGCCGAGGAACGCCAGATCAAGGACAACTTTGAAGACCTCTTGACGGCGATGAGAGTGGAGCTGGAGCAGTTGCGAAACGAGCGCGACCATCTTCGGGATAATGTGATTCCTCAATTACAGAAGCAGCAGCCACAGAGCACACCCGCCCCCGAATCCTCCGAGATTGAGCGATTGCGCGGCGAGATTGAGGCTCTGAAAATCGAGAATGCCTCGCTGGCTCAACTGCAGGGCAGTCGGTTTGCGTCAATCGCCGAAGAAGAAGGTATGCCCCAACGAAAACCCGCGGGACTGGGTCTGTCGCGGTCAAATTCGCTGGCGCGGCACTCGAAACCGAGCGGCGCAGGTGGATTGTCACGGTCAAACTCGTTGTCTCGGTCGAATTCCGTGTCGACCAAGGACCGCGGGGATCGTGAGGCGTTGGCGAGTACGGAAGATGTGGAAGCGCAGCGGGATGCGCTGCACCAAGCCCTGCGGTATCTGCTCATGAGGCAAGAACAGCAGGCTCGCGAGTACGAAAAGCGCTTAAAGATAATGGAGTTGGAGCTGGCCCGCGCCCAGGAAGCGGGCTCCCCACGTAAACTGGGGTACGAACGCGAGGTGCGAAATCTCCGGGAGGAGGTGAACCATCTCCGCCAGCGAGCAGAAGACGCTTTGGAACAGAAGTGGCAATGCGAAAAGGGACTGGCAGGGTTGAAGATGGATTTGGACCGTGCCGAGCAGGAGACCACTTCCTTGCGTGTTCTGCTGCAGGAGCATGATATCTCGATCCCGGACGGCCTTGAATCCGAACGGGACGGCTTCGCCGAGGTCATCGCGACCTCTTCGTCTCTGGAGATGGCATACAAGCAGTTGCAGGCGGAACGGGAAGTGGTCGAAGCCAGTGCGGCTCACTCTCCGCTGGTGGAGAGTGAGGCGTTCGCGGCGTCCATCAGCCGCACGGAGGCACTGGCGAACCATGTGCAGCAACAGCTGCAGAGGAACAGCACCTTGCGCAGCCGCCTGGCGGAGGCGATTGGCAAGGGCGAAAAGGATCAGCAGCTGTCGGCGGCCCGGATCAACGAGCTGCAGGCCAGACTCAAGGAGCTGGAGGAGACGCTGCTGATGGCGCAGCAGCATTCGGAGGACGAAATGGCGCGGCACGAGGAGGAGATCCGCAACCTCGAGGCCAGCCACAACGCGCAGTTGATGCGCGTGAAGAACAGCTCCCGCAGCCCGGCGGTGCTATCTCCGAAGCCGCCCAGCACACCGTTTAGTGCGCGCTCGCCCCGTCTAGACAAGACGACCAGCGGCGACGGCATCCCCTTGAACGAGGCGGTCCAGGCGGAGACGCTAGAGAAGCGGGTGAAGGAGCTGGAGAAGCTCCTGCGGGATGCAGATACGGAGATGGAGGAGGTCGTCAGTCGGATGAACCGGGCTCAAATCGAGGTGGCCGAACTACAATCTGACCGGTACGTGCAACTGCCTTGAAATTGGTGTGATGCTAGAAGCTAACTGTTTGCAGAGACGAAGCACTCCGCCAGACTCGGAAGCTCCAGGCAGAGATCCAAGCCGAGCGAGAGGCGTTCAAGGCCTTGATGGCCCAACCCCAATAATTAATGTTTATTGTATATACCGGGGTATTTCGATTATCCCAGACGATGTCGCTGATAAGACACGAGGATGATGTATCTTCATTGTACATACTAGAGAATACTAGCTATAATCCTATTTAAATGTAGCGTGGAGTATGAATCCGCAGCTGACACAGTCCATGTCTAATGTTTGTTTTGTTTGTTCACATGCGTTATCTATCGGCATCCACATCCACGCGATTTGTCCTATACAACAAGACAACTGGCATCATCATCTGCATTTCTCTGTCAGAGTAGTGACACTGACTGACATACTCTCCTTCTAACACCGTCACCTTATACAATCACCTGAACTGTGATCACCAAAATGGAATACTACCTCCCAGGTCCGCCACCTCCATCCACCTCACATCCAATCTACACCCCTAGTAAAGACTTGAACCCAACTAACAGAAATGAAATAAACAAACAGACTACCTAACCCCCCTCCTCACAAACCCCACCCTCCAAAACCTCCGCAGCCAAGCCGCAAACTTCTCCTGGCCGTCGTCATGGCCATCGTCGTCATCCTTCACCACCCTGCGCAGCTACCTAGACCCCTACCTCCTAACCCCCCTCTCCCGCCTCCTCGCCTCCTCAACCCCTGATTTCGTCTCCGTCCTCCTCCTCCTTTTGTTGCTAGTCATCTCCCTCAAAGTCCTGGATTATGCGCGCCGCGTCGTCATGTTCTGGGTGATGCTGGCAGTGAGGGTGTTGGTCTGGGGCGCGGTGCTTGCGGCCGGGTGTTATGTTTATAGTGTTGGCTTGGAGAAGGCGGGGAGGGATATCGGGTGGTTGCTAGGTGTGCTTTGGGGGTTTGGGGAGGAGGTTTGGTCGGGTGTTGAGAGTGGGAGGTACTCCGGTGGCTCACCTGGTGGTGCCGGGGGATATGGATATGGGGGTGGGTATGGGTATAGGCGTGAGGGGGGCAATGCTTACGGGAGTAGGGGGAGGAAGGGGCGGTGATTTGTGATTTGTTTCTTGGTCGTTGTTGGCGTTGTCCTTCTTGGGTGGACGCGGTACTGTTGTACAGCTAAGCTAATGCTACGAATCATGCATAATGTTCATGTCATTCATGTCATGTCATTCATTTTCGGCTGTAGGGCTATGTTATGCGTTAACATGCTATGTACAGTCTTTGGTCTGGTTCCTGAGCCGTGCTCTGTTCGCTGCCCTGGCTTAACGGCCGGCGGGCTGCTGATACGATCGACGCGGTGAGCGCACATCGGCTGCGAAGTGCAGACGTCTATCGTCGGTGGTTTTCGTATCGTATGGTGTATATCCTGAGGTGAATAAGGTGGATAAGGTGATAAGGTGACAGTGATCAATCCTCGTAGTTTACATCCTGCTCGTCGTTTGGCTCCCGCGGCTCCTGCGCCTCATGATACTGGATCGCATCGTCGATATGGCTCAGCACCGCGGCCACACTGTCCTCATCCTGAACGTCCAGCTTCAGAAATGACACCATGCTGAAGTCGTCAATCAACTGCCCCACGGCCCGGTTCAACCGTTTGAATGATCCCCCGCTCAGCAGAGTATCCTTGGAACTGGGGTCTCCCTCGGCGGTCTCTTCTTCATCCCCGATGTCGTCTTGTAACAGGCCCACATCGACGTTGACGAATCGCTTGAGCTCCTTCCGCGACACCATATCCCGCACCTGGTCCATTTTGCTCAGAATATTCACATGCGGCATCTCCAGCATCAGCATCGCAGACATGGCGCTCAGCGTCCCCGCAAAAAACTTGGCCTTGTCCACCACAAACGTACTCTCCAGTAGATACGCCGCACACAGATTGATGTTCAGCGGCCCCTGTCGCGAAAGATACTGCACCAGCGACGGCAGCAGCGGGATATGCGTGTACAGCTCGATCTGGCCCGGCATGTCAAAGATGATCAAGTACTCTTCGCTCAGCGGGTCCAGCGCCTGCGACAAAAAGTCCAGGTTCTGCAGGAGGAATTCAAAACAGTAGATGAGCCCGCCATTGGGTCCCAGCTCCATCTCCTCCATCACATCTTCCAACGTGATCAGCTCGCGGATGTCCAGATCGGGCTCGTAGTTGAAGCTTTCGGCTGCCGGGTCGAGATTCACATAGAAGCAACTTCGGCGCGTGGTCTGGAGATGCTGGATGAGGGCACTGCAAAAGGTCGACTTGCCCGCGCCGGCGGGGCCCATGACCAGGACTCCGAATTTCGACATTTTCGTCCTTGGTATATAGAAGGTTATATGCGGTGTAGGATGAAGCGCTAGGCGGTTATTCGGGTTAGTAGTCGACCATCTGCAACTGCAACTGCAATAGACGTATGCACGCTAGCTGCACTAAGTAGAAAGTACCTCTCTATTATCGGACAGTTTTAAAGTCAGTTGTCCAGGTACTCCGTACTCCAAGTAAGACTGATCAGCCACCAACATCAGCACCGATTGGATGCATTCGGCCTCCGGGTAAAAAGTGCGAGAGACCCTTCTTTCTGCCTAGTCTCACCGCCGGAGTAAGATGGCGCCATCGGGGCCTCATTAATACGGCCAAAATCCCCTCCTCCTTTTTCCCTCTCCCCCTCCATCCATTTTTCATATCCATCCCCTCCCCCCCTTTTGTACTTATCTCTCCGTCCATCTACCTCCCTCATATCCTCGTCTCTCCTCTCGTTTTCTTCCTTCTCTCTCTTCTTTCCTCCCATCTTAATTCATAATCTCAATTCACAATGGGCAGCATGGCGAAGCCTTCTAACACTTTCCTCTTTACCTCCGAGTCGGTCGGTGAGGGTCACCCCGATAAGATTGCGTGAGTTTACCCCTCTCCTATGATATATGTGTCCTATACGAGTCTCTCAAGTCCTATTACCTTCATCGTCCGATCCATCTAACAATTGAACAGTGACCAGGTCTCTGATGCCGTCCTCGATGCCTGCCTTGCTGAGGACCCTCTCTCCAAGGTACAGTTTCCCCCCTTTCGAAAATTTTCTCCGTTTTTATTGGACCGGGCCCATTTCCGCCAAGTTTGCCGTGCGAATCAATGGATGTTGACTCCCCCCGTATAGGTTGCTTGTGAGACTGCTACCAAGACTGGTATGTTCATTATCCCCATATCTGAATCAGCGTTTATGCTAATTCTGCTCAGGTATGGTAATGGTCTTTGGTGAAATCACCACCAGTGCCAAGCTGGACTACCAGAAGATCATCCGTGATGCCATCAAGGACATCGGTTATGATGACTCCGCCAAGGGTTTTGACTACAAGACCTGCAACGTCCTTGTCGCCATTGAGCAGCAGTCCCCCGACATTGCTCAGGGTCTCCACTACGATGAGGCTCTGGAGAAGCTCGGTGCCGGTGACCAGGGTATCATGTTCGGTTATGCCACCGATGAGACCCCTGAGCTCCTGCCCCTGACCCTCCTGCTCTCTCACAAGCTCAACGCTGCGATGAAGCAGGCTCGTACCGACGGTTCCATCCCCTGGCTCCGTCCCGACACCAAGACCCAGGTCACCGTCGAGTACGCTCACGATGGCGGTGCCGTCAAGCCCTTGCGTGTGGACACTGTCGTCGTCTCTGCTCAACACAGCGATGATGTGTCCACTGAGGAGCTCCGTGCCGTCATCAAGGAGAAGATCGTCAAGAAGGTCATCCCCGCTGAGCTCCTGGACGACCGCACCGTTTACCACATCCAGCCCTCTGGCCGCTTCGTCATCGGTGGTCCTCAGGGTGACGCCGGTCTCACCGGCCGTAAGATCATCGTCGACACCTACGGTGGCTGGGGTGCCCACGGTGGTGGTGCCTTCTCCGGTAAGGACTACTCCAAGGTCGACCGTTCCGCTGCCTACGTCGGTCGTTGGATCGCCAAGTCCCTTGTTCACGCCGGCCTTGCCCGCCGTGTCCTTGTCCAGCTCTCCTACGCCATTGGTGTCGCTGAGCCCCTCTCCATCTTCGTCGAGACCTACGGTACCTCTGAAAAGTCCTCGGATGAGCTTGTCGAGATCATCCGCAAGAACTTCGATCTCCGCCCCGGTGTCATTGTCAAGGAGCTCGACCTTGCCAAGCCCATCTACTTCCAGACCGCCAAGAACGGTCACTTCACCAACCAGAACTTCTCCTGGGAGAAGCCCAAGGTTCTCAAGTTCTAGATGGGTCCTCAGTGACCGTTTAGGACTTGTTGGCTTCTGTTTTTTGACGAATGTGATGAATTTGCTTTGTTTTCAACAACTCAAAGCATGAGAGCATAGACATATTTCGAAAAAGCCTTTGCTTTGTTTTTTCTTCATTGATATATCTGCATGGTCGCCTGCAAAAGAAGGCGGGTTTGGGCGAGGACAAATTCAACATGATACCACTTTCATCTATTGGGAAGGGATGTTTTCGGCGTTTCAGGGAGCGGAAGTCTTCAACACATGCCTCCTCCGAGGCCATCTAATAGACTACGAGGCTCTGGCTATTACCTCGAAAGAGAAATGCCGGTGGCCAGTTGAAAGGAGCTTGGTCTTCTTCAACCGTTGTCTCAGCTAATCTAAACATTAGCTATATAGAATAATTCATGATACATTTATCATATCTTGTTAAGTCAACATTTCTAGAGAGGAGTTGAGATGTAGAAGATGGGTCATTTTACCCAAAGGGGAAATTGTGACGCGTGCGGCCTCACGCTTTTGATGTCGATAATTCGCACAATTAAAACAGCAAACAAGAAGATAGTATAAGTCAGTCAAAGTTATTTTTCACTTCATTATCCTGTCCTCGCATGCTCGCAAACAGGCAGACTTGGAGACATTCTGGTTGTTGTCGCTGCAACGAGACGCGTGACGGACGCCAAGCTTGTCCTCGCGAATCGCGACAACTGTGAAGGAGCTTCCCCACCAGGCAAAGTAAACCCGTTCTATCATTCTTCGCCAGACCGCAAATCGACAATTGTTCCAACTGTACTCTTGAATTCATTGACTGCTCTCCGCTCCAACAAGACAATCTTCTCTAATGTCAAGAACATAATGCATGATTCCCGATAGACGCGTCCATGGCCTCGCGTCGCTCCTCCGGCGTCCTCGAAACCCTCAGCTCGGTCTCGCTGAACAGACTACATAATCCCTCTACAACTCATCCTCCCTTGAAAAAGCGAAAGACATATCACGCAGCTACAGGGGAACTCTCCCGCCAGATCATCAGTATCAGGGTGAGTTGCACCATTCTACAGCACCCACAGAAGCAAACGTTCGTGAACTGACTCCGATGTAGGCCCACGCCGCAGCTTTATCAGACGAACCCTACGTCCTTGAACCCATCGCCGTCGTTCCGCGATCCCGGCTACCGCTCTCATGGCTCGATTCGCCGGCCGCATTGTCGCAGATCCAGAGCGGAAGTTTGTTCGTCGCCAACATTCCTCTTTTGGAGGAGGGGTTGCAGAGGCGGACTGAGCCGTGTGTTCTGGCTGTGCGGTTGGTTCCTGATGGGGAATTGTACGCTGTCGAGCGCGTGAAGAGGGGTATCTATGCTCTGTCGAAGCTGGCTCGTGGTGTGGAGGAGGGAGATATTTTTGTTGCGGTCAAGGGATGGAACCCTTCTACTGGGTGCGAGGGTGGTTTGTCCGACCTCTTTCTGGGAGCAGAGAGTGGAGAGGAGTGGTGGCAGCAGGCCAAAATCGAGGATCCAGTATCCGCTATCCCGCCATCTGCCAAGCGCGCGAAGATCGATGTTTCGCTTGTTTTTAATAAGGCGGCAATTGATGCTCCCGTTGACACGACATTGAACGAGATATCGCCAGTGGATTCGTTTGGGCAAAGGCCCTCGATGGCTCCTCCTTCGCTGCCAATGGAGAGGAGTTCTAGCTCAGGCATGCAGATGCCGTTCGTGCTGCACGATTCTCGGGATGCTGATGGTGCTGTGTTCGGGGACGTTGCTGCTAATGGGGACACTCAGCCCGCTGATCCCTTGCAATCTCCACAAGAGCTGCTGGATGCTATGAAAGAGCACTACCTGCAAGCTCTCTACATCTCCAAGGTTTGTATCTCTGTTGTGTTTGTGGTCTAGTGCTAATTTCCTCAGACTTCTGTGGCATATTTCGCCAAAGGACCTCTGGCACGATGTCGCGCCGCCTTCCAGGCCTCCGGGTCGGTTTCTACAAATACACCTAGACATCTTGCAGACTTCTACCGAGAGGCTATTCTGGCCGCGAAGAAGATGGACTTGAAATATCGTGAAACTCTGCCTTCGACGATCCGAGATGTTCTTTTAAGTATGTCGGATGATGACGCGCGGAAGAAACGCAAGAGCAGGAAACGAAAGTTGGGCAAGAACGGACTGTACCCAGAAGAGGAGGGGTTCATTCGCAAGTGGTGGAGAGGCCGGGCTCTAGGGGACAACGGGGTTCCTGCAGAGTCGTCGCGCGACGCAGAGCTCAAGAAGCACATTGCAGACTTGCGACTACGAGAGACACAGTTGCAAATTCTGCTCATTTTGGAGACGTTGGCCTTGGAGATGAGCGGGCCTGGTGAGACATCAAGGACGGACGTCTCTTCCGAAAAGCCGTCGGACGATACCAGGACCAAATCCAAGAAAAAGCCACAGGACTTGGATGTACTGCTGGAATTGCACCTTGACCGGCTCTGTATATGGCATGCCGTCAGCACTGATGACACATCCTTGGCAGAGTCCGCGAAATCCTTCGACAGTCAATCGGGTAAGAAGATCGAGAGTGATGCCGTCCGGGACTTTTGCACCGAGGTCATCATTCCATTCTATGCTTCGCGTCTGCCGGACAGATGCAAGTTGATCACGCGCAAGCTCGGTGTCTCTGGCGCGATATCGCCCTTGGCGAAACAATCCAGTAGCACAAAGAAAACGTCTCGCACCGAGCCTGGGAAGCCTGCTGAACGGCAGTCTTCTCAGAGGAATTCGCGTCGATCCTTGCAGCGGGTGCTCACCGATCAGCAAACGGCTTCTCATGGACGACCACCGTCTCTGGGACGCTCCAACACTGTGCCGTCGCAACTAGAGGTCAAGCGCGAGTCGATGGAGCCGCTGCTGCCGGTGCTCAGCGTCAGTGCGAGAGGAGGCATCCAGAAGCCGAAACGGGCGGAAAACCGCGAAGTGGATCTGAACGCGGTGGCTCGTCAGCACGAAGCCAAGCTGAAGAAGGTGCAAATGCTGATGGAGCAAAAGAAGGAGCTCGACGCGGCGATCAATGCGCTCCGCAAGCCAAATCGCGAGCTGGTCGCAAAGGATATCGCAGAGGACGCAGACAAGCGGACATCGAGCGGCAGCTCGAGAAAACCCAAGAACCCCGTCCGGAACCCGTTCGGGCAAGGCGTGCAGGTCATGGCCACCCCGAAGGGAAACCGCCAGAAGGACGCTGTCACGGGATTGCCGCCGCCATTCAAGAATATCGTGCGGTCGTCGGCAAGTAAGATCGTCTCCTCGCCATTTGCGAGTGAGCCACAGGTGGTTCCGGCATCTACACTCCGACCCAGCTTCATCTCCACTACTTCCGCCTCTGAATCTCGGGCTGGGGATATGGGAGCTGTCCAGGAAACGCCATCTCGACGGCCAGCGCAGTCTTTGGGAGACGCATCCCCGAGCGTAGCGAAGAACCTATTCCGTGTCCCTCGACGCCCGATTCCCAGATCCACCGACGTCGCGCCGTCCACGCCGATTGCACCGCGGTCCGTCGATCAGGTCATCGGCGTCAAATCATCTATGGTGATGGAGACACCGCCGAGGCCGGTCCCTATCGTCCAAGAGAGCAAGCCTGGCGCCTCTCCCGCGGCCGTTCTCACCACACCAGTGAAGAGTAGCACCAGACTGGCTGTGCCGGTTGTCTCGGCGGTGCCGGTGACGCCGGAAAAGTCAATTTATGAGCAATTGGGATGGGACGATGATCTTGCTTGATTTGTTGCGGCGTTCTCATTCTTCGGTGCATGGTAGGCTGCATGGTATGGGCGTTATATATGTTAGTCACTTCCATTTGGTCTAGAGGGTATTCAAGTACAGGTACAGTGAAGAATGACAAGTTATGCATGTACAGTGGTCAGGTTGCAATCATACTGTATATTCTACAAGTACGTACTCAGTCAGAAATTATCATAGAATGATCCAATCAAGTCGCCTCAAACAGCTACGGAGCATACACTACAATAGCTCGTAAGTTGTCTCGACTAAAGTGATAATGAGTGTGAGACGAGACGAGACGATAATCGACGGAGAAATCCTACTGCGTCTTCAGGATTCGTAATTCCCACATGGGACGAAACAAGCAGTCCGCAATCCGGTTTGTGGAGGACGGCGATGCTGATCTGTGGAGTTAACTCATGGAGACGCAGCTCATGAGATTATTGGTTTCAGCCTTTCAGTAGCCGATGACTAGGTTCTTGGCCGGAATGATCCCGTTACCCCCGGGTATTCGGATGAGGAGATACGGGGTATGACTGGTTGGGTTGACTGGGTTTGACTTTGGAGAAAGAGAGTTTTGTTGGTTTACGATTTTTGTATTATTATATATACTGTATTGTAAGATAGACGCCGCCATTGTGATGATGATGATGATGCAGGCGTAGTAGATACATTCAAACAAACCCGGTCCAACTCCGTCAGATCCCTCGTCAAGAGGTATGCTGTGCCTAATCCCATGCTTGCCTGCTTCCCCGTTTTTGAACTGAAAGAAAGTGTCGTAACGTCGTAACTTCGTGATTATGTGTAAGTGTATTAAGAGAGGAGCTTTTATTTCCCCTGTTCGTCGGTGTCAAAGAGTAGAGAGCCATTACCCGGCGATGCGAACAGGTAGACAGGGCCCACGGGACGGCCAGAAATGTTTCATCTGGACTGTCTTTTCCAGACAGCTGCGGCCTTTTTCTAGGAGGCTCTCTTTTTCTTGTTCTGCCGCTGGTGTGGAGGGAGTCGACGCAGAGACGGTCGATACGACTTCAAAGCTCACATGGAGCGTCGTCTCCTCTTTAGTGGAGGATTCGGTGATGGTAATGGTGTTGGTCTTCTCTACAGGAGACTCCACCTCTGGTGCAGGCTGCTCAACCTCATCGTCGTGTGCCTCCTCGTCCTCCGAGTCGGAATCGAGATCAAACGAGTTGATGCGAGAGGTCATATCGCGCTGGGCCCATTCCATGGACGTGCAGTGGAGGCGAAAGTGGCCGAGGCATCGCCTGATATCCGGGTCGGGGGCGGTGGCCTCGCGGGCGAGTTTTTGCTTGGAGAGAGTGGTGAGCTTGTAGGGGAGCGAGGTCTTGTCGGCCAGAGGGGGCCAGCGCTTGTTCATGGAGGGAGTGGTTGATAATGTGACGGCCATTTGTTTCATGAAATTGATTGAATGTATGATTAGGGTGGACGAGGAGTAGATGTTCAGGTCAGGTCAAATATGAACGAGGAAATCGTATGATGATTCCTGATTCCTTGATTTCCCGGCTGGGATGATGTCGAGCGTATGGCGATACGCGTCAGAGTACCAGATCAGGTGATGTCATGGGAGGGTGGCAATGGCGATGTTCTAGGGTGAATCACGATAGAGACACACTTGAAGCTTTTGAGGAGGATGGAGTGATCTGGAGAGAGACACCGAGAGAGAGAGATGGACAGAAAGTCGAGGGGCAGCCGAGGGGGAGGAGTGCCGGAGGGACAAAGATTTATAGGATGGGGGCGGGAAACCCAAACAGTCAAGCCGGGGAGGGACTAAGCTAAGCCAGGCAAATTCTGCCTGCGGTGATCCCAGAGTCTAGACCTGATCACCTCTACTCAGTAGTCAGTACTCATATCCTCACGATAATCGAGTCATCATATTAAAATATCTAATAGTCATTGAATCATTGAAATAATGCGATATGCTAATATTCTGAAGTAAGTGTCCACATTTGCTACTTTTTTTTTGTGTGATTTTCTGGTGAGTCAATCAAATTGCGTGACCAGCTTCTTCTCGAACACCGACACTCTTCTCTACGCGCTCTTCTCTACGCTGCTTTTCTCCACTCCAAAATCAAGTTTGGCAGCTGACCAGCCTGTGGATCCGCAAGGGCTCGGCCATCCATGGAACCTCTAGTCTATCGCCCAGCAACCACTCACATCTCGAGGATCCAGCAGGTCTGGCTGGCCCCTGCAACTGCAAGAAAGCAAACCTGTTATGCACTTGGCATTTCGTGGTTTGCCTGGTTGATGCGGAGTATTGAATGTTCATTATCATAATGATGTTGTGTATAGAGTACTTAGTTTAGATGCATTACAGAGTATGAATGATTTGTTTCAACAAAATGAAGTAAAGTATTTGCTTGATTGTCTATTTTTGTCTGTAGAAATTGACTGTGGACTGGGACTGTGGGTTTTCCAGCGAACCCCTAAAGTAAGGTACGTACACCATTAGTGGGGTAGCGAGTCCTACGTGATCATTCGCTGTATTTTGTGGGGTTATCCTCTTCCATCCGCGCATAGACCGAATTGCCTATTATAGCATCGTCCGAGCAACATAATTTCTGCATAAGGTAAGTCAACTGTCATTATGTTTTGCAATGGAAAAAGAGAAAACTATTGATTCTGACAAGAAGTGAATATGAATTTTGGCATCAGAGTGTTGTCGAGTCCAAAGCCCTAAGACCTAGTGGTTAGGGTTTCCTTGCGGAAAGCTTCAATAGTCATTAGTCATGGACTCGAGGATGAGTCGGTGAATCTCTGGAGACTACGTACTCCAGAGGGTCCTCCAAACTCTGCATGAAAACTGTTATCTACCGTTATCTACCTTAGTAATTCCCATTCAACACCAATGGTCGAATCATACAGTCATACATGGCAAGAACGTGGATACAGGATCGCCTATGTTTCTCACACTCACAGCTCTCGCCACATCGTCATGAATCATCATCAACGGTCTCCCACTCAAAACTCTGGTTACTTGCGGGACTCAACCATTATCCATAAGTTATCAAGATAAGATAGAGAAACTACTATCGAGATGAATACACAAAATAAAGTTTAGGCAACATCTTGGCCATGAGTTTATCTTCGAATACAAACCCTGAGCGCCACTTTTCCCAAAGACGTTGATATTACGGATGAACTCGGGTTGGTTCTAGGTAAGGTTCGCCACGAACTGAAGAGTGGTGATATAATGCTGTCGCAGAGTTATAGTGCTAATTGAACCCTATGCGAGTCGTCTAAAGAATGACTTCTTTAATCAAGCACAGCTTCGTACAGTCAGCAAAGTCTTCATAGTGAGAAGCACATTGCATGCCATTCAACAGACAACTTCTAGATTATGCCAAAGGTCGGATTTCTGGTCTGCGGACATGCCAGGCTTCGCTGAGGCAGGCAATTTGGCCGCGTACTCAGTATGGTTACTGCTTGACTCAGCTAGCCAATGCCCAAGGCAACAATTGAACAGAAATCAAGTGGTCGGTTAGACCATATTGGGCAGTCGTTCACTCTCGTGGCTTCTGAGCAAGTTGCTTTCCCCTGGCAAAGCACTCCTGCAGCCACCGCCGTCAGCTTACTCTGGAATAGTTGCCAGCGCTGTGGGTGGTGGGAATTCCAAGTACTATCTTGCTGCTTGATGCAGGGACTTCATTCCTATCAAATGAAGATGACCAGTCATTGCTGGCATGGACCATTGTCCGTACTTTTCGATACGCTACTCCGTACGGGGATGCCTGTTTACCTTCTCGAATGTGAGGCTGGTCGCTCAAACTGTCTTTCATCGGACGAATCGCTCGAATTGTCGAGATGAGATAGTGCTGGGTCCTCACGCAGATCCGAGGCATGAGTCACCGATCGCACGAAGCAGCCAGTTAGATCTACTCTCTAATGACCGGCAGCCTGTCTCGAATATCCGCGCAATCTCCTGAGCGAGATCTTTCATCTTCGCCACTGGGGATACCACCTGGAGTAGCAGGAGGCCTAGAGGATAAACACGCTAGTGAAATTCCTTCATTATCTCCTCAGGGCGAACAGTGAAGCTCCATGATGACGATCCTATCGAATGACGACCGCCTATTCATAGACCAAGAGGCAAACGCAGGTGGCACAACTGTCATCAAGGTGAGACAAGTCTGGAATGTGAGTATGCGTGCACGGCCCTGATCGACTCTAGTTCCCGCTCAAGTGACCCTTTACAAGACTACACCAAAGTCTAATGCCGATATTTCGCAGGTCATCTGCCCTTCTAGGATGCCTGGACCGTGATGGACGTGGGTAGCGCTCTTGATACTTGATTTGATAGCCCACGAGGCGACTCAGGAATGGATCAGGGTTGGGAGCCGAGTGGCTGAGAGAATTGGGAGAGATCACCAAAGCTTAGGTAGCACTGGGGATGTGCAACTATACGCTGCATGTCCGTTAGACGCTGCTACATTGAGTTGCACACCCTCAACTCTATTCTTGGCCTTGTAGTGCTGGTAGATTTATGCTGTCTATTTCAGCGTCACCAACTCGAAAATACCTGATGCTGATAGAGAGAGAACAGTGGGAAGCAGATGGGACTGAGATGGATCAGTTCTCGACCAGGAGCGAATGCGCAGCATTGTCTTGTGATTGAGCCTGAAACGGAAAGGCGCGAGATTCTTTTGCGATTACAGATGACGCCATAAAATACTCCATCCATGCTGACGATCGCCTGTCGGCTAGATACTATTCTATTGTACTCAACTCACTCTTCGGGTATTATCCGGTCTATGGGTCCTTGAGTTGCCTTGACTGATCAGAGATCTGGCGCTATTGACAATGATGTCTGTCTGTCCGCACATCAGATAAGGACAATAGGATTGCCGACATTCTTGAGCTGATTTGTCAACATACTTTGACGACATCATTTGGAATCATAGACTATTGACTGAAGTACTTCAGGCAGACTCGAATACGCCACTCGAGCGGCTATCTCCTATCCAGAGGTACAGGGGACTAGACTTGCCTGCTGCCCTGAAGAGTATGGAAAAGTACTCTCCGTCGCATAATGTCTCGGGTATTATTAGGCAAATGATACGGATCTGAAGATACTAAGATACTACCCTGATATCAGATATCTTGTGACTACTGGCTAGTAATTCAAATTGATCCTGATTTGCCCTTCAGTCCATATCGCTGGATGCTTCGCAATCCTGCTGGCGGCAGACTACTGCACGGTACCCTTGACTATAGCTAGACTGCAGAAGCGTTTCAGGGATTCCATTGGTAGGATCTTGCAAGAAGGCCTTGTCTAAGTAGTATTCCAAAGAATAGTCAATAGTCATTCTTCAGACTCTCTCGACTCATGGCTCAGGTAAATCCGTCCGCGTTATCCGAGAATTCTAGCCTGGTTACATTGTTCATTTCGCGTGGGCTTTGCAGGAGAGTGTGTTGATGTATATTTAGTCAATAATGTTCACCACCATGGTCACCTTTTCTTCTTCAAATAGATATTGTATTAGGTTACCTCTCTGGTAAATGGTTTCCTGTCGCATCTGTTTGCACTTTGCACTTTGCAGTGATCACGGATTCACCCGGTTGGATTGTGATCCGGGGCCAGCCGCCAATCAGGGGACTTGTGGCGCCGCCATCCCGCCAGGTGCCCCCTCCACGGTTGGTCAACTGGCCTAATTTTGTCTGAGATATCGACACTACTATGGTCGTAACTTAGTCTACCCCTCCCCTTCTCCAGCAGATGATTCTCCTTACAGGTAGATACACCCAGGCAGAAGTCAGAATTATCTACTAGTACGGAGTACTAAGGTATTATTCTTCATCACATCAATCCTGCTGGCTAAACTTTCACTCTTGCGCTTACTTTCTTCCCCACTCCACCCGCAAAGGTGTGTCGCTTCTGGCTTGCCCTTTGAGGTACGTATTATTTCCACCAGCATAATCTATCTATCTATCCATCACGCCTTTGATCCTCGTCGCTTGCATTGCTGCATATTCTCGAATAATACACTATACAATACACATACAACATACTCCCTCCCTATCTTTATTCCCTCTTATGCACCCAGGCAGTTTATCGTCACACTGGCTGCTGTTCCGTGTACCCACTGACTGATTCCATCGGCTGGTGGCGCGTTCTTCCCTATCAATCAGACTATTTCCTACCGCTAGCTCTTCTTGTTGCATCGGGTTTGTTTTTCCCTTTCCAAGTCAAGCGACTCAAGCCTATCTCGGATATCTTGGGCCACCTTATCGTGTTTCCCTGGCGCTTGACTGGGTGCCGCCGCTTTCTGCAGGCAAGGAACCTTGGGAGGACCCAGTTTCCATTCCTGTCAGCCTCAGGCTCCTGTGGCGGTGTCTCCAGCCACAGTTCACCGCCCTGTCTTTTTCTTACCTTACCTTACCTCTCCATACCTCTCTCCCCTCTCATTATTCCCTCCGACTGCACCATATCTAGGGTACTCTCTGTACCAAATACCTTACATAACCTGTATATCCGAATTTGCAACTTTCCCGCTGATCTGCCTGACTGCCACACCACTGCCACTACTTTGTGATCACCAACTGCAAACTGCTGACCACCAACCAACTAACAGCTTCCCCTCCCCCAATCCAGTCCATGATTCCATCATCAACTGCATGCGCGTCGTGATCTCTCACATCCAGTCAAGGATCAACTTGTGTCGTGGCACTCTCTCCTTCTTCCTTTCTTCCATCCCACTGCAGCTGCGCTTGCCAACTCACTTCCGCCATCCTGTCCCGTCCCTGGGGTTCTCAACACCTCTCGCTCGCGTTTCGCTGACGCGCCCACGGCCTGCTGACGGCTGTCTCAAAGTTTGCCTTCCCCCGTCCTTCCTTGGCCCGCCATGTATGGCACATCCCACTCTTCCGTCCCCGCCCCGATGAATGGCATCGGAGGCGAGCTTGTCGATGGGTCGGGAACCATCAATCCTGCCGCTTTGAATAATTCCGGTATGCTATCCCTATTTTTCTTTTGGCCTCCTGCGTTTTATCTTTTTCATATATCGCCGTTGTTATCACTGTCGTCATCACTGTCGTTATCACGGAGGTGGTGGTTATTTTTACTTTGTCCTTTGCGACAGCCTCCAACTGACGGCTTTTGCTAGTCGCCGCTGGTCTTCCGACACCTTCCTTGGGAGGCTCAGCGCCAGCAGGACCAACATCAATAGCTACCCCCGCAGGCCTCAATCCCCCTCGTGGCATCAAGCGCAGTCGCACCCCCGATCAACGCGCAAATGCGCGCGCGGATGGTGACCATGATGACGGTATGTGCGCGTCGCATCTCCACGGTCAAGTCCACGGTATCTTGACCGTGAAGACTGTCGAGCCGCTCGTCTCATACTTCTCCCAACCTTTGATGGCGCAGCTTCACCCATCTCTTCTTAATATTAATGCTAACTTTATCCTAATAGACGAACATGGTCGGCGAAAACGAGGACGTCCTCCCAAGACGCAACGGCCCAACGACAGTCAGAGTCAACAATCGCCTGGGAGTGCGAGCGTGCAGACCCCCCGAATGCAGTCGCAGTCGCTTCCGCAGCAGACCAGTGTGAACGTGTCGCCGCCGCAGGCGTCTCCCCCGGAAAAGGCTACCCCCACCAAAACCGCCGTGGTGAAGGCGCTCCCCACTGTCAGAGATCACACCACCGACCAGCTCAACGAAGAAGGCGATGAGTATATCCCCAAAGAGTTTGACGAGGCCGGCGAGAAGAAGGTGGACGCCATGGGTTACCCCCAAGGCGGCCGCGAGTTCAAATGCCGGACATTCCGTGTGCCGCTCCGTGGAAACAAGCTGTTCATGCTGGCGACCGAATGCGCACGGGTGCTTGGGTATCGGGACTCGTACCTGCTGTTCAACAAGAACCGGTCTCTGCACAAGATTATCGCGTCGCAAATCGAAAAAGACGACTTGATCCAGCAGGACGTTCTGCCGTACTCGTATCGGTCGCGCCAGATTGCCATTGTCTCGGCCAAGTCGATCTTTCGGCAGTTCGGCAGCAGGGTCATTGTGAACGGACGGCGCGTGCGCGACGATTACTGGGAAAGTAAGGCGCGAAAGCAGGGCTTTACCGAGGATGACCTGGCTGGTGAGAAACGACCGGGGGCCGGCAAGGCTCGAGATGCGGCCGCCGCGGAGGCAGCCAACGCTGCGAATCTGTTGCCGACCCTCGCCCATGGCGACGTCATCTACAGCAACGCGCTCGAGGCGATGCCTCATGGCATGCCGATCGGGGCCTCGCTGGCTCCACTGCCGATGATTCACATGGCCACAACCACCGATGATCCACGGCTAAGGGAGTACAACAGTATGCCTCGTTCGCGCCAGGAGATGACGGGCCAGCCGTACCAAGACCGAACGCAGCCCAGCTCGGCTACCGAAATCCTCAACCACGCCTCACACACGGCCGACTTCAACAAGATTCTGAGCAACCAGCGCAGTTTCCGTCAGAAGGGCCTGGAGGAGTTTTACGCGAGACAGCGTGAGGTCCCCGAGACCGCGGATCCGTCGCAAACCGGGCAGTTGGACGCCACCGCGTCGGTCACCCAGCCCTTGCAATCGCCTCAGATGGCGTCGACGGGCTTGATCAGCTCGACGCAGCCGCAGGCCATACTTCCCAACCAGACGTCGATGATGGCCGGTCAGGCTGCCTTCCAAGTGCCCACGGGACACCAGCAGGGCCCTATGGCGCAGTCTCCCATCCAGCCCATGCCCGCGGTCCGGCCCAACCTGATGCATCAGCGCTCGAACCCTGCTCTGTCTGGAGGCACACCCCAGCCAACCGGACCGTATGGGTACCCGGCGCAACAGCAGCAGATGTGGGGCCAGCCACCGCCGCCGCCGCAACAATCCCCTTTGTCTGCTGGTGGTCCGCAAGGGGGGATGCCGCAGTATGCGGCCCAAATGCATGCTCCACAGCAATCTCCCTCTCCCATGGCCCACGCTGTTCAGGGTCAGCATCACCCGTCGCAGTCGCCTCGCACGCAACACCGCCCGTCTGTGGGTCAGATGCAGCAGGCGTACCAGCTCCATCATTCGCAGACGCCGCAGCAACAAGCCATGGCGTCCATGGGCTATCCAGGAGGGGCCACTCCTTATACTGTTGCAGCGGCCAGAGGCATGTATCCCTCTACACAAGGAGCCGGAGGTCAGCCCTTCATGGCTGGGACGCCTCAGCAGGCAGGCATGGCCATGATGAACCCCGGGGGTGCCATTCCCGGCTGGCCATCTACTCCCGGTGGGCCAATGCAACCGGGTCATCCACAGCCAGGCCAAGGTGGGACTCCCTTAGGAGGCTGGTCGGGTTACTAAAGAGGAGCAAGGATCACAAATTCGGAAGAATGCACCGAGGACAGTGGCAAGGGGATATATTCATGGCCGGCGTTTTCAGACTTGGCTTTCGGACTGGCGTTGGTGGACACAAGGCGCCGGCGGTTGCTGTTGGTCATTTCCCATCTTTTTTTTCATCCTGGAATCGTATTAATGATAATCTGCGCATTTCCTTTTTTATACCCGCCGTTATACCCGATTGCGTTGTGTATCTAGTCTTGTCTTGCGTTTTTATGCAAATTCTCTGGGTGTTTCTCTTGGGTGAAGAGGTTCATTTGCATGTGGCATGGATTTATGCTTCGATGTTTCTCATAGATGGACTGGGGGTTGCAATTTGTGTTAGGTTGCGTTTCCTGTCTGCATTGATTCTTCCTTTGCATGAATCTATGTCATGTCCACTCTACTCTAAGCACCTGTGCCTATTCTCTCTTCTGGCATTACCGGTCCCTGCGATGATTGTTTGTCTATAGTCGGGGAACCAATTTGATATACTGCCCCACTGCGAGTTGACTGTAGGACGATGTTGATATCTAGGCTAATATGCGACTCTCCAAGCATGAATCGCAACAATAACCAAACGACCAATGGAGATTGTGCACAAGAGAATGCCTTCCATGGCAGGTAGAACGCACGTGCGGGAGTGGTAGGCCTGAGGCCGCGCACTTGCAAGACTTGCATTAATCTATTATCTATCTAGCTTACGACCCTTACGACCCTTACGACCCTTACGACCCTTGTCGGCTGTTGCCAAGAGTAGTAGTATAAAATGGCGACGCCTTTTTTGCATTCGCATTCGCATCTGCATCTTCATCAGCATCGTAACGCAAAATGAAGTGCGCATTGAGTCTCGTCGCTCTCGGCCTCGCCGCAACGGCGCAAGCAGCTTACTATGAGTACGAGTACACCACGGTGACGGGGTACTTCCTGCAAGACGAGGCCAGCACCGACCCATCAACCTTTGACTACGTATGTCCTTTGCCCTAGCTTAAATATAACTCGTAACCCAAACTAAGTGAAGAACAGACAGCAAACAACTTCGGCCTCATCAACCGCACCTACGACGCAGACAGCACCAGCAGCAGCAAACTCACGCAGTGGCAACGCTTCTACAACCAGGTGCTTGCCCTCAACAAGCACGCGCCCCATATGACAGAGTACAAGGTGTTCTTCTTCGGCCGCCACGGCGAGGGCTGGCATAATGCCGCGGAGAGTTATTACGGGACGCCCGCGTGGAATGTACCTCCCCCTCCCCCTCCCAAGACACATACACATAAACGTAGTGACCTGACCGAGGAAAAGTGCTACTGGTCC
This sequence comes from Aspergillus quadricinctus, assembly GCA_022814375.1. Taxonomy (NCBI): domain Eukaryota; kingdom Fungi; phylum Ascomycota; class Eurotiomycetes; order Eurotiales; family Aspergillaceae; genus Aspergillus; species Aspergillus quadricinctus. The sequence goes on along the minus strand of JAKLNT010000016.1, from coordinate 4,552 downwards.
CTCCTCGCCGGCAACGGCACCGCAACCTGGTCCGACGCAGACCTCACGCCCGCAGGAATCGCGCAGGCGCAAACCGCGCACGACTTCTGGGCTGCGCAGATGAGCAGCAGCGGGGACGGGCAGAAAATGCACACGCCCGACGCTTACTTCGTCAGCCCGCTGACCCGCGCGCTGCGCACCGCGGACATCACTTTCGGTAACCTGGCCTTGCCCAGGAGCGCAGCGCGCTTCAAGCCGCTGGTGATGGAGTCGCTGCGCGAAGGGATAAGCCTGCACACGTGCGACCACCGACGGAGCAGAGCGTATATCGCTTCATTATTCCCCCGGTGGGAGATCGAGAGGGGATTCAGCGAGGAGGACGAGCTGTGGAACGGGGTGACGGCGGAGACGCCTGCGGCACAGGACGTGCGGAGCAAGGGCGCGCTGGATGAGATGTTTGAGCGGATGGATTCTAGGGACTTGTTTGTGAGTGTGACGGCGCACTCGGGCGAGATTGCGAGTCTGCTGCGGGTTCTTGGGCACCGTGTGTTCTCGCTTCGGACTGGTGCGGTGATTCCGGTGTTGGTTAAGGCGGAGAAGTTGTCGAGTCAGGGTCTGCCGGAGCCGACGAAGGTTGCGTGGACGACTTCGGCGCATTGTACGGCGCCGCCGGTTACGTCGCTCTCGGCGTGTGTGTGTGCGTCGTCTGCGACGCCGGTTACGACGCCTTTGGCTACGGGGTTCTAGTGTCTGTGTCCGTACCCCGTACATGGATAATCGGGGGAAAATAAGGATAAGATGTAATTTACATGGTCTAAGTGATGGACATAGCTTATTGAAATAAGTGATCACAGTCCACCATGTCCAATTACTGAAGGTTCATATAAAGATATTTGAGTGAAACTCATCATATTATGTATTAGGTAGATTGTAGTAGTCATATCCTCCAGTATGTAAACCAGTCGCTTCCAAGATGCAAGCCAACGTATCGACAGAAAGGTGAGCCTCAGCTCGTGACAATGAAGTGAAGGCCAAAACACCAGCAGTATAATGCACAGAATGCTCCTCGTATAAACAAGAGCCCAGGTATGTATAAGTCATGTGGATATCAATATAGAAACAGAAGACAACAGGCTAGTTCTGGAAATTGTGGGGCGTAGAATTGGCCGCGAATGTGTACGCCTTGGGTTTGTGCGATGGAAGCTGCTGAGCGACGAACCGGTGGATCTCTTGCTGTTCAGGAAACTCTTGAATCTGAAACTCAGTGGCCCGCGCATCCTCGGCCGCCGTTCCCGTCGACATGTGCATGTCGACACCTTTGGCTGAGAACATGCCGATATCTGCAGTTGCACCAGTCGGATCGACAGCCTGCTCGTAAGACACAGGGGGCATTTCCATCTGGCAGCGGGCGGCAAACGATTGCTCCGACGGAGGCATAATGGCGCTACAGCTCCGGCCCGTCAAAGGGCCCCCGTCGCAAGAGGAATACTCTGGAAACGTCGTGTAGTGGGCAGGGGCGGACATTGGCGGAGCGACCCCATGGTAGGAATACGACATCATGTCGACCGCAAGCGGAGTAGCCGGAGGAGACGCGATGTTGATCTGCATGGGCTGGGTCGTGGGAAACAGGTGGCTGGTCGGTTGCGCCGACAGGCAGTACCCGCCGTCGGATGGAGTGGCTGGCAGCAAGTGGTGAAGGTCCTCCGGAGTCAGCGGCGTCGGTGGAGCCAACCCACCAGTGGTGACAGTAGGTTGCAGCATGCCTGACATCTCGCCCTTGCTATTCAAAGTGCCCGCCTCGGCAAAGGTGGACAGGTTGAAAGGCGACCGCTGAGCGGCCGACGCCTTTCGGACACCAGCGTACCGCGAGCTGAGACTCTGCGCAGATTTGGACTGTCTCACCGCGTGACCGGCGCCGCTCGGCAGACGCATCGTCGGCGACATGGCAGACGACCCGGCCAGCATAGACGTAGACCGCGAGGTGCCGATGGCCGCCGGCCTCGGCCGCTTTCGTCGCGCGGCAAGGTCGAGCTCCTTTCCAGCGTCTTTCCATGAAGACCGGCCAGTCAGCTGCGACAAGTCATGAGGCGAGCCACTGGTGTCGATTCCAATGCCCTGCAAGGTGCTGGCAAGCTCATCAGACGATTCTCGCCTTGACAGCTCCGGCTTGACAGAGTAATGGATCGTTCCGTACGAGGAACCAACATCGACGGATGCACGGTGGCTGGGCAGCGATTCGGCCGAGGTCGCCAATTGGCCCGCCCATTCCTCACCTTGACTGGCCCGCTGCAGCGAACTCTCTGTCGGGGGAAATGAAGGCGTGGTCAGGCCAGTATATCCAAATGGCTCCTGAGCGCTCTGAGAGGTCCAGGATGCTGAAGAATCTTTGGCACTCTCCCATGCTGAGAAAGGGGTGTGCGCACTTTCCGAGTCATCGTGGTCATTGGCCCGAGCGCTCACGGGGAACGTCGTTGGGGAAACAGATCCTCCAACACTGAGGTCGTCATTTCGATCCTGCTCGCACTCGCTGCCGTAGTTCTCACGAGCCGCCACGGCAGCGTTAAGAGCTCTCTGCAGCGAGGCGAAAGTGGCCTCTCGAGCCGACTCGCTCCTTGATTTCTGGTGCTTCGATCGAGCAGAAGTAGAGGTCTTCTTTTGTTCCCCAGATGCGCTCGACTCTAATTTCTTGTCGTTGGCTTTATCCGTCTCCTCCTTGGTCGTCTTGTCGCTTTGGTCCGAGTCAGACGTGTCGTCCGCACCGTCCGCCTTACTCCGAACAGCTTCCTCGGCCTCTGCTTTGGCCTTTTGCATTCTCTCAAACTCCTCCTGTCTCTTTTGCTGCTTCGCCTTTGCTCGTCGATTTTGGAACCAATTCTGTTAAGAGTCAGCGCGTCACATATTGCATTCTCTCGAGCGATAACTAACAGCAACTCGAGGCAGGCTCAGATTTGTCTGAGCGGCCAATTGACGTTTCACATTGCTACTTGGCTTGGGGTGAGCTTGAAATTGAGCCTCGAGCGTCTCCACTTGTTCTTTGGTCAACCTCGGACGGGACAGATTCTCTGCGTATTCCTCGTAGTCCATGATCGGTTGATGGTAGTAGTCAACCATCTCGTATGGTGGGTGAGGGTATAGGTAGCCATCCATGGGATGCACCATAGTATGATGTGCCATGGCCGGGTCGTAGGCCATGGATTGATCGAATGGAACCGCATTATGACCGCCAAAGGCGTATGGGTGGTGCAGGTAGTTCATGGCGGGGGTTGACAGTTAGGATGCTCGAAAAGGGGAGGTGTCAAGTCTGATAGGGTCGAAGGTAGAAAACTGACGACTGCGAGACCGGAGCAATCTTTAATTCATCGAAGAGCGAATGGTGTCAAGGGTTGCTGGATGCACAGGACTGATGCAACCTGAAACAGTGTCGTGGATGAGAGTGACTGATAGCTGGTGGTGGGTGTGGTGTATGTACTTGTATAGGGACAGTAGATCTCGACAGATGCGAAGGGAAGATAAATGAATGACAGTATGTATAGTGCAGCCGGAAGGCAGGTGATATAATAGACAATTCACAGAAAAGGAAAAAGAAGGGAACGACTAAGAGCTGAATGAGTGACTGTATTAGCTAAAAAGGGAACATGAAAAGGAAATCAAAAAGAGGGTCCTGAAATGGAAAAGGGAGAGACTGAGAGAGAAAGACTCAGAGGAGACAAAACGGAAAAAGGGACGGCGGAGAAGGACTAAAGGATTGACAGCCGAAGGAGTATGACACGACAAGACAGATAGACCGATGGAGATGGATGAGGTTAACTTCGAGAGAGGAACAACATTATTCTTTTTCGGGGGGAAAAGGGAAAAGGATGCAGAGTGGAGTTGGGACGATGCATAGGCTCATAGGTAGCAGCATAGGAGAGCAGGAGGTGTGGAGGGAAGTGATGTGATTGGATGGCCGACGGCCCGGCACTGCGAGGATTCGACCGCTGGACACAGAGTTGGTACTTGGTCTGGTACCAGCGCCGTATTTACCGCCCGCTTGGGTGATCGGGGAACTTTTTGCGCCTCCCGCTTGGCTTGGTCTGTCGATACAGAGGTACCTGACAGAGGTAGGTAAGGTACTTTCATTGTCACTACTCCGTACTTGCTTCTGGTATGGTTATATCCTATCTAATATTTCAAGATTACTACACAGAATGGCTTGAATAATCTACGGGCTCCTTGTTCTGACCAATCTGTTTACCTCATTTATCCGAGTCATTCAAGGTCTACGGTACCTATTCAGTGGAGACGTACACGAATTACCTGATTAGGTACCATGTATGTATCCCGTCCCAGCGTAGGTTATCGGAGACTGAGTTTCAAAGTCCCATGGTACGGTCGGGTGTACCATGGATGGTAAGGAGTGATCGGCTCGCCAGGTCGCCAGGTCGCCAGGTCACCAGGTAGATAACTAGTAATTACTACTACCTTACCAGTATCTACTAGGGTTATGCTCACCAGGTTGCTTATCTAAGATTTTTGTATAGGTCGCCAGGCTAAAAACCTGGTGACCTACCTGTATGAGATTACATACTAACTA
>JAKLNT010000169.1:0-18494 GCA_022814375.1 Aspergillus quadricinctus | reverse complement strand
TATTTTATATAATTATAATTAATATTATTATTAGATTACTAGATATAGGATTATTTAATACCCTTATATCTATTATAGATAAGTTTATAAAATAAATAACTGCTATATCTAGGCATATAAAGTAGAAAGCCTAATATTAGGTAGAGGTATTATTTACTACCCTTAATAAAGAGGACTAGGGTTTACCAAAGGTTATTATATTAGATAAAGATCTAAAATTTATCTTAGAACTTTAGTAAAATCTAATAAAGATACTTAAGATTATATAATATTACTCTACCACCTATTATATCTAGATAGATAGTCAGAGTGAATATACTAATTAGACTATTAAAATTTATCTTTAATATACTATTACCTTACTAGATAGAATTATAGATTAGCCTTTTATCCTACTATAGCTTTAGTATATCTTTAATTTAATAAAAAATATAGTAATATAGGCAACACTATATTAGCTTATATATAGTATTAATTTACTAATACTACTTAATATTACTCTACTATTTCCTAATTATACAGAGTAATTATTTATATATTATATAACTATTATAGAAGCCTTACATCTTGTAGCACTAGTAATAAAGAAATACTATAATATTTAATATAAACTAATTATATTTATTAAAGGTAATAAAGTCTTACTTAAATTATATATTAATTATATAACTTAATTAATATTAGGCTATAAGCTAGATAATTAGTTTACTAGTCTATTTAAAGTGCTGGATAAGGTTAGACTATTAATATATAAGCTTAATTTCCTAAAAGATTAGAGACTATACCTAGTTATCTCTATTATATATCTTAAGAAATACCATAATAATAATCCTTTTAAATATAAACTAGAAGCACTAGATCCCATCTATATTAATAGTAATATAGATAAATATTAATCTTATAAAATAGAGAAAGTTATTAGTAAATAAGAACTTATAGCTAAAGGTAAGAAGAATAAGAAGAAGATAATATAATATCTAGTGAAATAGAAAAGTTGGGGTAATGAGTAGAACTAATAGATATTACTTAATTAGCTTAGTAATGCTAAAGAATTAGTGTAAGAATTTAATAAAGCTAAAAAATAGTAGTTATTTTATCTTATATATTTTATATCTATATTTATCTTATTCTACTAAGCTTATTTTACTTTATCTTTTATCTACCCTTTATTCTAAATCTATTTTCTACCCTTTTATACTAAATCTATTTTGCACTGTGGCTATATATATTATTTACTACTTATATTTTACTATATTATTTACTATTCTATTATTAACTATTAGATAATAAGTAAGATTTCTATATCTCCTAACTTTCTCTCTACTTTCTCCTTCTCTCTCCCACTCTCTTATATACCCTTTTCTCTCTCCCACTCTTTTATATACTTTTTCTATTTATATACCCTTTCTATTTATATATAATATACCCTATAACCCTATTCTAAGTACTTATATCCAGCTAACCTAGAGGAATAATCTATACTTACTAAAGAATAATATTAAGTATTTAAACACTATACTAAGGAATTCTTTGCTTAGATTAATATAGCTATTTTTAGTCATCCTTTATTATACTTATCTAATAATAATCTAAATAACCTATCTATACTAACTACTTTTAAAAGTCAGCTATCTACACCAACTGCTTCTAAAAGTTAGTTAATAATTTATATACTAGTAGCTAGAACACTAGTAAAAAAACTAAAGATAGTAAGAAAATTAACTCTAGTAAAGATAACTAATATAGATAATAAGAAATAGAAGAAAAAGTAAAAGATAGTAGTAGTATAAATACTTATATAAGGATTATAATACTACCCTTTCACCCTAGTACTATAGAAATAGAGAGTAAAATTAAATTTTAAAACTCTAGTTATAGATAAACCACCTCTAGAGGTTTCTGACTTCAACTTCTTTAATATTCTAATAAAAGTAGTTAGCTTTATATTAGATTATCCTTATTCCTATTTAGCTCTAAGAGACTACTTTATCTAATTAGTATATATATCTGCTTATATAAAATTTAAGATAACTAAATCTTAATTTAAGATTTATAATTCTGCTAGATAGATAATATTAGTTAAGTACTATTAATTACTTAATAAATAAATAGAGGATATTAATAGGTGGAAAGTAGTAAAGAAATATTTTATAGAAGTAAAAAGACTATATAAATTAGTAACTAAGAAATATAATAAGGATATAGTTAAATATTACTATTAATAAAGATGATAAGAAATTAATATTCTAAAGCAGTTGTGCACTAGTAATAATTTAAAGAAAGTAGTAACTAACTAGCTTATATAAGAAGATAAAAAGAATAAAAATAGTAGTTATTTAATATTTTATACTAGAAATCTATTTCTAGTATCTAATAGTAGACCTATCTATATATAATAATAATTTAGCTATAAGAGTGTCCTTCTAACTTAGATTATTTAATAAATAATAAAGTATAATAAAGTAATTACTATCCTATAAAAAGTTATTATAGAAAAATAGAAAGCTATAGTACTATTAATAGGCTAAAAGAGATTAGTTCACCTTATTAATTTAGACTTAGAGAAGGAAGATAATAAATATATCTAGGAGTTATCTAATAATCTATCTCTCTATACTCTATAGGTCACTATATAATATGATAATTAGGCTAAAAATAAATCTAAGAGGCATAAGAATCTCTTCTAGATTTATAGTATTCCTTTTAATATACTAGTTAACTAATCTACTTAGCTAAATTAATTAAAATCCTTAACTACTAGTGATATTATTAGCTATAAAGATTTATCTAAATATCTATAGAGATAACTTATATATACTTTCTAAGCTACTCTAGTAAAAGTATTAGACTATATAAAAGATATAGTATTTACTAATAAAGCAAGTAATACCTTATATTACTTAGAAAACTAGTTTATTAAACTTAGTAAATCCACAGTAAATATGCTAGATCTTATCTTAATTAAAATCTAGGTAATATTAATAAAGATTTATAATCTAATTATTAATATATTATATAATTTAAAGGTGGATAATACTATACACCCTACTTTTTTTATATAAGTTACTATTTTACTATCACCTAATATCTTAGTTTCCTTTCCCTTTCTATAATATTTATTCTAGGAGAAGCATTTATAGATCTATAGAACTAATATATTAGTAATTAATAGTTTTACTACTATTTTACTATTAATAGCTTTCTTTTTTTTTTTCTTATTTTTTTCTTTTTATTCATGGGATACTGTTATATGCCCATAGTCTTATAGTACTTATCTAGTGTGTCATATAATACTTGCACTTTATATCATAGCTTAGCTTTAGCTTAGATAGGAGGAATCAACTATCATCTTCCCCATTATACAGCATCAGCCATATATGACCATACCAATTATAGAACTAAGCTTATATTAACCTCTTAAGATAATAGGCTTATATTACTAATATAAGTGCTGAGCTAACTACTGAATATTTAGTTTAGAATAAGCTACAATACCTACTATATATCCTAACTAAGCTAAATAAGCTATACCATTCTAATGATGCTGATTTAGGCTATTAAGTATTTGTAGCAGTTTAGGTGTAATTCAGTATGGTAAGTTGATTGTAGAAGACTAAAATAACAAAGGTTCTACTAATTTGTTGAGGTTCTACCATATAGGTAGCTGGAGATACTAGGACTGTAGGAATGATGTAATATAATAAAGTAAAGAATAGGAGAATAGCAATATTATAGGGGGTGGAAGGAAAAGCAATATCCCTATTACTGTATAGGCCTGCCACTATATAGGCCTGCTGCACTAGTTAGGCTATAGTACTATTAATTAGATAGTTAAAGGCTTTAATAAGATCTGAAGATCCCTAAAGGTCATCTTTATAGATCTATTAGTCATCCTCCAGACCATAGCCTTTCTAATGCACTAGATATTCTATATAAGGAGTATAGTTATAACTGCATTAAATAGTACACTTACCTAGTAAGTATTTAATCTTATAAATATTATCTTTATTTATATAGACTTTAGTATCAACAATAGCAGGAGGCTTTAGTAGTTTATAGTAGAATAAATTAGATGTGTTTAGTATAGATTTAAGATAAGTAACTAATAGAATAGGATAGATCTTTTATATTAATAATAGTTTAATATAGTAGGTAAGTCTTCTAATATATTCTAGTATATAAAATAGGCTTATATTCTGCAACTAGAGCTTATAGTTAATTTACTTAGTTAGTAAGATATAACTATAATATAACTAGATATAGATATAGTCACTAACACAGAATTTAATTAATTTATGATTCTAATTATAAATCTCCTTTATCTATATAGATACATACTTTATAGCCTCTTTAGTATCTAGCTATACTAAAAGATCTTACTTTTTAGACTTAATAAATTACTTTAGGAGCTGCTATAGCTAGTAAAGATTAATACTAAAAAGTAATTAGTATAGAGTTGCTTTTATTAAATTATTTAATAATCTATTAATAGTAGATATAATACTTAGTAGATCTATTATCTATTTAAAAAGGTTAGGATGTTTAGCTATAGTATAGGAATAGTATAATATAATTTTAATAACTTAAATAATATATTTAGTTTATCTATTAATTTATAGGTGGAATATGGTTAAGTAAAGCTATTATACTTTTAGTATAGTGAAATAGCCTTTCTAGAACTTACTTATAAAGATAGAGTTATAGTTAGATATAAAGAAATATAGTATTCCCTAATTATACTCTTAGAAATATTATAGTACTATAGAACCCCAGTCTATAGTAGTATATATTAACTTTCTAGAGATAAGGCTAATATACTTAGTGAACTTATTAATAATAACTAATAACTAGTTATAACTATTATTATTCTCTCCTAGTAATCCAATAATAAAGTCTATAGTGATGATTTTAAATAGAATAGGTGGGATCTATAAAGGTTAGAGGCTTCTATATAGCTTATAATAATAGATCTTATTCTATAGATAAATTAGATAGTATTTAATATACTAATATAGTAAGTAATAGCCCTAGTATAATATAAATCTATTAAATAAGGCTAGGCATTTATTAATCCCTTAATAGTTCTATTTATTATAGATTAACTAGAATAAGTCTATAGTAAGGGGGTGTGGAATATAGATTTAGGGTTCCTTAATAATTTTATTACTAATTAGATAATATTTTATTATATAGAGTAATCTATTATTATCTAACTAATAAGATAAAATAGTTAATAATTTAGTAGTTTAGTTATTATAGAGGACCTTAATAATATAGTTAGTCTGGGGATTATTATAATATCTCTTAGTTACTTATCTTTTAAATTTATTAGATAGCTGGATGGATGATGTGGTATACCTATAGTTAGTAAAGTAAGTATTAATAGAATTAAGATTAGGTTTATTATATTTAATATTCTATTTAGTTATTAGTAGATAGGAGAGTGTATCTATAACTATATTTAACTTTCTAGGCTGGTAGAAGACCTGTAGTTAGAATTACTAGATATACTAGAAAGTATAGATTAACTATAGATTCAGCTGTTCTAATATAATAGTATTTATAGATATCTATATAAAGATATTAATAGTAGAGGTATAATCTGTATAGATAATAGTTAGTTAATAGAAGGACTTAACTATATAATATAACTTTTAAAGAGCCTATATAAGGCAAGCTACTTCTAATTTAGTTAGCTAATATTATAATTTAGCACTAGTAAGTATTTAACTAAGAAAGAGAATAGGCTAAATAACTATTTAGGCTAGTGGAATTAAAAGGTTAATATACTAATTATTATCTAGGATATAGTATGTTATAATACTAAAGCTATTATATAAGATATCTAGATTAGTATATAACTATTTTATAGGATTAAAATAGATATAGAAAAGTAGGCTATTAAATATAGCTTATAACTAATAGAATATCTTAGTTTTCTAGCTAGTAGGCATATTAACTGCTTTACTAGTAATAAATATCTTATATTTAGATCTCTTTAAAGGGCTACCTTTAAGCATCTATATCTTATATTCTTATAAAGATTTAGTGATGCGGGCATATCTATTAATATAATAGTAGAACTATCTAGTAAGTACTAGATAATGCTCTAGCTCCTTAAGGTTATATAGAAACTCTAAGATATAAATAGTAGTAAGTTTTTTATCTAAGGTAGATAGGCCTAATATATTAATATATTATTCTAGTAGCTAGATGCTTAGGAATCTGATAAAAGCCTTAATTAGTTTCAGTTAAATATAGATGTCTTATAGATGTCATAGAATAATCTTAAGATATTCTAGATATTTATTAAATCTTTTAGAGGTAATGATATTATCATTAATATAGGTCTTAATAAATAGAAGATTCTTTAGAATCTAATCTATTTATCACTAGATATATAAAATAGAATTAATAAATCCTATAATTATAATATTAAATATTTCCTGGCCGCAATAACTAATAATAGTAAGATAATTCTAATAAGATTATTTTACTAGCTATTAGTAGAAGAACTAATAGATATTAATAACTATAATATAATAATATCTATAAACCATATTAATAATATCTTTCTATCTTAGGATAGGATATAGATCTAAAATAATCTCCTTATTAATATCTTATAGATTAATAACTACACATCCCTTTTCTTTAGTCTGACTATTTTAGTTAGTGATAGTTCTCTATATAATAAATACTAGATATACTAAAGGTATATAACTAGTAGTAGGCTTAATCTTACTAACCTTATAGAGAGGATTAAATATATAATTAATATACTTATAATCTTTAGGACTAATGTAATAGATATATAGCTTAAATAAATAATTCTCCTAGCTATCTTTTATAGAAACTTCCATCTATTCTTCCTTAGGAATATAGATAGTGGAACTATTATTACTCTAAATATTATACTTTATAAGCACTTCAGTAAGCTAATTAGCTTTAGGACCCTTGCTATAGATAGTAATACTATTTAGTAAGATAGTCTAATTATCTTAGTTAGATAGGATAATAAATTTAGGTTTAGTAGTTAGCTAGTAAGTATATTTAAATTAGTATTTAATATATTCATAGTACCTAGTGGAAGGATGAACTAGCTTAGACCTGAACTTTAGTCTAGATTCTAATAGTTAAGCTAATAGAATAGCCTCCTCACCAACTTAGTAAGCTGTAATAAAATTAGTATCTGAGATAGTACTAATACAGGCATAATAGATAATAGTAATTAAGATAGCTATTTTATTATAGATTTTAATGAATAAGAACTTATAATTAACTATATACATATATATAATAGCTCTATACAAAGTTAAACCATCTAGTAGATTAAAGATAAAGTTATAATTAGTAGGCAGGTCTATCTTTAGACATATAGATAGCTTACTAACTAAATATATAAGTATAATAGATTATTACTTTATATATACCACTATATAGATAATCTAATGTGGTTTAGCCTGCACAGTAATAGAGAAGATTAGCTAGTTATAAGATCTAATTATTATAATACTATATCTAAAATTAAGTATAAAACCTTTACTATAGATAACATTAGTTCTAATAAGTAGCTTAGGCTTTAATCTATCTACTAAATAGTAGTAGATAGTGATCTTAGTAAATGTATTTATAGAATTACTATTATTTATTAATCTAGGGAATTATAATATTAGTATAGCTAATTAGTTTAAATAGTAATAAGATCTAATACTAGATACTGTAATGCTATCTATAAGTTTAGTAATAGTTATATTAGGTAGTACTTTAATAAATTTAGTATTTCTAATAGTAGAGGAGTAACTAGTATTAAGGTATATCTTATAGTATTCTAATATACTATTAATTCTAATCTTTATAGTAGTATAATACTAGGAATAGATACTAATAAGTCTAGTTAGTTTAGTTAGCTTATAACTAGACTTAATAATATAGACTGTTATTAGGTCATCTATGATAGGAGTAATAGGAACTAATTTATATATATATAGATATTTTAGAAGATAGGTATATAAGTAATTCTTTAATAGGAATATAGTTCTATAACTATTATAAGTTACTATAATAAGTGGTTTAATATTAACTATATATGTATATAACTTATCCTTTAGTTTATATTTAGAGAAATTATTAGGCTTAAATACTAGATGACTAAGAAATACTTAGTAGTCTGGATTAGTATTATTAAGACTTAGTTTATTTAATTTAATTAAGATATATATTAGATGCTCTGGTTTAGTATATATAGAGGTGTATAGTTATTTAGAAGTTAGTTTAGTAGTTATATTAGTAATATAAGCTTATTACTCTAAAGGGCTAATATAAGCTTAGTTCTATAGTTATTTACTATTCTAATTTTATATAGGATAATTATAATTTATAGTAGTAATCTTATTTAAAGATTAATTAGCTTATTAATTTCTCTATAGCTAAGTAGTTATCTATAGTTAAATAGTCATTTATAGATATTAGTATAGTGGGCCTAATAATTACTAAGGATACTAATACTAGTACTACTATAGTTACTAGATGAATAAGGATATCTATAGTTATAATTAGTATAGATATTATAGAGTAGATTATAAGTAGTATAGCAGACTATATCTATACTAGAGAGTATATAGTTAATTACTTTTATTCTAGTTAATTAAATATTATTCCTAAGACTAAGTATTACCTAAAGTCCTTTAGGGTTAATAGTGATTAGATTTACTATAGATCTTATTATAATCCTTTTTATAGCTAGTAGCAATGTCTTTCTATATACTAGTATAGGACTTAAGCTACTTAAGGAATTAGATTAAGGTGGTATTTAGGGTAAGCTTAAGGATATTATATTATAGATATAGCTTAAGGCAGGTCTATACTATAGTAATTTAGTTAAATATATCTATAATCTAGATAGCTTAAGTATAATAAATAACCTTCTAGATAAATATATAGGGCATTCAGTTATTCTATATATTATTATATCTATAGAAAAGGGACTATAGCTTAACCAGAGTATTAGTAGTATATAGTTTAAAGTATTTAACTAGTTTAGATAGCCACCCTTCTACTAGAGGTAGAGTATAAAGAGAATATTTCTCTAGATTAGTAAATTTAGTAGTAAACTAGTCTAAGGTAGCGCCTTAGAGTATTATTTATAAATTAGCCTTAACTATAGCCTTACCCTTATAGTCAATGATATCCTTAATCTAATTAGTAAATATATAGATATCCTTATAGAATAAGCTACTATTATATTATTTAATGGATATATTATCTAGTATATTAGACTAGAAGTAGCTAAATTCTTCTATTTTCTAACTATACATTATTAGAATAGATAATAGGATATTATTTAAAGGAGGTAGTAATAGATTAGTTAGTATTTATTAATTAGTAGTATTAATCTATTTATTTACTATATCTTAGAACTGTTAAAAACACTGGTCTATAGTAATTTAATTAATTTATATTATATTTATAAGATCTTATATAGATAGTTTAGCATCTATAGAAAGTCTCTAAGGGCATCTATTATTCAGTAGTTAGTTATTTATATTAGATAATTAATTAGTCTATAGTAGTTCAGTAACTAAGGATTTACTAGAGAATAGCCATCTAGCTATCTATCCTAGTAAAGCAGATTATAAGTATATATAATATATAGGTTAGACTGTAATTAGATTAGCTTATTTAGTAGAGGTCCTTTAAAGAGTTAATATAGTAGGTTTAATAGAAGACCCTAATTAAACTAAAATTATCTAATTAGAAGGTTTAGACTAATAGGATAATATTAATATTAAATAAGAACAGAACTACATCTAGCCTAGTGGCTATTCAGGCTCATCTAGATTAATAGTAGTAGGGTTAGTGTTAATCTAGTAATAGTACTCTTTAGAGTCAGGTAGATCTAAATAATAGGCTAGATATAGAAATTCCTAAATAGCTTTATATAATATAGAATAGTTAATATTCTAATTAGGTGGGTATAGATAGAGGCTTAATAAAGTAGGGGGAGGTTTAATGGATTAGATATAGTATACTAGGCAGATTATCTCACTATTAAACTAGTAAGTAAATAAGCTCTTAGATTATCTATAGAACTAGTAGATTTAATGACCAAGCTCTGCAAGATGTAAATTCTAACTAGTTATTAATTAAGGATATTAGACTAGCTGCTAGCGGCATGAAAGTGGATTGTAGTATAGTAGGGTAAATAAAAAGAGAAGATAGTTAGTAGGGAATCAAAAGTGTGAGAGGTCCTTGAAATAGTCTGATATGACTAGGGCTGAACCCTAGGCAGAACACTAGTTAGAAAATAATGGAGTAAATAGTAGGGGAAGAGCAAAGCCTTGGAATCCCAAGGTTTAATAATAGTTAGTAGTGACTAGTAAATAATATAGCTTTAAAAGATAGATGCTAATCTAAGAGGAATACCCTCTAGTTAAAACTAGATATACTACCAAGTTATAGTAGTTTAGGTGTAATTCAGTATAGTAAGTTGATTATAGAAGACTAAAATAATAAAGGTTTTACTAATTTATTAAGGTTCTACTATATAGGTAGCTGGAGATACCAGGACTGTAGGAATAATATAATATAATAAAGTAAAGAATAGGAGAATGGCAACAGTATTTCTTAGTTATCTAGTGTTTAAGCCTAGGGACTTTCTGGAATATAAGTCTAAGGATAAATTATATATATATATAATTAATATTAAATCTATTACTATCTATAATAGCTATAATACTATATTTCTATTAAGGAACTAGTTACATACCTATCTTCCTGAATATCTATATATATATAAACCTATTTCAGTTACTCCTACTATGGATGACCTGACTACTATCTAGATTATTAAATTAAATTCTAATAAGCTAACTAGAGTTATTAGGATCTGTTTATAGTATTATGCTATAGTAAAAATTAGGATTAATACTACCTTAGAGTACTATAAAATATACCTTAACACTGGCTATTTATCTACTATTAAGAATACTAAGTTTATTAAAACACTACCTAGTATAACTATTACTAAACTTACTAAAGATATTATAGTATCTAGTATTAGTTCCTATTACTAGTTAAGCTAATTAGCTATATTAATATTATAGTTCCTTAGATTAATAAATAATAGTGATTCTACTAATATATTTATTAAGATCATAGTCTACTACTACTTAGTTAATAGACTTAAGCTAAAGCTACTTATTAGAATTAATATTATTTATAGTAAAGGCTTTATACTTAATTTTAGATATAGTATTATAATAATTAGATCTTATAACTAGCTAATCTTCCTAATTACTATATAAGCTAAGCCCTATTAAATTACCTATATAGTAGTATATATAAAGTAATAGTCTATTATACCTATATACTTAGTTAGTAAACTATCTATATATCTAAAGACTAATTTACTAATTAAATATAACTTTATCTTTAATCTACTAGATGATCTATATAGAGCCACTATATATATCTATATAGTTGACTATAAATTCTCCTTTATTAAAGTTTATAATAAGATGGCTATACTAATTACTGTTACTTATTATGCCTATATAGGTATTATCTTAGAAGCTAACTTTATTATAGCCTACTAAGTTAGTAAGGATGTTATTCTATTAGCTTAATTATTAAAATCTAAGATTACTAGACTAAAATTTAGATTTAAATTAGTTTATCTTACTAAATACTGTAAATGCATTAAATGCTAATTTAAATATATTTATTAGCTAATTACTAAGCCTAAATCTATTATTCTAACTAACTAGGATAATCAAACTATTCTATTAAATAGTATTATAATCTATAGCAAAGGTCCTAAAGCTAATTAGTTTACTAAAGTACTTATAAAATATAATATCTAGAGTAATAATAGTTCTACTATCTATATTCCTAAGGAGGAATAGATAGAAGTACTAATAAAGGAAGGCTAGGAGAACTAACTCTCTAAGCTATGCATCTACTAGATTAGCCCTAAGGATTGTGATTATATTAACTGTATACTTAACCCCCTCTATAAGATTAGTAAGCTTAAGCCTACTACTAGTTATATATCATTAATATACCTAGTATTTATTATATAGAAGACTATTACTGACTAGAATAGTTAGACTAAGAAAAAAGAATATATAGTAATTAACCTATAGGGAATTAATAAGAAGATTATACTAGATCTATATTCTATCCCTAGATAAAAGGATATTATTAATATAGTCTATAGCTATTATTATATTATAGTTATTAATATTTATTAATTCTTTTACTAGTAGTCTATAAAATAATCCTATTAGAACTATCTTACTATTATTAATTATTATAATTAGGAGATATTTAATATTATAATTATAAGATTTATTAATTCTATTCTATATATCTAATAGTAGATAGATTAAATCTTAAAAAGTCTCTTATTTATCAAGACCTATATTAATAATAATATTATTAGTTCTAAGCTATTTATTAAGTATATAGAATACTTTAAGATTATTCTATAATATCTATAGGATATCTATATTTAGCTAGAACTAACTAAGGCTTTCATTAGATTTCTAAGCATCTAACTTTTAGGATAATATATCAATATATTAGGCCTATCTACTCTAGATAAAAAGCTTACTACTATTCATGCCCTAGAGTTCTTATATAATCTTAAGAAGCTAGAGTATTATCTAGCACTTACTAGATAATTCTATTATTATATTAATAAATATATTTATATTACTAAACTATTATAAGAATGCAAAATATAGATGCTTAAAAATAGTCCTTTAAAAGGATCTAAATATCATATATTTATTACTAGTAGAGTAGTTAAAACACCTACTAACTAAGAAGCTAAGGTATTCCACTAGCTATAGTCTATATTTAATAGCCTACTTTTCTATACCTATTTTAATCCTATAAAATACTTATATACTGATCTAGACACCTTATATAATAGCTTTAGTATTATAGTATACTATATTATAGATAATAATTAGTATACTAACCTTTTAATTCTACTAGTATAGATAGTTATTCAGCCTATTCTCTTCCTTAGCTAAATGCTTACTAGTACTAAATTATAATATTAACTAACTAAATTAGAAGTAGCTTATCTTATATAAGCTCTTTAGAAAATCTACTATATAATTAAGTCCTCTTATTAGCTAACTATTGTCTATACAGACTATACTTTTATTATTAATATCTCTATCTAAATATCTATAAATACTATTACCCTTGAGTAGTTGAATCTATAGTTAATCTATACTTTCTAATATATCTAATAGTTCTAGCTACAGATGTTCTACTAGCCTAGTAAATTAAATATAGTTATAGATATACTATCTTATCTATTAATAACTAGATAGAATATTAAGTATAATAAACCTAATCTTAATTCTATTAACACCTATTATACTGTTAGTGCCTATCTTACTAACCTTAGATATACTATATTATCTATCTAGTTATCTGATAAGTTTAAAAGATATATAATAGAAGGCTACTATAATAATCTATAGACTATCTATATTATTAAGATCCTTTATAATAACTAGATATCTAACTTACTAACTGTTCTACTATACTAACTAAATAATAATAATAGATTACTTTATATAACAAAGCACTAATTAATTAGGGATAAAGTTATTAAAGAGCCTTAGATCTATATACCACATCCCCTTATACTAGATCTTTTCTGCTTAATCTATAATAAATAGAATTATTAAGGTATTAATAAGTATATAGCCTTACTTAATAGATTTATACTATACTAAGGCTATTAATTATTATATTAATATATTAAACACTACCCAGTCTGTCTGCAGAATAAGATATAGTATTATAAATTATATAGAAGTCTCTAACTGCTATAGATTCCATCTACTCTATTTAAGATTATTACTATAGATTTTATTATAGCATTACTAGATAATAGTAGATATAACTAACTATTAGTTATTATTAATAAATTTAGTAAATATATTAGTCTTATCTCTAGCAGAATAACCTTAACTACTAAAGAATAGGGATCTAGCATTCTATAGTACTTCTAAGAGTATAATTAGGAAATACCTTATTTCTTTATATCTAATTATAATTCTATCTTTATAAATAAATTCTAGAAGGGCTATTTCACTATACTAAAAATATACTAGTTATACTTAACTATATTCTATCTATAAACTAATAGACAGACTAAATAGGTGATCTAGATTATTAAAATTATATTATATTATTTATATACTACTACTAAATAGCTTAACCTATTCTAATAGATAATTAATATACTAAGTATTATTTCTACTATTAATAGCTTACTAAATAACTCTATAAAAGTAACCCTATACTAGCTACTTTTTAATATTAATCTTTAGTAACTATAGCAGCTTCTAAAGTAATTTATTAGATCTAAAAAGCAGGATTTCTTAATATAACTTAATACTAAAGAAGCTATAAAGTATATATCTATATAGATAAAGGAAATCTATAATTAGAATTATAAGCTAATTAAGTTCTGTGTTAGTAACTAGATCTATATTTAGTTATACTATAGTTATGCCTTACTAACTAAATAAACTAATTAGAAGTTCTAATTATAGAATACTAGACTATTCTATATATTAGAATATATTAGAAGACTCATCTACTATATTAAATTACTATTAATATAGAAGATTTATCTAATCTTATTAATTACCTATCTTAAGCCTATACTAGATTCTAATCTATTCTATTATAAGTTATTAAAGCCTCCTGCTATTATTAATACTGAATATCTAGATAAGGATAATATATATAAAGTTAAATATTTAATAGATAAATATACTATTTAGTATAGCTATAACTATATCCCTTTTATAGAATATCTAGTACATTGGAAGGGATATAGTCTAGAAGATAATTAATAGATTTATAAAGCTAATCTTTAGGGATCTCCTAACCTTCTTAAAGTATTTAATTAGCCTAACTATATCAACTATATTAATAATACTAACCATACTAATTAGCCTAATGAAACTATCTAATATATGCTACTAGTATAGAGTATATTTAACAAGTCTTTAATTAGTCTTATATACAGTAACATAGATATTACTTACTTTGACCCCCTAAATGTTACTGTTCTCCCAATTATATGATATTATATCATTACTGCACTCACTATTCTCCTAGTTATATGGTATTACATCATTACTGCATGACTGATTGATCTAGTCATCTATAAGGTAGAACTATTAAAGTAGTCAAACTTCCCTGTATCTTAGATAATTCAATCAACTTACCATACCCAAATCATACCAAACTGCTACAGTATTAAAGATATTAAGAAAGCTCTATAGATTAAGAAGTATATTAATCTAGTAATAAAATTATTAGTATACTACTATAAGTTCTTAAAAATATTTAATTATAAGAAAACTAATAAACTACTACTATATTATCTAAATATAGACTACTAGATTAAGCTAGTTAGAGATAAGAAAAGGAAACTAATAAAGCCCCTCTAGAGATTATTATATAATATTTATATATTATAAGAAGAGCTTCTAATACTATATAAAATACTAATAAAATTACTAGAGAAGGGCTTTATCTATATTAATAGCTTAGCTACTATAGTACTAGTACTATTTATTTATAAATTAAAGAATAGACTATAGTTCTATATTAATTATTATATATTAAATATAATTATAAAGAAGAATTATTATCTACTTTTTTTAATTAATAAGACCCTAGAGTATATCTTAAAGATAAAGTAATTTATTAAGCTAGATATAATTACTATCTTCTATAAGATTTATATTACTTTAGGAGATAAATAGCTAATAGCTTTTTATATATAATTTAGCTTATTTAAATAGCTAGTTATCTCTTTTAGAATAGCTAATATATTAAGTATCTTTTAATAGTATATTAACTAGACCCTTTAAAACTTTTTAGATAAATTTATCTCTATATATATTAATAATATACTAATTTTTACTAATAGATTATTAATATAGTACTAATAGTATATTTACTAGGTACTAAAATATCTAAGAAATATAGATTTATAACTAGATATTAATAAATATAAGTTTAAGGTAAAGAGTATAAAATATCTTAGATTTATAATAGAAGTTAGTAAAGATATATAGATAAATCTTAATAAAATAAAAGTTATATTAAAATAATAGGCCTCTATCTCTATATATAATATATAATTATTCCTTAGTTTTATAAACTTCTATTAATAATTTATATAGAACTTCTCTAATATAGTATAACTATTAATAATACTAATATATAAAGAAGCCCTTTTTATATAAAAAAATAAATAAATAGTAATCTTTAAAAAGCTAAAAAAAATATTTACTATAGTCTTAATTCTTATATAATTTAATCTTAATAGGAAGATAGTAGTTAAGATAAATATTTTAAACTAAATAACAAAAGCTACTATATTATAATATAATAATAATAATATATTAAGGCTAGTTATCTATATCTCTAAGAAAAATACTCTAATAGAATATAACTATAAGATCTATAATAAGGAACTGCTAGCTATTATTAATATACTTAAAAAATAGAAATTAGAACTAATTAGCTTACTATAATTTAAGTTTATTATAGATTACTATAATCTTAAATACTTTAAGATAGTCTATAGGCTTAATAAATAGTAGATATATTAGTTATATATATTAAGTAGATTTAATTATAAGATATACTATTAATCTAAAAAGCTAGGCATATATCCTAATACCCTATCTTATAAAGAGTAAGATATACTAAAAGATATAGAAGATAACTAATTTAAGGCTTATAATTACTATTTAGTGCCCATATAGCTAGCTAGATATATATATAGATATTATATATATATTATTTAATACCTAGGCTAGATAAAGGTTCCCTAAATAAATATAGTAATTAATATTATAATTAGCTAGGTCTTATAATTTTATATATAATATTTATAAAGAAGGTTTCCATACTATTAGAAATTTAGAAGAATAGTAATAGATAGTAGAATATAATAATATTACTCTAAAAAAGATATAGAAGGGCCTAAGAAGGCTCTAAGGGAGGAAGTAGCCTACTTCTCTAGTAAGTTATATATATAAGTATTAATTATTAAATATTTACTATTACTAGACAGCTACCTATTATATAGAGGATATAAATAGATCTTTAATTCTAAACTACTATAAATAAGAATCCTTTAAGAAATCTATAACTCTATATCAACTAGCCACCCTAGAAAGAATATATTATATATAATAATTATCTAAAATTTCTATTAGCTAGAGCTATCTATAGATATCTTAATTTATATAAAACTATAATAAGTATAGTACTAACTATATATAGTATAAATATTACTAGAGATTATAGTAGAACCTTTGTATCTTAGTCTTCTACAATCAACTTACCATAACTAAATCACAACAAAACTGCTACAAGCTATATTAATCTAGATATTAATTAATATATAATTTATAATCTAATAGAATAATATATAAAATATTAATTAAAATATTAATTAAAATATTAATAGAGCTACTAGAAAAACTAATAATATTATAAATAACTAATATTAATTAGATAATATTTATAGCTATTATTAGTTAGAAAATACTTATAGAAATTAATTTAAAAATAGAATAAGATAAAGAGACTATAATAAGAATTATAATTCTAATAATTTTAGTAGTAATAATAATAATAATAATTTTTTTAATAATACTATAGTAGTACTATAAGAAACTTTTAAAATATTAATATAATAATAGAATAAAAATATACTAATAATTAGTATATTATTAATATAAGATTCTTTTATTCTAATATATCTTTCTCTTAGAGAAGTAAAGAGATATATAAAAAAAATAATAAGATTTTTTACTAATTAATAATAATATTTATTAATTAACTATAGATAGCTAAATAATCTAAATTAATAATAAAGATTAGCTAGAATCTTAATATATATTTTTATAATAAAGTAGTTTATTAATAAAACTCTAAAATAGATAATATTATATAATATAAACTAATTTATATAAAAAATATTAAAGACTAGTACTTAATTTTTAAAAAATAATTTAAATTACCTTTAAGCTAAGCTTAATAATAGCTTAATAATACTATTTATATAATTATAAATATTATTATTAAATAATTAATATTCTTTTATATAATTTCTATAGTCTCCCTAGCTAAATAGTATAAAGAAAGAAATACTATTTTTTTTTTATATTTTATATTTAGTATAATCTAGAGATACTATTATATAAATATATTAATAAGTCTAATAAGAATATAATAATTATTTAGTTTATTAAAATACTAAATAAAAAATTAATAAATTAATTTAATAAGTTTAATTATAATTTTAATATATAATCTTATTATATTCTCTTATTAATAATTAGATAAAATATATTTTATAATAATAATTTTTATAATTAATATCTCTAAGCTATTTAATCTTATATATCTAGATTTTCTTATAG